>OZ010787.1:408564937-408984732 GCA_963932465.1 Maratus speciosus | reverse complement strand
GGAGGGATTGAGTGTGGATGCAAAAAATTCAGATAGGACTATTGAGGCTCCTGGAGATATTTTTTGAGGTTGTTAGGAGGATTGTGACTAGAGCGGGCAGACATAACTGGCTATTGGACATGGATAAGGAAAGTTTTGATTATCTTTTGGCACGTCGTAGGATTTGTATAGACATGGAGAGGTACCGCATGGTTGAGTATATACCAATCGTGCGATGCTATAAATGTCAAGCTTTTGGTCATGTTGCAAATAGATGTGCTGAGGATCTAAAATGTGTAAAATGTGCAGGAAAGCACAACATAAAGGATGCACCGTGGACACAGTTACTTGCAGTAATTGCTTCTTTCAGGATGATGAAATTGATCATTCCCATCGTGCCGATAGCCCGAACTGTCCGTCTTTTAAGGCTTACAGGGATGGACTTTTAGCCAAACGATTGTGATAGTTGTCTCGGGCTCTTCGGCTGATGATTACGGATTAAATTTTGTCCAGATAAATCTTCATCACTGTGCGGACGCCACTGATGCTCTTATTAAATACGTATTTTCTTTTAACGTACATTTTGTACTTTGTCAAGATCCATATTTGGTTAACGGTTGTTTTGTTGGTCTTCCTCCTGACTGGGTTTACTTTATTTCTTTTGGTGGTACTGCAGCTATTATTTCAACTTTGTCAGGACATGCATGTGTGAAAAGTTTTGAGTCGAGAAATAGTATTTTTGTAAACTTGCAAACAGCAAAGGTTTCATTATTATTGGTTCAGTGTACTCACCACCTTCTGGAAATTTTCAAGATGACATGGACCCATGGACTGACTTTTATCCAGATTTTTCCAGGCATGTGATTGGAGGAGACTTCAACGTCCCGCTTAAGATGATGGGATATACTTGCGACAGTGATAGGGCTGAGCCTCTTTTGGAGTTACTAATGTCTCACAGCCTATTTATTCTAAATGACCCAGAGGCACCTCATAGTTACGTTCAAGACGACCGAAAGGGCCGTCCAGATCTTACGCTGGGCGGTAACGAAATTGTACAGGTTTTGGATGGTTGGTCTGTAGATGATAGTGTCTTTTCATACAGTGATCATCGCTACATCAGGTTTCACCTTGTTCTTGATCCCTCATTTAAGACTTATACAAGATATAAAACAAAAAACAAGAGTTTATATAGTTTCAACAAAAGACTCTTGGAGTATCTTCCTCAGTTGATGAACACTTTACGTAGAGTTTTTAGTCCTGATGCACTAGAAGATTGGACGGCTAATTTTTATGACCTTTTGCATGAGATTATGAGCGCTTGTTTTAAAAGAGGTTCATTATCATATAAACCTACGGCAAAATGGTATACAGAAATTCTTAGGGTTGAAAGAAACAAAGTTAACGCCTTGTATAAGCGTTATAGGAAGAATTTGAATAGAGAAGATTACAAGGATAAATATCTGACTGCTAGAAGACAATACAAAAGTAATTTACGTCGTGCAAAACGACAGGGTTGGCTGTCATTCTGTGAACGCACTGATAATGCCTATGGGTCTCTATACAGACATGTCTCAGGTAAAACCCTGAAACATAACGACATGATCTTTACTACATTAGAAGAATCTTCTGTGTTTGACACATATGATAGCGTAGCACATAGTCCTATGTCTGGTCATTTTGACGTGGATTATCGACCTTCTGTCCCTTATGAGTACATTAGCTCATTCAATTATTCCTCATCACCTGATTTTATTCCATTTAAAGAAAAAGAACTCTTTCATGTACTGCGCCTTCAGGACATAAATAAAGCTCCAGGACCGGACGATATTGATGGAATAATTATTAAAAATTTGTGTAACAGATTTACAACTCTTATGTTGACGCTATTTAATACTTGTCTTTTACTTGGTCACTTCCCAAAATGTTGGAAACGAGGAATGATCATCTTTTTTCGAAAACGTAATAGGACAGCTGAAAAAATTAATTCGTATCGACCTATTACTCTTCTCCCTATGATGGGTAAGTTATATGAAAGACTTTTAAAACTTCGAGTTATTACGATGCTGGAGTCTTCTAATTATCTTGATGATGGACAACATGGCTTTCGTGAGGGACGGAGCACCTTGACAGCACTTTCTGCGTTAAAGAATATCATTGGAGAAACACTATCAGTATATAAATACTGTGCAATGATTTCTTTTGATATCAGTGGTGCCTTCGACGTTTTGGATTGGCGTATTGTGGCCGATATCATAAATATCTTACCTATTTTTGATTACATGAAGTCTACACTTAAAAATTACATGAGTCATAGGCTTATTTGTTTTAAATATACGCATGGATTAACATGGTTTCATGTATTCCGTGGGTGCCCGCAAGGGTCATGTCTTGGGCCGTTTATCTGGACACTAGTTGCTGACAGGATTTTAAAGAGTTGCAAGCAGAGAGGATTACTGATTATTTCTTATGCTGATGATAGCGTTATTATAGAGGGCGCAGATACGCGCTCTGCGCTAGAACATAAAATGAATACTAGTGTTCATCACTTTTCGGATATCTGTTCTATACATCATTTGCAAATTAGTGCAGAGAAGTCAGCTGCAATGCTGTTTGGGAGCCACACTCTTAGTAAAAGAAGACCAATTTTTAAACATAATGGCAAAAGTATCAGTGTAAAGGACAATATTCTTTATTTGGGATTTCTACTTGACAGCAATTTCGCTGGATGGATCACCTAGATATGATTAGAACTAGTCTTAACGATTTCACGTGTAAAATGCGCCAAACCAGAATCCGTGACAGAGGTCTTCCTTCTATTTATCTTAAAATATGGTACAATACCGTCTTGAAGAAACGTATTTCATATGGGCATGAGATCTGGATGCCTGACTTAAATCAACATGGAATAACAAGATTACTCTCATGTCAACGTCTATGTCTGCTATCTGTCTTAAAGGCATATCGTACGATTTCTAATGACGCATTGTGTGTTTTGGTGGGTGCTCCACCACTTGACATAGAACTGAATTTGTCTTCTAAGCGTTATAATATCATTTATGGAAATGGTACAGTCTTGATTGACAATATGTGTTTTAAAGGTGAAGATTTTATGAATAAACTGAGGACATATAGTTATCCTTACTTCTTTGAAAACTTAAATATAAAATTTGTTAAGCCAGTGGTTGATACAGTACCAGTGGTGAATCATCCGATACTGTATACTGACGGTTCTCGAATGATGAACAGTGTAGGAGCTGCATTTACGGTTTGGTATAGGGATTCTTTTATGCTAGACATGAGATTAAAATTACATGACTATAACTCTGTTTTTCAAGCAGAATTGGCTGCGATAGACGAGGCTATCAGTTGGTGCATCGACTCCCCGCATGATTCATTTCATCTTTATACTGACAGCTTGTCATCAATTTACGCTCTTCAGCGCTTATTTCCATCTAACGGTCAGCTTTTTAATATCTTCAACTCTTTGCGCCTGTTACATAATAAAGTCATATATATTGGCTGGATAAAATCGCATGTTGGAATATCAGGAAATGAAAGAGCGGACATGTTGGCAAAATCAGTTATTATAAATGATCTGTATGATAAAGTTCTACGCATTCCTGCACCAACTTCTATTTTAAAGCGTCATTTTAAAACACTTCTACATGATCAATGGCAGGTTTCTTGGGAAAATTCGGAGAAGGGAAGAGATACTTATGTGATATTAAACAAGGTTAACGATTTATTTCTATGTGAATCCCAGGTGATAGGTTATTTTCTTTCTTCACATGGAGCATTTCCACAGTATCTGTTTAAAATAGGAAAACGCCCAAATAACAGGTGTAACTGTGGTGATGTAGGAAGTATACAACATTATTTGTTTGGACATTGTCCGTTAATGCCTTGTACATTTAAATTCAACAGGAATTGTACACTGAGATGGAACATTCGAAACGTTCTCATCACCCGTTCAAACTATAGAAGACTGTGTGCTATGTACAACGCACTTAATAGGGAATACTCATTTATTAAGTATAAATTTTGATAATTTTTACACTTGTAACTTTTTACTTCTATCATACTGTTAATACTCATCAGTGGTTCGCTACGGACAATACGTGGTTTTCTGACACTACATCAAAGGCTCAACATTGTGCCTTTTATAGTAACTGTCCTTTGTCTGACATTTTTGTTGGCGGCGATTTTCTCTTGAGGTCTGAGCATTATGGTGATCTTTCTTCAAGTTAGTTTTTCTTATATAAAACTTTTATGAACATTTTTCTTTCGAACACTGAACTCATTTGAACATTAGTGAACAGTGAACTTTTATGAACATTTACACTTCATAATCTTGAACAAGGATTTATAGTCTTAACTTTTGTTATACATTTAAGTCACTTCACTTTTGTTTTTATTTTTATTATTTTGATGAAAGCAACATCAATTGTTTTGTAAATTTACGATTTACTATGTAAGTTCGTCAGAATATATGCCTTTTTCCTTGTTATTTTGGGTGCTTTCCGATGTCCGGCATCGGTGATTGTTGTGGGGATTTTCCACCGGAGCGTTACATCCTATGCCATTCTTTGGTTGGTGCTCCGGTCGGGTGATCAAGTACGTGAACAAAAGCTATTGAATATTTTGAGTAAGTTTGAATGTAGATTCTGGTGCCATTTACTCATTTCAGCAGTTTGCGAATAGAAGTACCTTGCACCTGAAAGGGTTAAGTGTCTTATTCATGGAAATATTTTCTCACAAATATGCTAAAAATTTCTATTTGTTTTAACTGGTGTCAGTTTGCCTGGTTAAACAGTCAGTTTGTTTAACTGGCTGGCACAATGTGGCGGAAACTCATGGCCTAAGTACCACCAAAGTAAACTTCCACCAGTAAAAATGAAAATCTATTTCGGCCATTATTTATGTCTGAAGTTTTGCTTCAGTAAGGCGTTTAAATAAGCAGAAAAAAATATAAATTTTCTGGTGGAAGTTTCCACCGGCGTAATGAACCCCTTTGAAAGCGGTTACAGTGGACGCTTCACTATTTTAAGGATATGCCATTTCGTCTTTATTAACAGTCCCACGTTTCAAACAACCTCCCTCTGGTAGCATCTTAGGCTTATTTAACCAGAGAGGTCGGTGATTAAATAAGTTAAATTCAGTTATGAAAAATAGTCCCGGCAATTTAATATAAATATCTTGATGAAAAAACAATTTCATATTAAACTGCTAGTCAACAAAGCGTTGTAAAGTAATTTTGCAGTAACCCATATCTTACAGATATTATCTTACAGCTGCCAAAAAAGCAGCAGTTAAATGACGATAAGATTGTTATTTTAAGATAGTTGTTTTCAAAAGTTAACGATGCACAAATCTTGCTCTTTTGCATCAATATCTGATAAACAAAGCCAACAACTGTATGTTTTTACCCTTTCAAGGGCGGTGGTTCCTTTTTGGACTACCTAATTTTAATTCTTAAATGACAGATTGGCACCAGAATAATGGAAGGAAAAATTTCCTTTTATTGAGTATGTGAGCAAAAGGTTTTGCTTATTTTGAAATATATTTGTTTGTAAATTCTCGTGTCGATCACTCATTTCAGCATTTTACGAATAGAAGTACTTGCCCCTGAAAGGGTTAAATGTAAATGATTTCAGAAACAATTCTGAGAAGATATGGTTTAACCCTTTATGGTTGAGAGCATTTCCATTGCTAAAATGATTACATGAATGAAAGACACAGGAATATACGAACAAATGTACTTGGAAATAAGAAAAAGCTTTATTTGACACACATAATGAACGGAAAATAACTGTACCAAAATTCTGGTGCAGTTGTGGCATTTGGGAATCAAGTTGGGAGTTCCATGTAATATAACATGGAGCCACAAAGTGTTAAAGTTAATCTTTCAATATTAGAATCTGAAAATTTTGAACTTGTATTCAAAATGGCCTCGAGCAAATGATTTGAAATTTTATGATTCAAAGTCGCGACCTCCTGAATTTTTCAGTACCACTATTTTCGAATATTCGTGTTACGTAATCGTAGAAATTGCAATAATTTTCTGTCATTAAATAATGCAAAAAAAAAAATAATATTAGTTTAAAGCGGTATTAAAACATAAAGTCAGTGCAATACGTATATCTGAACAAATTTTAACATAGATTAAAAAAAAATGTGTTAAAATTGGGCATTGCTACTGAAAATAAAATATTTCTATTATTTTAAGGCTACTTTAAACATATTTCTATAATTTAAAACGCATCTAAAGGTTTATTCACCTACATGTATACAATTTAATGGTAAGCATTATTTTTAATCTGTTGTTACCGATACTTGTTTACAACGATTTGTTTTGGCATACAGATTCCCTTTAAGCTGATAATGTCATTGTGAGGCTGTTTTAATGTTATTAAAGGCTAGTTATAAATTAATTAATAATTAATTAATTAATATACATTCAGATATCTGATTAAATGAGATAAAAATAATTAAATAAGTTGTTATTTTGACACATGCTGTTTAAAAAACAATGGTTTATTGCCATTTAATAAAATTTTCTGCACTTTTTTTAACGTGTTCATATAATCCCGTCTGTTGTTAATGGATTAACTCTGAGGAGTGGCGTTATTTATTTATGCCATTTAAATATTTTACCACGTGAATTTTTTAATAAATTTTTGATTTTTTTTAATTTGTAAGAAATATTTTCAATTGCATTTATAAGATTACAAATAAAATTGTTGGTAATTTTTGGCGAGTATTCAACATTACTGCATTAGAATAACTTGTCTCTGAAAAGGAAACACTTCATTAAATCAGGGTTGTCAGTTTGGCCACCATTTTTATCCAGAAAATCAGAATTCGTGCCAGAAATTAATAATAGTATTTTTTGCTGTATTTAACGATAGACATTTTATGATTACGTAAAGTAAAGATTTTTCTTTAAAAATTTCCTGCATGATTTTGAAAAATTTTGAAATAAAAATGGAAGCAAAATAAAAATGGAAGCAAACTGGTAAAGCTGCATCTACAGTGCTCAGCAAAAGTTTAGACAATGATCGATTATGCTTCAGTACTGAGAAGTATGTAACGAATTGTTGTAATTCAGCTGCCATATATTACTGGGGAGTTATCCTTCATTCACAAACAATAAATTTTAAATTATACACTTTACATAATATATAATGACAAAAAAAAAAAAAAAAAAAAAAAAAAAAAAAAAATAATAATAATAATAACATTATGGCAAAAGTATAGACAATCTATCTGTTAACAGAAAAATATCCATAAATTAAAATCGAGCTGCACCTACATTGTCTGCTATTAATGCAAAAATGTGACTTTCCATCGTAGAAAATAAATCCCGCATTACTTGGGGGTCTATTTCGTACCAAACACGTTCAAAATGAGATCGAAGTTCATTTACAGAGGAGTATTGTCAAAAAATTGAATAAACCGTATGAGATATAATGACACAAAAGTTTCCGATGGGGTTCAGATCAGGACTACACGCTGGTCAGTCGAGAACAGTACTATTTTGAGAGTTAAACCAATTTTTTGATTTTTACGCAACATGAATAGACTCATTATTTTGCTCAAATACATACTTTGGAAGAGCTAAAAGTTCACCAAATGGCTATAAATTGTTTTTCAATGTATGTATGTAGTCTTACGCTACTTGGCGACCATTGAGAAACTCCAGGGATACTTGCGAATTAAAACAAAGTGAGGCCCAAATCATTAACCCTTTGAGGGGCAAGCAATAATGTCTCTTTAATACTGAATTCTCACCGGAATAATCGAAAATTTTTATTTTAAAATAAGGAAAAGCAATTTTTCAGCGTTTCGCCCCAAAACTTAAAAATATAAAATTTAGTTAAAAGTTTCCGGTGCAAATCTTATTTAAATTAGGTGGGATATAACATATCCAACCGCCCCTCAAGGGGTTAACCCTTTCGAGGGCAAAGGAAACCTAATTTTAATTCCAAAAATGACAAAAGGCACACATAATTCTTAATTAAAATTTTCCTTTTATAATGTACGCGAATATAAGCAATTTCATATTTTCTAAAAACTTCGTTTATAAATTCTGATGTCAGTCCATTATTTCATCAGTTTATAAACAGAATTACTCCGCGACAGGAAAGGGGTCAATTTACTGTGAGATTTCAAGGCTGGATGTTTTATCATTTTCATGTAAACTAATTTACATCTTTCTTTATTTCATCTACGAAAGTATCCGTTGACACAGAAAGCTCTGACTCACTTTTAATGCGATTAGCAATCATCATTTGTCTAGATGCCAGTTTATGGATCCTTCTATATTCTCATTTTCTGGCCACACGAGGCCTTCCAGATCTATGTTTTGCTTTGAAAGAGTCACCCTTAGACAGTACTTGATAGACAGACTTCTTTGGACGATTCAAAGTAGCTGAAATTTCTGTAACAGTTTTCCCTTTCGATTTCAACTTCCATGCTTTAATTACTTCATCTGACTGAAAATTTCTAGCTCGCGGCATCTTCACTAACCGATACTATCTCGAGGAGCACTTCATGCATGTGACGTCATAAGTTTGGAATTTGCGTTTTTCCTTGAACAGTTGCCAAAAATCACAAAAGTGTCTAAACTTTTGCAATATGCAAATCTCACTTTTTTAGTTTAATTAAAAAATATCGTACATTAAAACCGTTATTTCTGTCCTAAAGCATTTAAAATATATTTAAAAATAAATACAGCCATTTGTATAACTCAAGTGTTCGTATTTTTTATTTACGGGTTAAATATCACCAGTGTTTAAACTTTTGCTGAGGACTGTATGAACATTTTTTCTTGTACACCAACTTATCTTGTACACTTATGCCAACCTTTCGGCATTATTCCAGTCAAAACCATAGCTTCCAAATTTTACGCTATTTTCTTACCGCTAAAATTTACTTAGTCTTTTTGGTCCTATTATATTGGAACTTTCGGAAATTAAATAAGGCAAAATTTACTATAAAATTTCAGTAGTAATAGAAAAGTGCAAAAGTTGATAGCTATCAGTGTTGCCACATCCGGTTGTTTTTTATTTAGAAATTCCAAATTCTCACCAGAAACTTTTAGTAGTTATTTTTACTTTTTAGGATGATAGATATTCCATAAATAAAATAAAATAAAATTACTACTTAAAATTTTCTGTTGTGATTTCACAATTTCTAAATGAAAAACTGCCAGATTCGTCAACACTGGTAGCTTTGATCAAAACTACATAATTTGAATTAAACATTTATTTAATATAGTGTGATACAACTGTGACTTGTGAAGAACTAGTATTTTCTCACATGCATTTTTGCTTATGTAATCAGAGAAAATATTTAATACTATATTATATATATAGTATATTAAAGCGATTAAATTATGTAAAATTTCTGTAAGAAAATACTTGTTCCATGTGGGCGGTTGTTGAACCCTAGTGATTTAATAAAAATTTCTCTTATTTTTAATGTGTTACTTACTTAATTTCATTTATAAATATTTCTGGCTCAAAATATATGTTGTGCTATGTGTGTACGTGCAATCTGCCTTAGAAATGCTTATTTGACAGATTTAAAATTTTTTTGATAGAAAACTGTATGTAAATTCAGTTTTTGTCTTACAAGGAAGGTCTCTTTAACTTCTTAATTCTCGCTCCCGTGATATTCACGGACTGTGTCTTTTATTTGGATTGTTTGATTCCCACCAGTTTTATAAAGCAGTGTAATTGGCTTTATTATGTTATCATTTTACCTGTCATTAAATAAGGTGAATATTTCTTAAAAAAAAAAAGCGCCAAAAAGAAATTTGAATTTTTAAACCGTAATTTAATCCAAACGTTAAGGGGTTAAAGAACATGCTCAAAATATTTTGAAAAAAAAAAAAGCTAATGAATGTACTCAAATTTAGATGCAGAATCCCAGTAAAAAATCTGGAGTAAAATAAAATACTTTCTATTACTTGGCGCGAAAAGACAAACACTCCTCGCCACTTGTTGTGTATCCCTTGTTCTTCGCCAAATGCAAGCGATTTTAATGCATTTGGAAATTGCTTGTTAAATGAGTGTTTGAATGCGCGGTGCTTAATGAATTTAAAATTAAACGATGAAATAGTTCATTATTATTTCTATAAGGTTATATAATATATACGAATTGCGTGTTGCTGCATTATTAAATTGTACACGGTTTCACCGGGTGGATAAATTTTAAGTGTATTTAAAAAGTAATTACGCGATTAAGAATACTGGGGTTATAAATTAAACAAGTGGATAAGTGATCATTTGCTAAGTTTAGAAAATAGTTTTATATTTATGTTGCTTAACATGTCACATACAGGGTGATTCAAAAAAGTTTACAAAATGACATGTCAAATCAGGCATACAACAAGGATGAAAAATCACATAGCAATATAGGGTCGCAAACCACTTATTTACTCACAAATAGAGGATGTTCCATCCTAACTGAACCCGGGTTGATGGTAGTAATTTCGAGAAAAATAAAAACATTGTAATGAAAATGGAACGATATGTATCTCGTTTTGTGTGAAATATGAGAACACCACGAAAAAATCTGGAAAAACATGTTGCTAAAGCAACCAATGATACCGCTTGCATTGATAACACTAGTCTGCATGACATCAGATGATTAGAAACGAATGACTGTTCTTGATGTATTTTTTTCTGCTGATTACAGAACTGTTCTTAGTTTACTTCTATCACGTATAGTTTGTTTGCAATCGACCCGAGTTGGTTTAGAAGATTCAACGCAAAATTCTCTTCATCACACTCGAAAAATTAAAAGCTGAAATTTTCTTTGGTCCTCAAATAAAAAAAAACTGATGAAGGACAAAGATTTTGAAAAACGATGAATGAGATAGAAAAAGACGCATGAACCGCCTTCAAATGTGTTATGTAAAACTTTTTAGGGAATAAGAAAGATCCAAATTGCTGGAATATTTTTGAAACAATGCTGGAAAATTTCAAGAAGTTGGGCTGTAATATGAGTGTAAAAATGTACTTTCTGCATTCCCACATCGACAACTTTTCAGAAAATCTAGGACATTATAGTGAAGAGCACGGCTGGCACTTTCACCAGGATATCAAAGAGATGGAGAATAGGAAACGGGGAAGATGGAATGTAAATATGATGCAGACATTTGTTGGGGGTTCAATGGGAACATAAATGATGAAGGAGGATCTGCAAGAAAGACAAAAAGAAGAAAGTTTGTTTAATTGAGCACTGTTTGCTTTTCGTTTTACTAAATAATTATCATGAACTATTAAGGACATGTTTTACAGAAACGTGTTTAATGAAGTATTTTGTATGAAATTGTGTTAAATTTTTGATTGCATTAATTAAAATATTGAAAACACAACTTCTTGTTTTTTGTAAAATTCTGACGTGATAGACAAAAATGGAAGTAATATCCGGAATCAACATCAAAAAGTGATTCAGGAAAACTTGTTCATAAGAAATAATCTGACAAAAAGTTTAAAAATGCATAATGGTGTAATCACAGTCCAAAATGTACGTCAATTGCATACTG
The DNA here is from genome assembly GCA_963932465.1 of Maratus speciosus. Classification (NCBI taxonomy): domain Eukaryota; kingdom Metazoa; phylum Arthropoda; class Arachnida; order Araneae; family Salticidae; genus Maratus; species Maratus speciosus. The sequence goes on along the minus strand of OZ010787.1, from coordinate 408,973,196 downwards.
CTGACGCTTATAATGCAAACTCTTACCTCTTTTATTCGCTGTTATCACATTTACAACAAAGGTGAGAATGTCTGTTAAATGTTTTTTTATAATATACTTCAGTTTTCTGAAAGTTATTACCGCCAAACCAAACTGAGTTAGGATGAATCACCCTGTATTCGTGACTAAATAAGTGGTTTGCCGCCCTATGTTCCTATGTGATTTTTTATTCTTGTTGTATACCTGATTTCCCATATCATTTTGCAAACATATTTTTGAATCACTTTGTAAAGGATGAGAATTGAAATGCATTACACGAACAAAGTTATTATAGGCAGAAAAAAATAAAATGCATTTTGGCAGGATGAATGTGTACAATATCTGAAAAATCGGCATTGCATATCCAAATTTTATACTTCTACGAAATTAATAAATATTTTAATCACTAAAAATGCCTTCATACTTCAAAAACATGAATTTGAAAAAAAATAATGACGACGGGAAATGAATCGTTAGTTTTTATTTACGTGCTTCACTTTCGAAACACCAGTTTAATTGCAGGGTCGTTTATTAGAAGGGATGTTTTATGGATTACACTCTTTTGGATTACAATTAAATGAATCCTAAGATTGCTTTTAAAGAAGTGGTACCCATCACCTTCCCTCAAAATATAAAATAAAAGTCTAGCCAAAAGCAAAGAGCAGCAGATCGAAATTTGCAGAATGCTGAAGTATATATAAAATAATTAAGTAGGACAACGAAGTAAAAGAGCAAAAACAAAAATAAAAATTGGAAAAGAAATAACAATTGAAGCTTAAAAAAGCAAACACAGCGTTTGAAAAACAGAATTCTACAGAAACTCGAAATCCGTAGCTCAAAAAATCTTGAAATAAAGGTACAGCAAAAAAAAAAAAAGAAGTTATGTACTAGCCTAAAACTCAAAATGATCTAGATCCATACTTTCTAGATCCATACCACCTAGATCCATACCTTCAATGATCTAGATCCAGAGACGAAACAGGAGATACTGAGAACTTCATAGACCAGGAGCCGGCAACGCAGACACATGGTTCGTACGGATACCGTTATTTCTCCAGGAAAACTACCAGTATATTTTTATAGAAAAAGAAATCTAGGTTAAACGCGCAAAATTTCGCCTTCTTTTAAGAAGAGATTCTCTATAAAATAATACTGGTGCCGAAAACTTTTTTGGTCTGCAAAATTCAAGGAGGCGTACGAACCATGAGACAACCACCTCATCGAATTGGAGGCTGAAATTCCAGAATTAGCTAAAACTCGATTCCAATATTAAAACACATTCGGTGTGCCAAGTCATATCTGGGCGGAAAATACATAAAAACCCGATTTTACCGGTTGACTCGTAGATTTACAATTGTGTTTTTCTGCTCCCAGTTCCCCATGTTTTCATACCTTTGGGTGCAGGAAAACGCAATGGTAAACTTACGAGTCCACCGCTAAAATCGGGTTTTTAGGTGATTTCCACCAAGATATGACTTGGCAGACCGATTGCGTTTTAATATGGGAATCGAGTTTTAGCTAATTCTGGAATTTCAGCCTCCAACTCGATGAGGTGGTTGTGTGTGCTACCGGCTCACGGTCTATTATGAAAATTAAAGTTTAAAGATTAAGTTAAAGGCAAACTGAAAAATAAAATACCTGTTTAAAATATACAGTAATAAACATTGCTTTAGGCTATTTCCATGGGTACTGGTATTGTAAGTTCCATGCTACACTTTTTGGCTACCAGTATTTTAGAACGTAAAATGTGATTTATTTTATGGGAGATATCTCATTACTTGAATAAGGCTGAGCAAACTTTGCGAAAATAACAGTGGCCAACAAGTATAGCAGTTATCAGCTATGTGACGTACACTACAAAAACCCATGGACCTAGCCTTTAGTAAAATCAATGTTTTATTGGTCTTTTGTCACTTCTTGTCTTTACATGGTCAAAGTTAAATTTTTTAAAAATGAATGTACAAATATTCATTGATTAATCGTACTACATTACGTATCTGAAAGTTATTTTTTTAAATTTTTTAAGTTATTATTAGAGTAAGGTATTATAATTTCTAGTAGTTCAATAAAATGTGTTTTAGCTTTCAGATTTATATATTTCAACTCTTCTTCAAATATTTTAAAATCTGATAGCAATTTAATGAATATTTTAGTTAAAGCTGTCACATACATAAAATACATCGCCATGTTTAGGTACTTTGGCGTCTCATTTATGTTTTAACTCGGGAATGCTCGCGCATATCAAAGGTATGTACGATTTATACTTTACCACCAATACAGTCAAACAGAAATTGTCATTTTATTTAATTGTTGACATTGCTTACAAATTCTGCGCTAAAATAATTTGAAGATTACTTTTCGAAAATTAGTAGTGAAAAATGTAATAACCGTGCCCACTCTGAGTATGTCATACCCTGCGCGTGTAATCCGGGGACTGTAAATGTGGCAAAAATTGTCTAAATGAGACAATAATATATAATTTGCTTAGATTATACAAAAATGATTCATTTTCTTCAAAACAAGTTACGTTTGGATTAAAAGCACTGTATCCAATCATTTCTGCATAACAAATAAATGAAATTTAATAAAATGTCAAATATACTCTAAATGTGACAGAACTATGGGTAATCGCGTCTCATTTAGGCACCAGTTACGCAACATCAGCGAATACTGCATCACTTTACTATCAATATATTAAGTTTAACCTCATTTGATCTTTCACCGTTACAGTATTAAATAAGGTAATTTTAAATAAAATTACTTCTAGAAAAGTGATCTTACATTCTTATCGATTGCTAATAGAATGACCCTGTTAATTTTCCTGTTAATGAGGGATGTTCAAATTGCGGTCATGAGAGTTGTTACCAGTGTTTTTGAATAGTAAGCCGTATTTTGAAAAATGGTATAAAGTGGCTCGGAAGTTCGCATGTGCTGTAAGGGTTTAACCCATTAACCATCAAATCTATAACGTTGAGGTTTTAATCCTTTTAACTGAACGTCGTCTGACACCACAACTTCCTAAAGATAATTATCGCTTTATTTGATGTTAAAATTTTGTGTCTTTAACACTAGAAAGACGGCAAGCTGTCATTTTGACCGCTACCAAATGAATATATTTCGATTCGAACCAGAAATTGCTTTAAAAATCTAGTTTAAAAGGTAATAAGGAAAAAAAAAACTAGCTAAGTAAATAAGTTAATAATTTAAAATAAAAATTCTGGTGCGAAATATTTTTTATAAAATTTGAGTAAAATTCCTCGTCTTTCTAGTGTTAAATAAGGCTAATTTTTGAATTGAAAAATAGTGTTGGGAAGGCAAATAATTTAGACATACGCGTTTATTTTGAACGTTGCGTCAACGCAACACCAGCGGTTAATGGGTTAATACCACTTTTTAAAAAATAACCTCTGCACGTTTATTAGGATATTTTCAAGAGAAATCAAGCACAAAGATTTTTTTTTTTAATTGTGGTATGATTGAATATAAAAATAGCGTGCAATGGGTTAATTTTACTTTTATAAAGTAATGGATAAATCCCTATCATAGTTTCTTTTATATCTCTAAGAAAATTTAAGGAGAAAAGGATATAATATGTACTTTTCCCTGCTGATTCGATTCAAAGAACTCAAATAAAGAATACAAAATGCGTATTACCACTTGAAAAATAAAAGTTGATACAATTTTGATATGCAGACTACCAGTGGCAGCTCGAGACTGGCACTTTTGGGTCACTACATTTACGTTAGTCAAACTTACACTTTTTTGTTTACTCTAGATTTGAAATCTTCGTCTTATTTAATGGCAGTTCTGCCATTAAATAATGAAAAGATTTATTTGAAATAATAGTGGGAAAAACAAGAGTAAGTTTGACAGACAAGATGTAGTGACCCCAAAAAGTCAGACATGAGTAGCCGACCTTTTGCGACAAAATGAAGTTGATGCAATCATAAAGAACTTTATAGAAATTAAAGCTGTACATTTCTTTTATTCTTGCATTTATTAGAAATGAATTTATAGACTTCGTTCTGATTTTTTTAACGTAGTATATACGTACTTTTTGATGAGATAGATAAAAAATACATTTACAGAGCAATGCAATAATGAAAAGTTACATCTAGTGTTGTCAGGTGACCCGCGGAAATCGCAGCGTCGAATGCTCTGGACACTAGCATTTTAAAGTCATTTTTTTCGACTGATCTAATGGCAGAATTATCTGCGATTAATCCATTGCACTCTGGCGCTGTTAGCGGATGTATGTCACTAGCCGCCAGTATTGCCGCATCTGGCTGATTTTTTTTTTAGAAATTTTAAATTCACACCAGAAAAAATTAATTGGAAATTTTCTTTTTCTTTATTTATGGAAAGAAAACAGTCTTGTAAAGCAAAAATAAGAGTTAAAACTTTCTGATGAGAATTTGGAATGTCTAATTAGAAAATCAGCCAGATATCATGACGTACGTCATTGTTGGAAATGACCATACACCGCCCCATGAATACTAGGCCTGAGTGCTGACACAAAAATGACGGCTGCCGAAGGCGGATTTTTTTCAGCGTGTGTAAGGTCCTTTAAATATTCCTACCAATAATTTTTTTAAGTTTCTTCCGCTTTATTTTTCTGAGATTAAACGAGTCAGAGAAATCTTTTATAAAATACTAGTGTCTACATTTGAGAGACGGTACCTGCATTAAAAAAAATCCGCCTTCGGCAGCCACAATTTTGTGTCAGCGCTCAGACTTAGTATTCAGGGTGCGGTGAACCATAATAGCATGACGCACGATGCGTACGTCACAGAGAGGAAGAGGACCGCCCCCTGAATACTCAGCCTGAGCACTGACACAAAAATGGTGGCGGCCGAAGGCGGATTCTGTTTAACATATCTACGGTTCCCTAAATTTTGACACCAGTATTCTATAAAAGATTTCTTTCTCTTGTTAAATCTCAGAAAATTAAAGCATAAAAAAATTAATTAAAGCATAAAAAGTTTTTAAAAACTATTGGTACCAAAATTCAAAGGACCGTACACACGCTGAGAAAAATCCGCCTTCGGGAACCGCCATTTTCCTGTCGGAGCTCGCGCCTAATACTTAGCGGGCGGTGGTAAGAGGTTAAAGTAAGAGAGGTTTACAATAATTTTCCTCACCTTATCTAACGGCAAACTTATCTGCGATTAAAGATGGCCAAATAAACTGTAAGAAATTAGTGGTGTCCAGAGCATCTGAAGACCCGATTTATGCGGGACACCTGGCAACACTAGTTACAGCCTTTAGAGGCTCATAATCCATTTCTACCAATTTTTTTTTTTACATAAAATAAGACTTTATTTAATGGTAGAATGTTCTTCAATTAAGAAAGGTGAGATTTAGTGTACAAAATGATTGGTATTGACCCCTCAACCGTTTTCAATAAGCACCGCTCGGGCAAAAAGTGTTTGCTTACATCGTTACTAAATGCTTTTGATCATCACTAATTTTTAACTTTAACTTTTGCTTTATTAATTGGGAGATATTTTTCAAATATACAAGGGAGATGTTTTACTATGGAAAAAGTAATACCTCGTCCATATTTTTTATTTATTTTGTCAAAAAAATGAAACTGTTAACCCTTTCCCGGACATAGCACTTCAATTGCTAAAATGTTGAAATAAATGAATGACACCGGAAATTACAAACAAATTTATTGGAGAGTAAGAAAAAGCGATATTTCACATGCGTAACAAATCGAAAAACTTTATATTAAAACTCAGATGCCATTGTTACGTTTCGTAATTAAAACTTTGTGGTTGTATAGAGAAACCACTGTACGTGAAAGGGTTAAGGGGTTAAAGAGTGTAGTTACGAATAAAGAGGAGGAGACATATATTGTACTGTCTACCAATTGCAAATGAAGTAACTGAGGAGGTTGTCACATGATGGCGGCTGTTTTTTTTTTTTTTTTTTTTTTTTTTTGAAATCGCATCGACAGTTTCTGATTTCCCCCAAGGCGAACTTCCCACCAGTAATATTGAATAGAAAATTTCGTCTTATTTAAGCGTCTTATTCATGGACATATTTTCTGAAAAATTTCCTAAAATTTCTCTTTGTGTTTACTGGTGTCAGTTTCCTTGGTAAAACAGTCAGTTTGTTTCCCTGGTTGTCACAATATGGCGAAATCTCAGGTCCTGACTACAACCAAAATAAACTCACACCAGTAAAAATGAAAACTAGTTTCTGCCATTATTTATGATTGAAATTTTGTATTAATCAGGAGTTTAAATAAGGAAGAAATTTCTATATAAATTTACTGGTGGAAGTTTCCACCGGAGGTAATCAACCCCAGCGAAAGCGATTACAGTTGAAGCGTCACTATTTTAAGGATATGTCAGTTCCTCTTTATTAACCCTTTAACGGTCGCATTAAATTACGGCTTAAAAATTCACATTGCTTATTGGCACCACTTTTTTGAAAAAGAAATGTTCATCTTCTTTAATGACAGGTAAAATGATACCATAATAAAGCCAAATACACTATTCTATAAAACTGGTGGGAATCAAACAAATCTGAATAATCTGAATAAAATTAACAGCCCTTGAATATGACTGGAGCGAGAATTAAGAGGTTAATAGTTCTATGGGTTAAAGAGATTGCGAACCCCCGACGAGCCGTTACTGCTGTTAGGCTTCCGTAAAACGTTAAGCTCAGTTTTCCTACATAGTTTACACAGAAAGATAAATCGGTTTATAGCCAGGAAAGTATAGAGATCTCTGACATGGACACTAATTCTCTTAAGTTGATTTTGCTTTATGGCATACATTTATCATTTCTTAGGCCATTGTCTTTATTATCCTAACAGTATTGTGATAAAACTATGACTGAAATGTGAATGCACCGTGATCCAAATACAGCTAATTAACATTCTGTCGTCACTTGACTGTAAAGATGAGGCGTATCCAAGTCACTGTAAAAACGTCCGATGTTGTGACGAATTTTAAATGAATCAAAACTCGGCCACGATGGCTTCACAAGCATAATTTTGAGCAGATAAAAGAAGCTCAAAAATGAAAAATATTCTTAGATTTGTGAAGGTGAAAATTTCTATTCAAAGATAGGGGTAGTCAAACCAAGCTCCACTTTTGAGCGCTAAATATTTGTGTGTATATAAATTCATAGCCACGTGAGATATGACGAATAAAATTTGTCAACCTTTAATCATCATTGCTATTGTAAAAATTTAGGACCATTGTTGCGTCAAATTGACGTCTCATCGACTATCTATGCTATTGGAGTCGGGGTTTTCAATCTTTTTCCTGAAATTAGTTTGCTACCTGAAATTCCGAAATTAAAATATTGAATAAGGCAAAGTTTTCTATATTAAAATTCCTAATTTTCTATAGTGAAATCCCCGTGGGCCAGTGGCCACAGGTTGAAGACCTTTAAATTAGATTTTAGAGTTCTAATTCGCACATGGTAGTGAAAAATTGAACTATGATTTTATTTTCCATTCCTCTCATAATCTGGAGTAGTGCGCGTACATGCTCTTGTGTTTGTGTACTACTATTTCTGAATAGTAATATTTGAATTTTCAACCACAGAACTCGGCTATTTAATAATGAAAAGATTACTATTAGTAAAGAGTGGTACTCAATAGTAAGCCCCTGCGCACGTCGGGGTAGAACGTATGCAATATTAGATATAATTCTGTAGGTTACAATCTCTCCCAAGAGTCTTTGAGCATCATTTTTAATTATAAACATCGTTTGCTATCTGCGCCTGACTCTTTTACGTTGTTTCATTTGCTATTTTAAAATAATAGCTGTGATTTTGCGAAACGCTGAAATATATACATTAAAATATTTGGTACGCTTGAAAGCTTTCCAAATCTGCTATTAATTACGTTTTCTTCATTTATTCTAGAAAATGTTCAATACTTATCTCTAGGGGGTCATTTCTGTTTAAATAACTCAAAACATTTCTAAGAAATCTCTTTGTAGAAAATGTTTGAACAGAATTCCTTTCCTTTTGTTAATTAAGATCTCTTTGACTGTGAATTCAAATATCTTTTGAAAGTTAATTTTACATTTTGCTTTTTTATTAAGTTTTCTTTCACAATTTTGCCGCGTGTGCAGTTGTAATTAAAAGAAATATTTTAATGGATGATTTAAGCAATTGAAAAGAAGCCATGAACATATAATAATTCAGTATAATTATTTATATCTGCATTTTTTAAAAATGTTCTATTCAATTGAATATATTTAATAGATTTCAAATAAATGAGGTTACCCAATCGAACAATTTTTAAAATTTATGTCCATGTATATATGTGAAAGGGACGCATGAAGAAGTTAGGTTTCCATTGGGTCCCATTTAAATTATAACGTCCTTCCTTAAGGAATCCTTCTCCAGCAATATTGTCAAAAATTTGCAGATGCTTAACACAATATCTGTTTAAATTATATTTAGATATTTGTGTTTATCATATTTAGATAATTATAGTTAGATGTTAATGCCTTTCCTGTTTTCCTGTCATCCATGTCTTGATTTTTGTAAAAATACTTGAATGATAATTGAATTGAGAGATGTTGTTGAGGTAGGCAGAGGTTGTTCGATTCAAAATCCTTCTCGCATGTTCTAGATTAAGATTATACATCGTTTTACGCATATTTTTTACAGGGCTACTTAAATATAAATGCGTCATTTAAAATCGCAAAAGCTAAATTAACCCATTAAGGACAAGCATGTTTTACAGGAATTCTATTCAGTTCATACCAATTTTGTTAATCACTTACTTTTACTTTATGAATCACTCAAATAAGGCAAATTTTACTTTTCTCGTTTACTGGTATAAAAAAAAAAAAATCACAAATCCTTCTCGCATGTTCTCGATTAAGATTATACATCGTTTTACGCATATTTTTTATAGGGCTACTTAAATATAAATGCGTCATTTAAAATCGCAAAAGCTAAATTAACCCATTAAGGACCCATTAATCACTTACTTTTACTTTATGAATCACTCAAATAAGGCAAATTTTACTTTTCTCGTTTACTGGTATAAAAAAAAGAGAAAAATCACAATCCTTCTCGCATGTTCTAGATTAAGATTATACATTTAGAACATGCATGTTCTAAATTAAAAATAAAAAATCACAAATCCTTCTCGCATGTTCTAGATTAAGATTATACATCGTTTTACGCATATTTTTTATAGGGCTACTTAAATATAAATGCGTCATTTAAAATCGCAAAAGATAAATTAACCCATTAAGGACCCATTAATCACTTACTTTTACTTTATGAATCACTCAAATAAGGCAAATTTTACTTTTCTCGTTTACTGGTATATAAAAAAAAATAATAATAAATCACAATCCTTCTCGCATGTTCTAGATTTTAGATCGTTTTACGCATATTTTTTATAGGGCTACTTAAATATAAATGCGTCATTTAAAATCGCAAAAGCTAAATTAACCCATTAAGGACAAGCATGTTTTACAGGAATTTTATTCAGTTCATACCAATTTTGTTAATCATTTACTTTTACTTTCAGAATCACTCAAATAAGGCAAGTTTTACTTTTCTCGTTTACTGGTATTAAAAAAAAAAAATCACAAATATAATGTTGCAAAAACGCAACGTCAGTAATGGGTTAAAAAGGCTCAAATGGAAAAATCAATAAATAAAGCAGAGGAGCGCATACGGGACCCGCATACAATAGAGTTGAGCTACAAAACGTTCACTTAACCCCTTGAGGGGCAAGCAATTACGTTTGTGAAATGCTAAATTCCCATCGGAATCTTTGAAAAATTCTATTTCAAAATAAGTAAAAGCAATTTTACGGCTTTTTCCCACCAAAGTTAGAAAAGTAAAATTTAATAAAAAGTTTCTGGTGTAAAACTTCATTAATCGTAGGTGGTATATAATATATACCGGTGCACCTCAAGGGGTTAATGTCATGAAGCCGACATTTATAATTTGAAATTTTGAAATGAACATTAGCACATTGACAGGAACAATATATCTGCAACAGCTCTGGTAAATTCCTTGGCTGTCAAAACTGCGAAAAACAGATTGTAAACCTGACTCTTTCATTGTTATTGAAATTTGTATTGTTCGTTTAAATGTATTGTTTTATAGTTATTTTGTCAAGATTGCGTCTTTATTCTTAATAAAGATCCTCTTCATAAAAACCGTTTTAATTATGAGGCTTCCGGGTAAAATAAATGAAAATGATCCTAAAAATACGGCGTTCACATTAATAGAGACTTGTACAGTCGTGAAAAAAAAAAAAAAAGTAAACACCCCCTACTAACTCCTCAACAAAATATCGTAGAAGAAAGTTACTGGTACCGAACGATTGGAAATAAAGTCTACTTTTAAATGATGCATATAAAATTTGATTAGGGGGGCATCTACATATTAAAAAGTATCCCAACTTCATTTTTTTCAATGACAATACCCAATTTTAACGAGATACTTCAAATCTTCGGTTCAAACTATGCCTAGACCCCGAATTTCAAGTCATTTGAATGATAAGTTTTTGAATTATAAACATTCAAAATTTAGTGTTTCTAATGTTAAATTACATTTTCATATTTTTATTTATATCTCCAGAAATTATACTCCCAATGTGCTAATTTTTTGTTTAGAAATAAAACTAATGTGCCCAAACATAAATACGCTGAATTAGCAATTTTTATAATTTTATGATATGAATTATGAAATTAATATTCGAAAAAATTATGAATTGCAACCTACAATTTTTTTGATGCAATTAGATTTATTAAGTCCTGCTTTATGGAAATAAAAAATTTCACATTTTTCTTACAAGTAGTTTTCAAATTATGCTTAAAAAACGGCAAAATGATGGTTTAAGGGGCCGTCTATAATAGGAGTGACTAGATATTTTGAAATTTATTTTGCTGTAGTGTAATCTAGCAGGCTTCATTGACTTCTTAAGGTGCCTTGATCAAGATGAGGGCTCTCTCGGTTAACAATCGAGTTCCGAACTTCAATTTGGATCATGGAACTATTAATAAAGAGGAACTGACATATCCTTAAAATAGTGAAGCTTCAACTGTAACCGCTAGCAAAGGTGTTGTTTATCGACGGTGGAAACTCCTACCAGTAGGTTTATATAGATATTTTAAACTTATTTAAACGCCTTATTTTTACAAAATTACAGTCATAAATAGTGGAAGAAACAATTTTTCATTTTTACTGGTAGGAGTTTTCTTTGGTGGTAGTTAGGCCCTGAGTTTCCGCCATATTGTGACAACCATGGATACAAACCGACAGTTTTATAAGGCATACTGACACCGGTAAAAACAAATAGAAATTTTTATGACATTTTTGAAAAAAAATTCCATGAATAAGACGCTTCTTTAAGACGAAATCTTCTATTCAATTTTACTGGTGGGATGCTTGACCTATCGGTAGTCAGAAACTGAAGAACCGATTTCAAAAAAGCAGCCGCCATATTGTGACAACCTCCTCAGTTACTTCACTCGCAACTGGTAGACAATACACTATATTTCTCCTCCTTTCTATTCATAACTCCATTATTTGGATACAGCCCTTAAAATACACTCGTTTTAAAATAATTAAATTCTCAGAAACTTATGGTACGAATTGCATAAAAATTCGTTTTTCGGCTAATTGAAGGGTGTAGAGTTCATTTATGCTGTCAGAATTGTGTACTGCTATTGAAAAAAAACAACGTTACGGTTCGTTTTAATATGTAGATGGCCCCCTAAGCAAATTTTATCTATATCATTTAAAAGTAGACTTTATTTCCAATCGTTCGGTACCAGTAACTTTCTTCTACGGTAATTTGTTGGGGAGTTAGTAGGGGGTGTTTACTTTTTTTTTTCCACGACTGTACCATCGTGGCCATAAGTCGTTAAAACGACATTCAGAAATAATGATGTTACTTTCATGCAATTACAGGAAATTCCTCCAGCTTTATAATTGAGAATTCACGTTTTATTTGGTACACGTAATAGAAAAATATACGATTTCTCTGACGGTACGAAAAAAATGGAAAATATTCGTAGTACATATTTTAACTCGAAATAAATTTTAATGAAGATACTACATCATTTTAAAGCACTTATAGATTTTTTAAAAAGAATTACATGGGAAAAATACTCATTATCTGGTCATAATGATGGCAATTTCGGATGCAAAAACATAGCATGTGAGTCTGAATTTTAATTTTCTTTAAAAAAACAAAGTACACGTGTTATCATTTTGTTTTATTCGTCTTTCATTTGTCCATTTGTCGGTTTGTTTATTGTTCCTCTAATGGATACTAAACAGAGAATGGAAGAGGGTAAACAAATAATGTAAATCAAAAACATGTATCTGTTTTTATTTTTATATAACAAAAGTTAAATTAAACATACCAGGGTATCTAACTCGGACTTCCCGGGTATTTGCCTCATTAAACGAAGAAATTCTGTTTCTAAATATGGCGACCAGGGGTGTAAAAATCTAGGAGCAAGCGGTTAGTATCTCACAACTAAATTTTATTAGTTTTCTTCGCTTAAATTTTATTAGCATTTTTACAAAAAAATTAGACGAACTATTAAACGATAAATAACGAATAAAATTTAGTGGTGAGAGACCGCCCGCTGGCGCCTAGATTTTTACACCACTGATGGGGACCATTATTTTATAAAAAATCTGGTATTCAAATTCCCTCCATCCTTTAAGTCGTACAACCTCTGTGTATGACAAATCTACAAGATACAAAAAATTAAGTAAAAATATTGAATATATGTAGTATTTCTTCCAAACTTAGGAACAAAAATGTTTTTCACAACAGTTGCAAGTTCAATGGAAAATAATGGCATCAGGTATTTCCCCCGCATGTTTAATAGTCTAATCTGCTGCTGTATAAAACCTTATGTCAAGGTTGGTGAACCCACGTGTCAGAAGGTCAATTCCAAATACTATTTCAAGGAAATAATTTTGTACTTAATTAATGAAAGAAATTTTGATATCAAAGAAGGTGGCGGTAACTTTTCAGGAAAAGTGGTCACAACTGATGCGCAAGCACGCGGGTTTATAGACCTTGCTCTATATTATCATGTACAATGAATAACAATAGCAATAAGAGAACCTAACAGGCATCCATGTCTACCGAAGGTAAAGTTTGGTTAGCCCTTTCAAGGGCGAGTGATGCTTTTATTACCTCACCAGAATTTAAGAATGAACTTATTTGAAAATGCATCGATGCTATTTTAATTTAGTTTTCTCCGTAAAAATTACTGTTAACTTACCTATAATTTACGTAATTAATGCTTGTATCTTCTGTTCGAAAAAGTAAAATTATTTAGTATATCGTAACTTGTTTCTTTGTGGTTCTTATTTAAATTAGTTTATAAAAAAAATCCCGAGTAAAACATGTTTAACTGACGCAAAAAATATTAATAAAATAGGTAAAAAACATTCAGTTAAAAGTAACTGGTTTCGATAATAATCACCGCCCTCCAAATGATCAATTTAAAAAGTAATACCACTTCCGGCGCATTTTTTTCACGTTTATCCATAGCTGTCAATTTTTACGCTTTTTTGTTACCACTAAAATATAAAAGATACCATTTACTTCCTTAATCACAGATTTCGACGATTAATAAAAGCAAAACTTACTGTTAAATATTAGTGGTAAGAAAAAAGAGTAAATGTTGGCAGCTATGTTTATCTAGTGCTATGATAAGAATTATAAGATATGAAAAACTATTGCCTTTATGTAGTATATCATCCTATTTTGCCTTGTCAAATCTGTGGCCCGGCGCAAAAGGTCTATACGAGAAATAAGCAGAAGCAGTTTATTAAAAAAGAATTAGTAACTTCAAATTATCCAACTAATATTATTTTTCAAGCAACTTGCGTAAGTGACATATTAAACTAGTGGGCAAATTTTTGGTAAAATATTACCGATCCAGTCAATTACCGATGCAGATAAAAATTTGTACGCCAATTATCTTTTTCTTTATGTTATCGCATCGCCTGATTAAGATTTTGCAGACGCTGATAAAATGAAAGACTTTACGAGGAATTATAAAAAAAGTAAAGGTACACTTCAGACAGCAGGAAAGAAAAAGTTTTAATGAGCACGTTGGCAACACATACTGTAACCTTGAACATTTGACCTTTCCCGCGCAGTCATTCGTTATTGGTACTGTGAGTCTGTTTCGTGTAGCACGTGTTTATAATGGTTGCGTCAATTCAGAATCCCGCCAAATGTGAAGTACGTTTCGTCATACGTTTTCTTCATGCAAAAGGTGAGCACGACACCTATGACTGCTGGATACAAAAGCCTGTATCCAGACTTAACAAATGCTTGGACAATGACGGCAACAATGTCGAAAAATAAGGCATATACCAGTAAGTAATTTGTAGTACCCATTTTATCAATTAAAATTTTCTAAATGAGTATGCGGCACGGTTGCCAGTGTGGCCTCCATTTTTACCCCGAAAATTCGACTTTAGACCGGAACTTTTTGAAGAAGAATTTTTACTTTAAGTATTCAAGAAAACTGTGACATTAAATAAATCTGAAAATACTTTTTGCATTTTCTAGTGTGAATACAATTTTTTGAAATAAAAGTGGAGGCCAAACTGGCAACCCTGGTATGCGGCATTGTATCTTTACTTTTTGAAAACACCTCGTATTAAAAAATAAATAGTCATTTTCCTTTTAATTATCTAATAAAGCTGATTTTAAAAGAGAGTTGCGAATAGGGTCCAATATGAGAAGTTGCGGAATTTGTGATAGAAAATAAAATGTTTTTCGAATTTACCGTGGAACGAAAATATTCCTAGGGCCCCCATTGGTCTGTTTTTTGAAAACCAGTATATTTTAAGAAAAAATCGTGGTAGGTTTCTCTAGCAATTTCAAGAAAAACGAATCTAGGTAAATGTCTACGAAATTGATAAAGAAGATTTTTCTTAAAAAAAAAGAGGTGCTCAAAAAACGGACAGAGTGGGAGCCCTGCATTCTACTTCAATTTATTTTTTATCAGGAGTCATGTGTGTACCTGTCAACTGCGGAAAACCTGCCAGAAATTGATTCTGTCCTAAAAACACACATACAAATGAAAAAGTTATGGCTGCTACATCAGAAGTGGTACTTTTTTATCATACTACTACCAACTGTTACGCTTATTTTCTTTCCAAAGATGGAAAAATGTGCAGCAGTGGTACAAGTGTCACCAATAAATTTTAATAGTATTCTCCGTCTTATTTAATGGCAGAATATCTGAGATTTAAAAAGGGTATTGAGATTTAGTGGTGAAAACCGATTCAATACTGCGCGTCTTTTCCGCCACAGCTTACCAATGGAGTTATGGATAAAGAAAAGGGGACATATAGTGCATACTTGCCAACTTTCCCTTAAACTTCCGTAAAATGTGAGTTAAATTGACCCAGGTTAAGAACGTTTCGAAACAGAAATTTTCCAAAGAAATTAATTCAAATAGATTTCATAGAGAAACATGATTTTAAATGTATAATGATACATGAAATAAATTTTCTGGTTAATAACGCGTATAACCTGGGTCAAATTAACTCACATTTTACGGAAGTTTAATTGAATGTTGGCAAGTATGTACAGTGTATCGTGTACCAGATGCGAGTGAAGTAACTGAGGAGGTTGTCACAAGACGGCGGCTGCTTTTTTAAAAAGCGGATACACAGTTTTTGATTGCCGCTAAAAGCAAACTTCCCATCAGTAAAATTGAATAGAAAATTTCGTGTTATTTATGGAAATATTTTATCATAAATATGGTCAAATTTTCTATCTGCTTTTAGTGGTGTTAGTTTGCCTGCTAAAACAATCAGTTTGTTTCACTGGTTGTCATAATATGACGAAAACGTAAGGCCAAAGTAAGCGTCTACCAGTAAAAATGAAAATCTGTTTCTGCCATTGTTTATGACTGAAATTCTGCATTAATAAGGCGTTTAAATAAGGAGAAAATTTATATAAAAATTTACTGGTGGTAGTTTCTACCGCCGGTAGGCACACCTACAGAAGCTGTTACGGTTGAAGCTTCCCTATTTTAAAGATATGTTAGTTCCTCTTTCTTAATAGTTCCATGGGCTTACCAGCAGAATTTAATAGTAAATTTTGTTCTATTTATACCACAAAATCTGTAATTAAATAAGGCAAAACTTTGTAATATCTTTAGTGGTAACCAATAAGAGTAAACTTTCGCAGGTATAAGACAAATTCATTAGCTTTTCGTCCAATAGTCTCTTTTAAAGATTTCAAATAGACAGACAGATGTACAGACAATCACTTCAAACTGTGATTATGCATTCAAATTGTATCTCTTTGAACCACTGACGATGAAGAAACTGTTACTTTTGCTGTCTTTGATAATAATAAAAAATATTTAGGATTGCAACATTTCAAAAATTTCGTTTAGCCTTATTACATATGCTGAAGACCATAAGAATTCTTAAAACTTCCATATCTAGCACTTCTTATCATATTTTAATAATTCAGTAATTTAAAGTGTATTAAAATATGTAAATACATCCAGCACTATCTTTCTTATAAATACTTCATTTTTTAGAATAAGTCTCCCCATATTCCATTTCAAATATATATTTTATAGGTAATGAGAGAGCGCTAGCAAAAAGTGTATCAATAAAATATACCGGAAATTTCTTTACAGGTGACCAGTTAAAGTTTCATAAAATATCTGAGCAAACTTTTTGTTATTCTCTTTTTCGATTCTCAATTCGAAAAAAATGTGAAAAAAAAATGTACTGAAGTTTTCTGCTATTTCAGATATATTTTAAAGACAAAAGTAGGCTAAACTTTTGGCAAAAATAACAAAAATTTTGAATGTGATTGATATTTTAAATGTTTAAATTTGGGAATTTTTTTAAAATTATTCTCCATAAGTAGCAAAAGTAAAAATGAAAGAGGAGCTTATATGCAAAAATAACCATTTTGTTATTTTAAAAATTATGAAGGCATTATTATAAAAATGTAAATGTGATACTGAAGATGCTTCACTACACGGGTAGTTCGTTATACTGCATTTTTTTTTTGAAAGAAAATCTTTTTACACATATGCTTACCATTGAAACATATTATAAGCCTTTCTATTAGCTATCACAAAGTGTAATAAAAATCTTCCATTTAACAGCTGCCAAATGAACGCATTTCGATTTGAACCAGAAATTCCTTCATAAAATAAATAAAAATAAGAATAATACAGAAATGAGTGAACACTAGAACGCCCGGGAGAAGTCGACCCGACTCGCACCATATGATTAAATGTCAACTGAGACCTGGAATTCTTTCATAAAATAAGTTAAATTAAAACAACGCATATTTACGTTAAATAAATCAGTCAAATAATTTCAAATAAAAATTCTGGTGTCAAATATTTTTATGAAACTTGAGTAAAATTTCCGGGCATTCTAGTGTTAAATAAAAACAGTTATGAATAAAAATTCTGGTGTGAAATATTTAAAAAAAAACTGGAGTGAAATTCCCGGCATGTTTCATGCTAACTCTCTGCACTCGAGAGGTGATTCTCATTTCCCGTATGTGAGAGTCACCTCTAGAGTGCAAAGTGTTAATGTGTTTTTGCAACCATTTGAGGAGATAATAAAAAAATAGGGCTGAAATTTGCAATATGGCCGCCAAATTATAAAAGGGTATTTCATTCCCTGCATTTTATACCAACATTTGGTCTAAAAACTTTTCTACAAAATGGCGCTCATTTGAACAAAAAATCATTTTTCCTCTTTTTTTTTTTTACATTTACAAGCTCAAAAAAAGCTAAAAAAAAACTAATCAGTGAAAATTATACTTTTGAGTGGTATAAGCTCCAGAATAATCGATAACCCTTCTTTTTAAAAACACGAAGGAAATCGGTCTTATAGTTTTCAAGAAAAATTTTTGCCCAGTTAGAAAAATGTGGCTTCGACAAAAATAAATTAAAAGTTTTACCATAACATTACGTTAGACGAGCAAAACAGCTTATAAGCATTTGGAATATCGCAAAACTTCTTTAAACACTTTAGGGATGCAAAAAGTAAATACAAAAGAAAAAAAAAAAAAAAAAAAAAAAAAGGACTCAATGATGTAGAACCTCCGTTTAACCCTTGCAGAGGCCAAGTACTTTCGGTACTAAACTGTTGAAATAAATGACTGGAATCGGAATTTACGAACAAATTTAATAGGAAATCAGAAAAAAGGCTATATTTCACATACATATTTAATGGAAAATATTTTAGCAAAATTCTGGTACTTTCGTGACGTTTGTAAATTAAAATTAAGTGGTTTCATAAGAAGGCACTGCTCCTGAACGGATTAACAGTTCCTCCGTCCCAGTTGCAAGATCAAATAAATATGTTTAGAATCAAAAAGTTTATTTAGTAAAAGAAATTAAATAAATACCGAAAAGATTTAAGTTACTTTTCACACCAAAAGAAGATGCCGTAAATATATAGATTTTTTTGTTAGTGGGTCAAACATCCATTACAGTGGGCCAACCCGCTGTCTTCAAAATACTAAAGGCCAGAGCACACGAGTGTGACGTCATCACTAATCGGCCGATTTCTCACTAGTGCTGGAATTCACACCGGAAAATTTTGAATAGCAGTTTTCTTTTATTTTATTTGTGGAATTATATATCATCTTAAAAAAACAATAATAAGTATTTATATTTACCGGTGAGAATTCTGAATCCCTAAATAAAAAATCAGCCAGATGTTGAATGCCACAGTGTTACCACATTTGGCTGATTTTTTATTGGGGAATTCCAAATTCGCACCAGTAAGTTTAATTAGTTGTTGTTGTTTTATAAGAGATGGATATTCCACAAATAAAATAAAAAAAACTGCTATCCAAAATTTTCCGACTTGAATCCCAACACTAGTGAGAATCCGGTCGATTACGGATGACGTCACACTGGTGTCCTCTGGCCTTGACTATTTCGATGGCAGCGGCCAACCTCACTGAATTGGGAAAGATCAGACGCAGTTTAAAGAGTTTTTTTTAATTTATTTTATGAATATATGTCCATTTCGATATTTTTATGCTTTAAAAATTTGGAATATAAAAGAAGCTGTAAAGGGTGCCCACTCTCAGCAGTGTCCAATCCGTGCTGCCAGTGGGATGCTTTTTTAAAATTCAGATTTCTTCGTTGGCACCACTTTTATAAAAGGTAAAATTCGCCTTATGAAATGACACATTAATAAACTCTACATCGCCCGGAAGGAGTAGATTCTATACCGACCACATTATTAAATGTCCATTGGAGCCATAATTTTTTTCGTAAAATGAGTTAAATTTAAACGATGCAGAATTGCGTTAAATAAATGAGTTAAATAATTTTAAATAAAAACTCTGGAGTGAAATATTTTTATGAAACTTGAGTAAAATGTTGGTGCATTCTAGTGTTAAGGGGGCTGGTCACTCAGCTTCGGAATTCTCCTCCGTAGTGTTAAGCCTATGGACTTGTGATGCTTTCATATATTTAAAATATCTTCTAGGGAAATTCATATCTTTAAAATCTTTTTTCGGTGTACTCTTCTTATAGTCCGCGAGCCAGCAACAGATTTGGATGACCAATTTCCTCTCGGCCGATAATTTGTAAAATGCTTCAGAGAGATGTGCCATGAAGCTATGTGAAAGTCAGCTGCGGTTCCGTGGGTGGGCTGAGCAGCGGCAGCCTCCCAAACACGTAAAAAAAAAAAAAAAAAAAAAAAAAAAAATAGTCATTTCCTCCCGGCTGAAAATTTGTCAAATTATAGCTAACCCGATATCGTGAAGGAAAAAGAAAGTCAGCTGATTATAAAGCGGTGGGTAATGCGTCAGCTGGTCACACGAAAATGAAAAAAATATACATGTTGCAAAGGAAAGTCCCTTTAACCTGAAAATACTTGCGAATGGAGAGAGCTACAGTTATGGAAGGGAGGTAACGGTATAGTAAAGCGACTACGCCCGACCTAATGCAAACGAAAACAGCGCCTCCTAGCGGCGAAATTTGGAAGATAGATATTGAAAATCGTAAACGAAAAGAGATAGAGATAAATTTCCAATTAGACAGTTTTAGAGCATCAATTAATTAGTACGAAACGAAATTTGGTTCACACGGATAAGATAAATCGTCGCCTATATACCCAAAAATGTCCGAAATCGATGTGCGAGATTCTGCTTTGCATATTCACATTCCGTAAATGTAGCAGTGCACAATTTCAGAGTGTGACGTTGTACTGTGCTGTAATATCCGTCAAAATTTAATTTCTAATGAATTTAAAATTTTAGATTAACCGTTTCAGTGGCAGAAGAATTCTGTTCGTAAACTGATGAATAATTTACCAACACCAGAATATTCAAACGAATTTCTTACAAAATAAAACCCCGCTAATTTTAACTTTCATTACAAAAGCCAAATTTTTTTTAAATATTCTTTCTGCCATTTGTCAGTTTTGGAATTAAAATTGAAGATTTCCATCTACGTCACAATCTGAAATTGTGCACGGCTACATTTAAGGAATGAGAATATGCAAAGTAGAATCGTCGCTCATCGATTTCGGAATTTTAGCTATACAGGCGACGATTTACCTTATCCATGTGAACCAAATGTCGTTTCGTACTAATTAATTGATGCTCTAAAACTTTCTAATTGGAAATTTTTCTCTATTTCTTTTCGTTTACGATTTTCAATAGCTATCTTCCAAATTTCGCCACTAGGGGACGCTGCGTCGTTTGCATTAAATCGGGCGTAGTCACTTTAATATACTGTTACTTCACTTCCATAGCTGTAGCTCTTTCCGTTCGCAAGTATTTTCAGGTTAAAGGGACTTTCCTTTGAAACTTGTATATTTTTTTCATGTTCGTGTGACCAGCTGACGCATTACCCACCACTTTATAATCAGCTGACTTTTTTTTTCCTTCAAGGTATTGGGTTAGCTATAATTTGACAAATTTTCAACCGGGAGGAAATGAGTAAATTATTATTATTATTATTTTTTACATGTTTGGGGGGCTACCGCTGCTACACTCACCCACGGAACCGCAGCTGACGTTCACGGGGCTTCATGATACAACTCTCTGAAGCATTTTACAAATTATCGGCCGAAAGGAAATAACTGACGAAATTTGCACCTGGCTCGCGGACTATTAAAGGATGTCTCCTTTT
Organism: Maratus speciosus; assembly: GCA_963932465.1. Classification (NCBI taxonomy): domain Eukaryota; kingdom Metazoa; phylum Arthropoda; class Arachnida; order Araneae; family Salticidae; genus Maratus; species Maratus speciosus. The sequence goes on along the minus strand of OZ010787.1, from coordinate 408,952,026 downwards.
TTCTTAGTTTTCAAAATATTTCTAAAATCTATGCTGAATTTAATATTTTATGTGTTAAAAGCGGGTGAACTGTGAGTAAGATTTCAACACTTCATATAAAATTAAGTCTATACTTTAGAAATATTATGAGAACTAAGAAAAAAAGAGGTATTTTTTAGGAAGTGTACACAAAAAATAGAAGTTAAAAATATTAATTTCCCGAGGAGATATTTTAAATATACGAATGCATCCAATGCCCATAGACTTTACATTACTGAGGTGAAATCGGAAACTGAGTGACCAGCCCTCTTAACCCCTTAATTCTCGCTCCCGTCAATATCTCGGGCTGAGGTGTCGTTCGTTATTTCTCGTGCCCGTCATATTCTCGGGCTGGAGATTTAATTGCTGGAAAAAAACTTCTGAAACCATAAAAATTGAACTGGAATTTCCATTTGAAGTCTTTGAATATTAGCGCTCTGGTTTGATTTGTACGATCTATAATTTGCCATAGATTTGTCATAGATTTGTAATATTTTTGTCATTTTGATATGGACAGGGCTCCCAAATGGTCCACCAACAGAATACCAATATTATTTTAGAATTTTTTTCTTTTTAAATTTTTCTTACAAACCCGCCTCGGAAACACCTTTGAAAGTTAATTCTAGCTCAAACCTACCATAAAATTTCCTGTTAAAATTTATTGGTATTCAGTTGGTGGACCATTTGGGAGCCCTGTATGGATTCTGATGAATCAAGCCTTTCTGATGATAACTGGAATATTAGCCCCTTCACGGTCGCTTAATATTTGAAAAACCATCAAAAGTGTACCTATTTTTTTTATTACAGAAATTGAATAATTATAAGATTTCTAAATAAAATATGCAATTAGTTTATTTTTAAGGCGAAAAAACAATATTTTATAGCCATATTCATATTTGTATAAAAGCCATCCTGCGAGAATTATGTGTCTTAACCTCTTAAGCTCCGCCCCCGATAAATGTAGGCTACTATCTTTTAATTCAGATTGTTTGACTTCCACAAGTTTTTTTTTTTTAAAATAGTGTAAATGGCTTTATTTTCGCATCATTTTATCTGCCGTAAACTACGGTGGTGGGAATCAAACAATCTGAATAATAAAAAAAAGTAACCTACATTTATCGGAGGCGGAGCTTAAGAGGTTAAGACACATAATTCTCGCATGATGGCTTTTATACAAATATGAATATGGCTATAAAATATTGTTTTTTCGGCTTAAAAATAAACTAATTGCATATTTTATTTAGAAACCTTATAATTATTCAATTTCTGTAATAAAAAAAAATAGGTACACTTTTGATGGTTTTTTCAAATATTAAGCGACCGTGAAGGGGTTAAGGCGAAAAGAAGGGTAATTTTACCATTTCAGAAAAGTGGTGCCAATCAAATATCTGACTTGAAACACCTTTTTTACTTAGAAATGGGTGTCTTTCACAAATTTACTAGAAATATTAAATAATCGTCAAATATTAAAAAAAAAAATAGTTGAGAGTAAAATTAACATTATAATATGAATATGAAATTCCCTTTCATTCTGACATAATAAAGAAAAATATACAACTTTTGCTAAAAAAATATGTTAAAAAATAACAGACATTTTGTAAAATGAAATGATGAAAAACAACACTCGCAATTCTTTACAAAATGATAAAATGCTATTGTAATATCTAATCTAAAAGTTAATTAATAAAAATTAAAGTTACCTTAAAACTTGCTCCAAGTGACTCCCTTCGGCTGCAATGCAGACATGTTCACGTGAAATAAACCATTCTGATACTTTAAACACTTCGTGTACGATCCCGAGAAGCATGGCCTAACTCATCGGTGTTCTGATGTAGAAAATTGGTATACGTCATGCAATTCAATGGAGTTATGAATAAAAAGGACGAGACATATAGTGTACTGTCTACCAGTTGCGAGGGAAGTAACTGAGGAGGTTTCAGAAGATGGCGGCTGCTTTTTTAAAATCGGATCTACAGTTTCAAAATACCGCCGGGGGCAAACTTCCCACCAGTACAATTGAATGTAAAATTTTGTCTTATTTAAGCGTCTTATTGGTGGAAATATTTTCTCAGAAATATTTTCTGGTGTCAGCTTGACAGGTAAAACAGTCAGATTGCATGACCGGTTGTCACAATCAGTGTTGCCAGATGGGCTACTTTTTTTAAATTCAGATTCTTGATTGGCACCACTTTTTTAAAATGGTAAAATGCTACTTATTTAATGACATATTAATTAAGGCGAAAACAAAGACAATTTTAACGTTTCAAAAAAGTGGTGCCAATCAAGAAATCTGAATTAAAAAAAAGTAGCCCACTGGTAACACTGGTCACAATATGTCAGAAACGATGGACCGGCCTACCGCAAAAGTAAACTTACACCGGCCAGAATTAAAATCTTTTTTTGCCATTATATACGATTAAAATTTTGCATGAATAACGCCTTTAAATACGGAGAAAATTTCTATATAAATTTACTGGTGGAGGCTTCGACCGGAGGTAATCAGCCCTTGTAAAAGCGGTTACAGTTGAAGCTTCACTATTTTAACCCCTTAATTCTCGCTCCCGTCATATTCACGGGCTGTGTCTTTTACTCAAATTATTTGATTCCCGCCAGTTTTATAAAATAGTGAAATTGCTTATATTTAAGTAACGTTTTCCCTGTCATTAAGTAAGGTGAATATTTCTTTTTCATAAAAGTGGTGCCAATAAGCAATTTGAATTTTTCAACCGTAATTTAATTCGATCGTTAAGGGGTTAAGTATATGTCAGTTCCTTTTTATTAATAGTTCCATGTGCAATTCGATGTTTCATAACCCGATCAATTTTAGGGTTAGATGAATGGGACGTTTTTGTCTTACTTGTTAGTATAATAGGAAATTTGTACTAAGAATCACTTACAGGACCGGTAAACCGTATATAAATTTAAATTTTGTAAGTTTTTAAAAAATGTTTTATTGATCAAAACGACTTTAACTTTTTACCTCGTTTAAAACATTTTTGTAGTTGGAACTATATGTCTATTACTAATGGTGCTGAAATCGATCTGTTGTCCACGGTTGAGAGTGGACACCCTGTATATAAATCATAATCTGAAATGATATTAAAAATCATCATTTATCATCATAATCATCATTATCATTTTACTAAAACTGGATCAAAAACCGCTAGTCTCTCCTATATAAAGCGTGTGTAACATTAAAAAAATATAAGAAAATTGTTTTAAAAACTATGTAATTATCTGTAATTCATTCTTATGAATAAATACGTAAAGGCATCTCTATAATCCATTATATTGCTTTTGATTTTGAAAGGTTCGTTAAATATCTTTTATCTAATACCGAAATTTATAGTTTGTCTGAAACAAAACTATTTTTTAACAATGCATTTACTTCCATTAGTATTAATTATAATCTTGTTTCTTGAGAAAAAAGAATCTTATACTGTAGAGAACTAATGAAAACGTTGAGCTCGTTTGGATCTATTCATGAGCGAAGAACAACATTTTAAAGAAAATAATTGTGCATGAATACTTCATTATATCAATGAAAAGAAGTATAACTAAATTCGACCTATGCAGATGATGCATTTGAAAATGTTGTGAAATTGCTTTTCGTGGAAATAATTTTAGTTTGATCTTATGTGATTATGTAGTTTTTAAGCTACATTTCTTCGTTTTTAAAAGTCATGAAATAAATTCTTTTAACAAAGCTGAATGTTCGTAGCTTTAAATCATTCAGCATAATTCTTAAATTATTTCGGAAAAGTTAAGGTATTCTTAGACTTTCTGGCTGGCTTTAAGTTTATAATAAGTTTATAAGTTTAAAAATAGCATTTTTATTTATGACTCAAAAATACTATTAGTTTATATTGATGATTATATTTTGTAGAAGATTTAGAAATAATTAGTAATTACAGGGCTCCCACTCGGTTCATTTTTTGGACACCACATTTATTTAAAGAAAAATCTCCTTTATAAATTTCGTAGAAACAGCATTTTTCTTGAAATTGCTGCATAAACCTACCACAAATTTCTTTCTAAAAAATTACTGGTGTTAAAAAAAACGGACCAGTGGGAGCTCTGTAATTATATTAGACATTATCGAAAGCCGTCAACATTATTACACTTAGAGTACATTATATTTATGCAGAAATGAACCCCCGCGAAAGCGGTTGCAGTTGAGGCTTCATTTTTTTTAGGATATGTTAATTCCTCTTTTTTAATAGTTTCATGGTATTCAGGTGTGGTGGGCGCATGTTTTGTGACGCAACGATAACAGAGCTGTAGCGAGGGGGAAACAAAGCGGAAAACTTAGCAACATTCTACGTAAAATAATAGTGATGTGCACTAAGTAGGAGATCTGAAAGTAATGCATTTCTATTTTGACGTTACTACCTGCCTAGTATAGCATTTCTGAAGATACAGCGAAACAGCACCGAAAACTGGCGATATGAAGCAATTAAAATAATAAAACTTTGCAAGAAATCACCACAAAATAAAAACAATACATAGGACGCGTTTCGAGCTAAAAATATAACAGCTCGTCATCAGCTACAGTAAACACGTGTCCGTAAGCGGACAAGGTCAAAAATGACCTGAAAGTTACAGAATGTTGCAAAGAATGCGACAGATGGCGCAAGCTGAAAGGAGCGCATGTAGAAGAGAAAAGTGTTGCCAAAAAGAAAGAAGAGAAATTGATAGAAAAAAATGGAAATAAAAGAAATAAACAACATTAAAATAAAAAGAAGTGAATTAAAAAATATAAATAATAATAATAAATAAAGAAATATAAATAATAATAATAAATAAAGAAATATAAATAATAATAATAAATAAAGAAATATAAAAGAATAAAACAAGAAAAAAAAACGAAATATCCTTCTTTTAAACGAAATAAAAATAATAAAAACAAGAGAAGAGGGAAAAGAATTACAAAAGTAATTTCCACGCTGGAGATAGGAAAGGAGGTGATGGGAGATCATTGACAAGATTAGCAGAATTTTTAGAAATAAAATATGCTTCATGAAAATCCAAGTGAGAGGGAGAGGCAGGGGAAGAAATAATTTTGACCATGGAGAAATTGAAACAATGACTGGAAGACCAACAGTGAGAAGCAATCGAAGATTTAAAGATTTCTTGATTTGCAATATACCTCTGATGCTCGCCTAATCTGAATTTTAAAGCTCTCTTTGTTTGACCAATATAACCTAAATTGCAAGAGCAAGGAATAAAAGAAACACCCCACCGGTTCTCAGTAGGAATAGGATCTTTTAGAGAAGAGAATTTTATTTTATTCATAGGTTTGACGATAACTTTAAAATTAAAACGAGAAAGGAGTTTAGCAATTTTGAAACAGAGAAGAGAATAAAAGGGCAGAATTATTATTGAGTTAAAATTAGGAGGATTATTTGAATCAGAAAAAGGACGCTTAGGCTTATTAAATTTATACAAAGCTTTATAAATCAAAGAGGGATTGTAACCACGAGTAAGGGCAAGAGATTTGAGATAATTAATTTCATTATTCAGAGCAGAAGAGTCAGAACAAATGCGTAACGCCCTAAAAACAAAAGTATAAAAGGACGCCGCTTTTTGTTGAGGAGGATGATTTGAAAGAGCATGAGGAGGAAGAGATACAGCGAAAGATTTTCTATAAACGGAGGTAGAGAACCGATCTGGGTGTTTCGAAACCAAGACGTCAAGGAAAGGAAGAGAATTGTTCTCTTCGACTTCGAGAGTAAATTAAATACAAGGATCAACAGAATTAACAAGAGAAAGGAGATTAGAAATATCCAGGTCAGAGGGAATTAAAATGAAAGTATCATAAACATACCTAAACCAGAAAGGAAATTTATATAAACTGAAGAGTTTTCCTTCAATAAAATGCATATAAATATCACATAAAAGAGGAGAGAGTGGATTACGAATGGCCAAATCCTCAGTTTGAGAATAGAAAGAATTATTAAACTGAAAAGCAGTTTGCCTGACACAAATACTAACTAAATGCAGGATTTCATCAATCTCAATGGAAGAGTAATGAAATTCTCACAGCCTTCTTTCCAAACAATCAATTGGCCCTTGAACAGGTACGTTAGTGAAAAGGGATTTAACCCTTTCAGGGGCAAGGTACTTGTATTCATAAAATGTTCAAATAATTTAATCACACCAGTATTAACAAGAGATTTTATTTATAAACAAGTAAAAGTAAATTTTCGCGTACTTAATAAAGATGACATTTTCATCATAAAATTCCTGTGCCAATGTGGCAATTTGCGATTAAAATTATGCGATGCCGTGACGGCATCACCGCCCTTCAAGTGGTTAACATCTGAGGAAACCATTATATAATGCAAGGAGAAAGGCGCTTAATTTTATCAACAAAGTCAAAAGAGTTTTTCACAGTGTGAAAGTTAGTGGAAGATAAAGGAGCGAGTAACTTAGAAAGGAATTTGGCAAGTTTATAAGAAGCAGTACCTATATTGGAAACGATAGGGCGAAAGGAAAGAGCAGGTTTATGGACCTTAGGAAGAGCATAGAAACGAGCACAATTAGCGATAGAAGGGGTGACCAAACGTTTGGTGTTATCATTAAGAAAGACAGAATTTTTAATGACATGCTTGATATCAGATAAATGCTTAGTAGAAGGATCCTTCTTTAATTTGGAATATGGACCAGAGTTTAACATAGAATCAACGTGGGAAATATAATCAGATTTATTGAGAAGAACTGTTTGACCGCTTTTATCAGCCTTAGTACCCGTAAGGCATGGTGACGTCACGGCGACGTCGTTGTGAAGTCACACTGTGATTTTGTGACCGTCGATGTGACGTCACGTGACGTCGATGTGACGTCACAGTGACTAGAATGCGAGGTCGTTATGGCCGTTTTAGAGGTCGTTTGTGACGTCACATTGTGACCACTCTGTGAAGTCACGGTGTGACCAATTTGTGAAAAGTGTGTCATTTGTGACTATTTTGGCATTAACTTTGTGACGAACCTGTGACGAAAGCGACAATGCTTTGACGTCACACTGTGACCAATTTGTGAAATATGGGTCATTTGTGACGAACTTGTCATAAACACTGTGATTTCAAATGAAAATCAAATTTCAAATTAATTGCTTAAAAGACGCAAATAGTGAAAAAGATTCCATGCTGAGACTCGAACCCGGGCCATTAGTACAGCGCACTGACATTCTACCGACTAAATCACATGGAACGATACCCAGGCTGGAAAATTTCTCACTATTACATGATGGCGAGGCTACAAACTCAGCACAAGATGGAATATTTAGCGTGAGCCACCAACATGATGCAAACACGAAACTTAATTAAATCCAGTATCGATTGAAATTATATTAATACTTGGAAATTTTTCCAGAGAGAACCATTCGCCTTGCATACAATATTTCAAATGAAAATCAAATTTCAAATTAATTGCTTAAAAGGCAATTTTAATTTGAAATGTTGTATGGAAGGCGAATGTTTCTCCCTGGAAAAATTTCCAATTATTAATATAGTTTCGATGCTGGATTTCATTAAGTTTCGTGTTTACCGCATGTCGGTGGCTCACGATAAATATTCCATCTTGTGCTGCGTTTGTAGCCTTGCCAACCTGTAATAGTGAGAAATTTTACAGACTGGGCGTCGTTCCATGTGGTTTAGTCGGTAGAATATCAGTGTGCTATACTGATGGCCCGGGATCGAGTCCCGGCTTGGAATCTTTTTCACTATTTGCGCCTTTTAAGCAATTAATTTGATATTTGATTTTCATTTGAAATATTGTATATAAGGCGAAGGATTCTCTCTGGAAAAATTTCTAAGTATTAATACAGCGATGAATTTTGAAATAACCTTTTGCTGTAAATATAAAATCTTATCTTTTTACCGTACTTTTTAGCAAAATATCGCTATTTTGGAGTCCTATTCTTCTAAATCATTTTAAATTTTTCCACTTAAAAAACAATGCTTATCAACTGACATATTTTTTTATTCAGTTGTATGCTTGATATTAAGTTCTATACTTGATATTGAGTTCAAGCTTGATATTTAGAATGTGTAAATTTTTTAATTTGTTGTGATTTGTCATTGCTTTATTAAATACGAACATGGAGACTCACGGATATTAATACAACTATTATTTATAGAGCGGCATGATAAGCGATATTTATTTAAATTTTTTATTCCCGTGTATATTGTATTTTGTGAATATGAGATAAATAGATTTGGTATGTTTTATAGGAAAAGACTGATCTGGGAAATAGAAAAAAAAACGAGTAAGAAAAATCATGCGTTAATCATAGATTATAAAATACTTTCCAACACTTTCTGAATGCTTTAACAAGACATCGCAATTTAGGGAAATGACGTAAATAAGATAACTAAGTAAACATTTGAAAAATTGATTTCAGCAGTTACCGCCCATAGCCAAATATGTTTTCCAATTCTTTTGAACAACCCTGTATTTGATCTGTAGGTTGATACACTGAGAAAAATGAAGTACTCAAAAATAAGTAAACCGACGTACTCATATCGAATTGAATATTTTTGGATCAAAAATGAACCCATGCTTTCTCTATTTTGAAACACCACATGTTATCAAACCCAAACAAACGAATAGTTTTGTACCCTGTAATGGTTCATTTCATTTATGGTGGCATAAATGATGTTTATTAATGTAAATATTAAATTATGCACAGCATTTTAAAAATAATTTAAAAGTGCTTGGAAATAATGCTCTTCTCATAAAAATATTCGATTTGAGTATCTTGTTAAGAATTTTGCTATTTTTCTTAATAAATAATCAATTAAACATTTCTTGTTAAGAACTTTGAACGGGAAATAAATGTCAGTACATTTTTACTTTAAATTTTAGGTTTTTCTTTTTTTGGGGGGGAGGGGGGCAGTACATAATGATTCATATTTGATCACAACCAATGAATAAAAAATGAGTACATGTGTTTCTCAACTTTGAGTACATTTGGATCGGAGCTATTTTGAGTATGTGACGCATTTAAAATTGAGTACTTTTTACTCAATTTTGACTTCCCATTTTTTTAAGTGTATATATACTATATAATGGGAAAATTTAGTTTAGCAAGAAAACGCCTAACAGGTTGAAATTCTTTTTCAGCAATTTATACTATGTATGGAAACATACTTGACTACTTTTGTACAACCCTGTAGTTTACCTAGAATCTTTATTACACGCCATTATTTAGTTAAAATTTAATTCAAACTAAGACACTCTTAAAACTACTGAAATCACATTTCCAGAAATTATAATTTATAGACGGTCATGTATCCAATTCTTTACGTGATCCTGTATATCGTTTTATCTATATTCTACAAACATTTCTTGGTAAATTAAATGCAGTTCAGCAAAAAAAAGCATAACTCATTTAAAAACCACCTTTAAGCAATTTGCGCCCATACCCAGTAATCCTTACGAATACTTTTGTGTAGCCTTGTATAGGAATTATAGCATTTATATACACCATATACTATGCATAAATATAGTGAATCATAAAAGCTCATATCATAATTAAAAATACATTTCCAGCAATCATCGCTAATGAACAGTACTTCGGATACAATATAGTATCTGAAATATTTTGTGTGTCCCTGTAAATGCTATATACGTATTATTCGTATTATACATGAAATAATTTATAGTATGTAAACCTCAGCGACATATATCAATTTCATTATATATGAAATAGATTAACATAATTAAAGTATGCCGCAAACAATTCCCTCCACCCCTATATCATTATGTATTTGAATTCCTTTTTTAGCCCTGTAAATGAACAATAACTATTCTTTGCATCGCATAGTCAACAGAATGCATATTTTAGTGCACTTCATAAATGCATATAAATTTTATTCTGTTTGAAAGCGTGCGTAAAATCATAAAAAATCATTTGAAACGATTTTTTTCCATAGGCTGTAATGTAAGGGAAAACTTTTGGCTGTCCCTGTAAATGAACAAAGCATGCTACAAACTTCATTACAAATAGGTACCGTGCTATGGTAAACGTCAATAACATCCAAAAATTTCAGGGCAATCCGAGTATATTTTCGAGAGTTAGAGTGCGGACAGACTGCTAGACGGACAGACAAACCGAAGTCATAAGCACTTTTCAACTTGTGTCCTATATTATGTATCCTGTATTATATGAACTTTTAAAAAATATATACTAAAGCAGTTTAATCTATAACTTCCCATCAGGCATGAAAAACACTTTGTTTCAATGCTTAAGTATCATATTTTACTTTTTAGTGCCAATAATTACGCGTATCATAAACGTAGAAAATGAATTTACAATAGAAGAAAATTTAATAACCTATTCAGAATGTCTATAATTAAATGTTTGATTAAAATCACAAACAGAAAAAATGCTTACATACAATTTAAAAAAATAAATATACCAATTTGAAAAATACTAAAAATAATAATTAGGATTTATAATTGTACTATTAAACAACAGCAAACTCAATAGATAAATTAAATGCCTTATTAGATTTAACAATATCTCAAAAATATTTCGATATGGTATAAGGAATTCCTATTATTTTATAATTTCGGCAAATGTTAAATCTGAAAACATTGGTTTGAAGATTTAGGATTTTGAAAGATAATTTAAAATATTATTAGCACTAAAAGAAAATTCTTTCAAATGTTTCACTACTGTAATATGTAAAGATACATTTTCCCAGTATAATGTTAATTTCTAATCTGAAACAGTTTCGTAATCTTATGATAATCGAACATCATATTTAACCCCAAAATAATAATAACTATAAGTGTTAGTAATCAAAAAATAGTAAGAAGCCGGTAAAATAATTCCAAATCATTGTCGTTCCATACATTTTCAATCTCAAGTAAGAGTAAATTAATGTTTATATTAATTCCAGTATGAATGTAGGCATGCACAGTCTCTGCGCAGTTTTTTTTTTCAAGCGATGGCAGATTAAGATATTTTTCTTTACCGTTATCGAATTTTAAAATATCGCATCTAACAGTTTAAAGATCAGTCTCTTACAAGTATAACATAAAACTATTTAACTCATATGTACAAATCAGGAATAAAATATTTAAATTAAATAAAACTTACATATACGTTCTATTAATATCCGTGTATCCAAAAATGGTCATTTCCTTATCTTAAAGTGTTGTAGACGTGGTGAAGGTGATGTTCTAAAAACAGTGAACTATTTATTTCCCGCGTCTTCTCATGTTTATTTTTTTGTGGGCAGACGATTTTCAAGCAGATGGTCTGGTACAGATTATTTGTTTTTGCATGCAAGAGATATGAAACTTGAATGCGCAGTAATTTTCTGAAAGTATGGTTAATTAAAATTTTGTATTTGAAGAAATGTCCAATGTATTTAACCTTTTCTTTTTATCCGTACCAAATAATACAAGTTAAAATGTATTGTAAAGTTCATTTTTTCTAAATAATTATAATAATAATATTCATAATTAGAGTTTATTAGATATACCATTGTTTAAATTTTCAAAAGGTGTAAAAATAAATTTAATGGTAATAACGAGCCCCCCCCCTTTTTTTTTCTTTTTTTTTTTTTTTAAAGTAAAGTTTGTTTTGCACAAATTTTGTATATTTCTTTTATTTTCGGAAAATGCTAATTTTATTTAAAAAGTCTGAAAGAAGTAGAATTTATGACTTGAATACAAATTAAAAAAATATTCTAAAGCAATAAATGCATAGATGACTAAACTCTGAAGACTCTTTCTACGTGCTCATTAAAAGGTGCAGATTTAACTGTAATAGAAATTTTTTATTTTGAAACCACAGAAGTGTTTCGAATAATCCTGGTCGGTAAAAAAAGAAATAAATAAATAAATTTCCTCCCAGCAAACTAAATATGTAAAGTGTATAAATTTAATATTCCTAATTCTAATTATATTATCCAAATGCTAGATAAAATTGAAATCATGAAAAAGTATACATTCACTATCTTAGATATCAAATTGATAAAATATAGCCTGAAAATTTAGTTTATTAATGATTGTATCGTGCACTTTATTTATTATGCCCCCCCCCCTCTCCCCTTTAGTGAGAGAATTTACCATTTGCTATCCACTAATATATTTTATTCCTTATGCCATGTAACTCGTGACTGTTTAAAATATTTCTCTTCATTTTCAAAGATTTTTGAAGTTCATATTTTTGTCACACTGTGACTTACAATATGGTGGTTTTTTTGTCACATATGTGACGTGACGTACGTTACATAGCAGTGACATAACAGTGACCTCACAATTTTGTTTTAATTGCCAGGAAAACATAATTTTACAGTAAATAACATGTTTTGAAGAATTTTCTTAATTTTTTAAAGTTTTCTAAGAAGTTCACATCTCAGTCACAATGTGACATCACTGAGGGGTGGCATTTTGGTCACAGATGTGACGTGACCACAGTGACTTACAGTGACGTCACAACCACGTCACCGTGACCATGCATGCTATGAGGGTAATAAGAAGGTTAGGAACGGAATTAAGTTCACTGAGAGCAGATTTCTGAGAAGAAGAAAGATTAGACTTTTTAACACTAGAACGGCGGGAATTTTTACTCAAGTTTAAAAAAAATATTTCACATCAGAATTTTTACTTAAAACTATTGAACTTATTTATTTAAGTTATTTTTGTGCAGCATATATTAATCTTATATTACAAAGAAATTTCTGGTTCGAATCGACATGCATTCATTCAGGGAGGGTCAAAATGACCCCTCGCAGCCGTTCTAGTGTTAAAAGATTTATTGGAAGAAATGACATTTGCCAAAAGGTAGAAAAGAGAATCAAGTTGACCAGAAGAAATTTTACTTTTTTTGAAAGAGTGTTCAATGGGAGCAATTAAGTTCGGAATAGAAGGCTTAGGAATGCACGAAAAATTCAAGCCAAGTGAGAGAACGTCACACTGAGAATCAGTAAGAGAATGAGAACATTTTATTACGCTATATATCCATTTGTGACCACAGAAAAGGGGTGTATTGTGTGGGGAGATAAAATTACTAAATTCTACACACCTTATCCTATGTCATCATTCTTAATTTTTTTTTATGATTTTATGCATGTTTTTATTTCTGCATGCAGAGCTAAGTGCTATAATTTCCTGTTACAGTAAAATTCAGCAAATTTTCTTTTGCCTCTCCTGTGAAATTTACTTTTGTCGTGATGTGTCACATTTCTTGCGGGTGAGCGATATGTTCCATGCTGTTCAAAATCTTCTTCCTTCTCTCCATAAGTCTCATAATGCCTTCTTTCCAAAACATTTGAGATTTGCTGGCAAAATACTTATCGAGGTGATTTTTTATGTCATTCAAAGTCAAGGTGTCTTTTTTTTAGCGACGGGACATTTTGAGAGAAACGAACAGCAGTTGGACAAAGCAATGGCCGAAGTGTAGGGAGGTTGGGGCAGAAGGTCTCAGTCGAATGCAAGGGATTTTTTCTGACAGCTAAGGTACTCGTGGCCTGGCGTTGTGATGGCAGAAGAAAACACAAATCTGTTTTCCAATTCGATGCATTCCCCGTCTATTGCTGCCTTCAGTTTGTCGAGTTGCGAGCAGTTTATTTCGGAGTTGATGGTCTGTTTTGATCGAAGTAGCTCGTAGTAGATCCAATTCCACCAAACAGACGTTGAAACTTTTTTTGGAGCTTGGGGTGGAGGATTTAGTCACAGGAATGGGACCTTTGTCTCAGCTGGATCAAGAATTATTTGATTCCCACGATGACATAAAATGTCCAACTTTCGTCCCCGGTGATTGATCTTGTCAAAAGAGGATCTTTTTTCGCAGATGGAAATGCAGTCTGGAATGTTGCGCTGCATCAGTTCATGAACAAGGCGGCCATTGGTGACTATTTTATATTCTATTCGAACCACTATTTTAAAAAATATGTTTTTTAGTATATTTCTTTTGCAGGTGTTGCCAAATCGTATGTGAACGATTATTGTTTTCCAAACATTTTGCGAGATGAATTTAAAATATCACGTGAATTGCAAAAGAAACTTTTTGAGACAAACTAACACGGTGCTTACATACATTGCAGTTTTCAAGAATTCTGCCACCGCTATAAAATATCATAAAATTTCAATTTATTATCTAAATCACAGACTTCGAAGTCACCACGTTTAGTTTTAGCTTTTGTAATATTTTTCTGCAATTATATAAAGGGACAATTTACATTTAAAAATTTTTAAAAACTGTATGCTCTCTGGCTCAAACTTTGTTTGTGCTTTTCAATAGCTAATCCTTTCAGGGGCAAAATACTCCTATTCCTAAAATGCTGAAATGATTAAATGACACAAGAAACTACAAAGAACTTTAAAAATAACTAATAGCAATTTTTTTCGCGTACTTAATAAAAGGAAAATTCTGTTGCATATGGGGAATTTAGGGTTTAAAATGAAGTTGTCGAAAAATGAAACACCGCCCTTCAAGGGGTTAAATAAAAAAAAAGAAGAAATTGTCTTTCGGGAATGGTTTAAACGTATAACATACCAGTGTTGCCAGTGGGCTACTTTTTTAAAATTCAGATTCCTTGGTTGGAACCACTTTTTTGAAATAGTAAGTTTCTCCTTATTTCATGACATATTAATTAAGGCGAAAACAAGGGGAATTTTACCATTTCAGAAAAGTGGTGCCAATCAAGAAATCTGAATTTAAAAAAAGTAGCCCTCTGGCAACACTGCAATATACTACAATAAGCAGGGAAAACTCACTCATAAGCATCAGAAGCTTACGGGGAAAACATGCCAACTGGCAACATAAGTTAAATCAGTATGGCGTGTTGTAATATTTATGATAGTATAATGGAAAGTTTGACAAATTCGTTCGTTTCAGTTTCTATTGATGAAAAATGTTTTAATAATATTCCGTCTGAATTATATTGTGTCAGAGTTTAACCCTTTCAGGAACAAAGTACTTCTACTCATAAAATGCTGAAATGATAGACTGGCACCAGAATTTACCACCAAATTTATTTGAAATAAGTAGAAGCCTTTCTTCGTGTTGTTAGTAAAAGGAAAATTTTAATTCAATAATTCTGGTATAAATGTGACATTTAGTGATTAAAATTAAGTGGTCCAAAAATGAACCACCGCCCCTTCAAGAGGTTTAACTGTGTCATATTCTCTACATGATACATGACTTAATTGTTTTTTATTTAAATATTCAGGCCTCGGAGCGGCACTATTTCCTTCCGAAAATTTTCGTTTTAAATTTATATTGGAAATGTCGCTGGAACCCACTTCGTGGTGAGTTTTTTACTGTAATTCTTGTAATAATGTCTGATAAAAATAATTTTATACAATTAGTGGTGGCTATAAAAGTGACGACTCCGAGGACTGAATATGTTTCTGAAATTCCTTTTATAAAGCGAGGACTTAATGTGGTTCTGCAAAACCTTTTGCCCTGAAAGTTATTTGAAATCACAATATCCGAAGAGTAATCTTCGGCCCATTTAATAGAAAAGTTTCTTTTGTTAAATAAGGCAAATTATTCTGTGTAAAAATAGTGGTATCTTTGTGGCCCGCAGACTTTGAGCATTTTTACATCTGAGATATCAAAGCACTACCTATTGACAAAATTTGAACTATAATTTAAAGTTACGGGATACTAAACTTATGAGCTATATATTAAACATTTCACTTACTTGACTTTTATATTTATTATAGTTAATGAGCTATCGAATTTTAAAGTGAGGAAGTTTTTTTTTTAACTCCCAGCAAAAATAGACTCATTTTCATCGATATTTTTTATGATAATGAAAAAAGATTTAGATATATAAACTAATGCATCCTGCATTAAATAAATTCACACATCGTTACAAAGTAAACAGCTGAAAAGAGGCTATTTACGTTCAATAAAAAATAGAAATTCAAGAAAATTTAAAATAATGATGACTTATTTTCTACATTCTTGAATTTATATTTCATATTTAAATATTCTCTGTCTCAAAGTTTTATTCTCTGACGTTTTAATCCGAACTGAATTTTGCATTATGCATTGTTTTAAAAGGCTTAAAAACTTTAGTCATTATTATGACGCATAAATTATGATAAATGGTAAAAAGTTTATTTTATTGAAACTTTTTTCATAAATCTTCATAAAGATGACCTCCTTTATTATAAATGATAATTTTGTTTTACTCCCGAATGTATTGAATATTTTGTATTATCTACAGAACATGCGTAATAATGATCGATGGTAAACGATAAAGTAAAAGCTACAAAATGCATATTCTGAATTGTATAACTGTGGTGCATATGTGCATTCTTAATTGCATAAATGTGTTGAACTGTGCATGAAAAAAAGTAATTTTTTTTAAACTAAGTGTAAAAATAGAAAGCCCTGATCCAATTAACGTGACAGTCTTGAAAATGGGGCAATATTCTATAAACAAAAATATTAAATGACACTAGGCTAGACAATTTTTAAAGTAATCCAAATCAATGTTGACAGTTTGGCCTCCATTTTTATTCAGAAAATCAGAATTCGTGCCAGAAATTAAAAATAGTACTTTTTGCTTTATTTAATGACAGTAAATTTGTGATATTAAACAGTAAAGATTCTTCTGTAAAAATTTCTGGTATGAATTTGAAATTTCGAAATAAAAATGGCGGCCAAACTGGGTAACCCTGTTCCAAATACATGCGTATTTCAACTGTCAATTCGCAGATAAATACTAGAGTCCCCCTCCCCCCCTAAAATAGATTTGTTTTCATTTTTCTCTTATTATAATCTATTTTTAATCACATAACTAATTAAACCATTATAAACAACAGCTTAAACTATCATAAGTAAATTTGAGACAAAAAGATAGGCACAGGACCTGATTAAAAACGGGGAAAACTTCCACCAATAAAATGAATAGAAAATTTTTTCTTATACATGACAGTAAATTTGTAAGAATTAGTCGTTTAAATAAGACAAAAATTTCTATTATTTACTGGTAGAAGTTTGCCTCGTTGGTAATCAGGCCTAGTATCGGCAAAAGAGTTTCAGGGGATTGCATGGTGTTTGCTTTTGAGTACCTCTATTTTCTAATTAAAAACTACATTTTTCAATCGAATAATTTCTGTTATTAAATAGGGCATAAATAACTATGGGGAAATAGCGCCTGAGAAAAAACTTTTTTTTATCATTACGGCGATTAATGTAAGGTGGAAATTTTGAGTTAAACTTGTGAAAATTTGTGTTTGCACGCCGCAAACATATAGCTTTATTTTAAAATTTCCGACTCGCACACAGAAATTTTGTAATAAAATTGGCTGTTATAATACACGTGAAGAAAAGCCTTTAATTATTTTGAAATTAATAAATTCGTAAATTGTGGTATCACTCGACTATTTCAATATATTATTCTCTGAAGTACTTTCTTCCTGTAAGAGTTAACTCCTTTAGGGGCAAAGTACTTCTGCAGGAAAAATAATGTAATAATTATGAAATACCAGAATTTACGAGTAAATTTATTTATGAATAAAAAAGGCTTTTCTTCGCGTATATTGTAACAGCAGAAGTATAATAAAGCATTGTGGGCGTTACTTGCCTGTTTGGCATAAAATTAAAAACATCGAGCCGTTCAAACAGCGCCCTTGAAAGGGTTAAAAGTTTTAATTACAATTATCACAAAAATTTTGTAATTTCAAAATTTTAAACTGTAGAATGACTGAAGTTACATTCACCTTGCTTAATCACTGAAAGTTCTACGATTAGATAAAGAAGAAAACGTTTCTCTAAAATTGTATTCAGAGCCTGTGGATACTCACCCAGGATACATCACTGACAGAAGAGCCACAGTCCCCTGAATACAGGGTTCGTACGGGTCCGTTATTTTCAAGGTCATATATCAGAATTTTTTTTATAAAAAAATAAATCTAGTTTAAACGCGCGAAATTTCGCCTCATTTAAGGAGAGATTTTATATAAGAAAATGCTGGTACCGAAGAATTTCTTAGTCTGGAAATTCAAGGACCCGTACGAACCCTGGAATACTAGACCTGACAGCTTACACAAAAATGGCGGCTGCCGAAGGCAGATTTTTTTTTCTGAGATCACACAAAACAAAGAAATCTTTTATAAAATACTGATGTCTAAATTTAGGGAACCGTACATACGTTAAAAAAAAATTCGCCTACGGCAGCAGCTACTTTTGTGTCATCGCTCAGGCCTAGTATATAGGGGGCGGTGGGAGATCACCATAAGACAGGAGGTAAAAGTCATCCCCTCTGTGATATTCTGTTTCAGGATTTATCAGATTTAATACCTCGACTACATCCTTTTATTTGAATATGGTGATTGGATATATCGTCAGTACCATGTCAAACTATCCAATATGAAAACAGTGTCACCAGAGGGCCTTTAAAAAAAATTCAGATTTCTTGATTTGAACCACTTTTCAGAAAGGGTAAAACTCCCCTTGTTTTTGCCTTAATTAATATGTCATTAAATAAGGAGAGTTTTACTATTTCAAAAAAGTGGTGCCAAACAAGAAATCTGAATTTAAATAAAGTGGCAACACTATTTTCATACCGTATAGTTTGACATGGTACCGACGATATGTCTATTATTTCACGTAATGTATATTATTTTACATAATATCATCTATTTCACAATGATTACATTTCAAATTTCTCTTTTCAGTAGATTCCTGTTTAACGAGATTTTCAATAATTATTTTCCTGCGATACTAAATTCAGTGATACGGTGATTGTGTGTCTGCAGCTGTGGCGCAGCTTTGGAGGGGCCTCAAACCATTTTGCTGCCACTATTATTTTATGCTAAACTTTGCTTTGTTTAGTCGTATAACGTTCATTGGTAAAATAAAGCCAAATTTTCTATATAATAGTGCTGATAGCAAAATGATTGATCGTCCCCAAACGCTACGCCACTGGTCTTCTGATCACATTGCCCTCACTCCCCCCCGACTCACATAGGGGTAGTTCCATGCGTTATTCTAGTGTGAGTCACATAGGTGCAAATTTCTACCATGTTTGACTATCAGTATTTTAGAACGGAAATATGTGACTTATTTTATCGGAGATATCTCATTAATTGAATAAGGCGAAGAAATATTTTTGAAAATAACAGTGGCCAGAAAACATAGCCGTTATCAGCTATGTGACTTACACTACAAAAACCCATGGAAATAGTCATAGAGGTTCTTTGTTCGCGTGATTTACTTTTGTTTCAAATATTTGAATCACTCAGTATGTTACACTTACCTCATAATATAAAATTTCGAATGTACTTATAAATAGAAAATTATTTTCTTTTCAAATGGTGAAATTCTCGAATTTGATGCAAATATACATAAAACTAATGTCGTCGGTACCATGTCAAACTATCCAATGTGAGAAGTGTTGCCAGTGGACTACTTTTTAAAAATCCAGATTTCTTAATTGAAACCACTTTTTTGAAATAGCAAAATTCGCCTCATTTAACCGTATTTAATGATACATTAATTAAGGCGAAAACAAGGGGACTTTTACCATTTAAGAAAAGTGACACCAACCAAGAAATCTGAATTTAAAAAAAGTTGCCCACTGGCAACATTGTTTTTATATTGGATAGTTTGCCATTATACCGACGATGTGAACTTAATTGAATAAATTAGTTTATATTTTGTATTCACCCAATGAATCATCTTTGAACTAGATTCAGGGTGAGTAAAGATGCTTACTTTTGACTCCCATTTTTTTTTTCCGATTAGTAATATTCACCTTTTTTAATCTCAGAATTCTGCGATAATAAGTGATCACTATTCAAAATTATGAATCAGTATTATTACTGTTACAAAATAATGACAGTCAAATGTAACTTCTACGAATCCTATAGACTGCTTTTTAACCCGGCATTACTAACGCAGGTTATGACATACCCATGGTGAGCAGAGTTATTACATTTCTCACCACTAATTTTCATAAAGTAATCTTCAAATTTATTCAGAGCAGAATTTTTCCGAAATGGCAATGATTAAATAAAATGACGAATTTTGTTTGAATTTATTGGTGGCAAAAAATAAATCGTACGTATCCTGGATATGCGCGAGCATTCCCGGGTTGACACTAGAACGACCATAGCGGTCACTCTGACCGCTACCAAATAAAACTATTTGTATTTGAACCAGCAATTTCTAATGGAGTTATAAATAAAGAGGAGGAGACATTTAGTGTACTGTCTATTAGTTGCGAATGAAGTAACTGAGGAGGTTGTCACAAGATGGCGGCGGCTTATATGAAATCGGATCTTAAGTTTGTGATTACCGAAAAGGGAAAATTCCCACCAGTAAAATTAAATAGAAAATTTTGTCTTATTTAAGCGTCTTATACATGGAATTTCTTCTCAAAAATGACATAAAAATTTCTGTTTGTTTTTACTGGTGTCAGTATGTCTTGTAAAACTGCCAGTTTGTTTCCCTTGTTGTCACAATATGGCGGAAACGCAGTGACTACTACCGCTAAAGTCAACTTCCACCAGGAAAAATGAAAAATCTGTTTCAACCATTATTTATGACTGTAATTTTGCACCAATAAGGCGTTTAAATAAGTTGAGAATTTCTATATAAATCAACTGGTGGAACTTTCCACCGGCGGTAAGCAACGCCTGAGATAGCGGTTGCAGTTGAAGCTTCACTATTTTAAGGATATGTCAGTTCCACTTTATTAATAGTTCCATGCAATTTCTAATAAAGTAAATTAAATTTGTTCCACAGAAAAATACGTTAAATAGTTTTATATAAAAATTATGGTGTAAAATATTTTTATAATGCTTGGGTAAATTTTATGGTCATTTCTGTGTTAATTTGAATTAAAAATCACAAAGAAACTAACTTAAAAAATAGAAGTATGAAACTAAAAAATACTCTGATCATTTTGTGTAACAATTTTACAGTACTGGAACAAAACCGTTTTGAATTTTCCAGTTTGAAAAGAATCCAGTAGCAAAACAAAATTCTTTATATTGAATATTTTTAACTCAGTATTGCGCCAGTAACACGGCTGCAAAATTTTACGCATTTCGTTGCAACTGTTTAAGACTAATAATCTTCCCCTTATTTAATCATATAATTTACGCGATTAAATAAGGAGAATATTACGATTCAGAAATAGTGGTAGGGAAATCTGTAAAAATTGGTAGTTGTGTAATATTGTGTTATTCAAAAATACTTCTAATTATATAATAAATATTGTTTTTGTATTAAAAATGTTTGAAATAAAATGATTCTCTTTTAGAAATATGAAGTGGCTAAATATTTCTTGCTATTATTTTCATGATGTAATTATCCCAAAATTTCGGCCACATTTACTGCTTATAATGGGCTTTCACAGGCGACTATTTTTATATTCTATTTGCACCAGTATTTTAAGAAAATAAATTTTGTATTATATTTATCCTGCAGAAGTTGTCAAAGTTCATGTACAAATATTTTGTTTTTTAAACGTGGTGCGAGATAGAATTAAAAAAAATATTCGCCCTGGTAGCCCTGCTAATATTGCTAGTGGAATAGTGTCAGGGTATGCTGTATCACATTATTACCTGTATTATTATACACTAACCTTTGTGGTACTTAATAGTATAACATTCAAAGAATAAGTAAGGCCAAATTTGGAATACACACCATATGGCCAAAGATTACCGCCCACTTGAGATTTTAGACGGTTTATTAAATATCTAGAAAAATGCATGAGGGATTAACCTGAAACTCCAAGTGTGTAAGCAGTATAGTATAGGTCATATATTTCCGCGAAGATTTTTTTCCCCGAAACCCCACAGGGGACCGTCGACAAATTGAAAAAGAACGAATATCTTTTGGATAACCCTGTCAAAACTAATGTAGCAAAAGCGTTCAAACTACAGATTATGATTAAGTGGCTTATTGTAATAATATGCGTTTATTTTTATGAAGATAGCATGTATACTCGAAGAGAAATTCAGATTTTCATAAAAACAGTCTCATATTTTGCCAAGTTTTGTGCTTATAATTTGCTGATTTCTTAATATAAAAAAAATTCTTTCAAAAAATATAACAAATAACATTGTACATAATACCCTGCAATCAGAATTCAAATATAGTAAAAATTGTATGAAAAATGAGCAGGTTTACTAAATAATGTGTCACTGCGCATGCCCAAACGCAATCAAAATATAATGTGCATAATGAGTTAGCTAAATATATAGAGCAATTTTTGTAAAAGTCTCAAAAACATAACTTGAAAATTCTGAAAATTATCGTTGATAGAATAAGCTCAAAATCCGTTGTTCGCAAAATAAAGCAAAAAGATGGGGAGTAGCATCCATATATCCATTGATTAATGCCAATATAGCATGCACAATATTGCACGCACTACCGTATCTGGATACAACCCCTCATCGTTTTGCTTCCTTTTGGGAATAACGGATTTTGAGCTTATTCTATCAACGATAATTTTCAGACTTTACAAACAATAATTTTGAGACTTTCACAAAAGTTGCTCTATACATTTAGCTAAAGCATTATGCAAATTATATTTTGATTACATTCGGGCATGCACAGTGAATCATTATTTAGTAAACATGCTCATTTTTCATGCAATTTTTATTATTTTTTAATTCTGATAGCAGGGTATTGTGTACAATATTGTTTGTCCTATTTTCTGAAAAGAATTTTTTTTTTTTTTATATTTAGAACCTTACAAATTATAAGCAAAAAACTTGGCAAAATATGGGACTCTTTTTTTATAAAATCTTTAATTCCTCTACGAGTGTACATGCTATCCTCATAAAAATTAACACAGTTTATTACAATAAGGCACTTAATCATAATCTACAGTTTGAACGCTTTTACTACATTAAATTTTACAGAGTTACCCAAAAGATATTTGTTAGTTTTCAATTTGTTGACGGCCCCCTATGGGGTTTCGGGAAAAAAATCCTCACAGAAATGTATTACCTGTACAATTCTCTTTACACACCTGGAGTTTCAGGATAATTCCTCATGTAGTTTACTAGCTATTTAACAAAATGTCTAAAATCGCGAGTGGCCGGTCACCTTCTGCCATATAATGTATAATACCGGTAGTAAAATGTTGACGCTACGTCATTGAACTTTATTAACCCTCTCGCTGCGTAAGTAATTCTTCGCGATGAGCGTCTTTTACAGAATTTTTAATCTTTCAACATCGGTTCTTTAAAGCAAAAATTTTTGACTATCGTAATCGGGTAAAATGCCCTGATTAAATCAGACAAAGTTTTCGCTAAAAAATAACTGGTTTGAATAACCAAATAGTATTAATTAGATGGAAAAATGCATGTACCAGTATATCTCGGGTTGCGCAGCGAGAGGGTTAAAATTGACTCAAATCAAAAGTCAAGATGTATTCATTGCCTGATTTTGACCGAAGCACATTAGGTCAGTATTGGCAGTTAAAGGGATTTTAAATACCATAATTTATATTCTTATTTATATTATGTTATATTTATATTATATTTATATTATATTTATATTATACAATTTATATTATATTTTGTTAATATTGACTCAAATCAAAAGTCAAGATGTATCCATTGCCTGATTTTGACCGAAGTATATTAGGTCAGTGTTGTCAGTTAGAGGGATTTTAAATACACAATTTATACTCTTATATATAGTAATCTTCATTTTATTTAATCGCAGAATTTTTTTTTATTAGGTAACGGAAAGATTACTATTCGAAAATTGTTGTATTCAAAAGTATTCCTAATTGGCCTTCTATTCCAGGGTCAAAATCAGGACCCGTATATGTATCGGCCATGACATATCGAATGCATTAAATATTCTTGCAATATTGCTTGTAAAGTAAAGGATCATACTGACTTTTATTTTGTATAGTATTATTAAACTAAGTTACTCATACTTCTGTTTTTCAAACTGCTTTATTTTTAATATTGTATGAT
Source organism: Maratus speciosus (assembly GCA_963932465.1). NCBI lineage: Eukaryota > Metazoa > Arthropoda > Arachnida > Araneae > Salticidae > Maratus > Maratus speciosus. Next base: position 408,928,077 of record OZ010787.1, on the reverse strand, counting down.
AAATTCTAAACATAATGCATACATTTAAAAAAGAATGAGTCTTCGCCATTCGTAAAAACCAGAGTCAAAATCACTAAAAAAAAACATCTCCGTGAATATGATAACAAATCAATACATTTACGAACGATGAAAAACTGTGCAAGAGCAGTTCATAACAAAAAAACTAAATTTAATTTTCAAGAGTGATATATCACATTTTAAACATAAACCACATGCTGACACTGATGCACTTATGCGCCCAGAAAAAAATATTTCGCAACTGCATGACGGATAATATTTTAAGCAAATATTAAACAGCTAGTAAAAATATGACAGCTTTATCGGAAATCTGCATAGAAGGATAAAATGAAGAAAGCAAGTTCAAAAGAAAATTGTTTGTTTAAAAAGTCTGAAAAAAAGAAAATGCACTGAACTGGCGAGTTTGTCACTATAATTTGAATAGGGGTAACAAAATAAAATTAAATTTTTAATTGTCAATGTGGAGTGTAATTAATTCTTATCGGATGCAGGGTTGCCAGTTTGGCCTTTTTTTAATTCCTAAATTTCGTATTGATACCAGAGATTTTCTATCATATTCTTTTCTTTATTTTAATGAAAAAAATCCGGGATTGCATAAAGTAACAATTCTTCTTTCAGATTTTCCTGAATGAATTTGAAATATTTAAATATGAAAAAGGCCAAATTCAACCCTGATCGGACACTAGCTTTTTAAACGTTGTTTGCCACTAAATCAGTGTTGCCAATGGGCTATTTTTTTAAAATTGAGATATCTTGATTTGCACCATTTTTCTGAAATGGTAAAATTCCCCTTGTTTTTGCTTTAATTAGTATATCATCAAATAAGGTTAAACGAGGTGAATTTTGCCATTTTAAAAAAGTGGTGCCAATCAAGAAATCTGAATTTTAAAAAAGTTGCCCACTGGCAACACTGCACTAGGTGTAATCGTTTTCAGTGAATATTTGCAAGGCTGTTACAGACGACTATTTATGTGCTTTTTCGTATCATTATATTTAAATTATAAATTTTGTAGTATATTTCTCCTGCACAGGTTGTCGTAGTGCAATTGAAAGTGGCGCGTAAGAAAAACTTGTGCTAACCGATAAAATTTGTGTTAGAGATGCAGGTCCCGAAGGGGTTAATCTTGTCACCTCATACATGACATACGACCTATATGACAAAGTACCAATGTCAAGTACGTAGGAGGTGACATAGAATCGATAAGGGTTACATCATATTCACTGGCAGTATCGCTTTATACGGGAATTAAATACGTTTTAAATCAGAAATATTTTTTCAATAAATTTTGATTTGTTTCTCTTTGGCCGTTACTCATGGAAAGTGTTGTTAGATTGGGGACTTTTTTAATTCAGATTATTTGACTGTGACCGCTTTTTTAAAATAGTACAGTTTGCCTTATTTTTCAGAATATTTAATCTGTTTCAAATAGACCGGATATCTCTATTTCAAAAAAGCGGTGACAATCAAATAATCTGAATTAAAAAAGTCCCCAATCTGGGGACAAAAAATTCCCCAATCTGGCAACACTGCTCATAGATGGTAACATATGGATATCCTCTGTAGTATTGTATAAATCTGTCTTGCCAAAAATACTAAAATTTTATTTATATACCACTATTTTCGTATAGTATTAGTCCGGCGAATTAATCTGAAAGCTTCTGTAATTAAATAAAGTGTGTATTTATTTACGAAAATAGTGGTACGCAAAATAAAATTTTAGCATTTTTCTGGCAACTGTGTTATGAATTTGACGAAGATTAAGCAAAGTTATTTTCAATCGTAAACTTTACTTAGAAAATAAAACTACATCAGGACCGTAAAGAAACAAGATACCAGAGTTACCAATTTCAATTAATTTTTAACTCAGAAATTCTGAATTCATGCCAAAAATTCCAAATAGTAAATTTTAGCTCATTTATTGACAGAAAGTTTTTGAGTAAATAAAGTAAAGATGTTTCATTCAAAAGTTTCGACAGGAATTCTGCATCCTTAAATAAAAAAGGTGGCCAAAATCAGGGATGAGAGCGTTCCGACCCAAATGACCGATTGCCACCACTAAATTTTAATAGCATGTCTCGCCGTATTTAATGGCAAAATTTCTGATATTTAACCCTCTGTCTACCAGAAGGGTCCAATGGAGCCGACATGTACATTAAAAATATTTATTCAAACCGGAAATTTCTTCAAAACAAACTAAATTTATAAATCAGACAATAATAAGTTAAATAAACAAATTAAATAGTTTTAAGTAAAAATTCTGGTGTAGAATGTTTTTATAAAACTTGAGTAAAATTTTCGGTAGTTCTAGGGTTAAGAAAGGAAAGAATGCTATTAAAAATTTGTGGTGAAAATAAACCATTTGGGTCGGAGCGCTCTCATCCCTGCAAAATGAAAACGCTGCAAGGTACAGTCTTTTAACCTTTTGACGGGTACTGGTGCTAAAAAGTTAAAATGATTGATCGGCACCAGTATTTATGAACAAATTTATATGAAAGTAAGTAAAATCTCCTTTTCGGCGTACATTATACAAATCAAAATGTAGTCTCTAAATTCTGGTGGCAATGTGTTGTTTGAGAATTAAAATTAAGTGGTATATATAATATATCGGTGCCTTGTAAGGAGTTAAAGGGGCATGCAATTGTTAAAACTTCAAAAATTTGATATATCGAGGAACATGTATATGAAAAAAGATATTTTCTGCGCATAAAAAAAAAAAAAAAAAAAAAAAAAAAAAACAAAACAAAACAAAAAAAAAAAAAAACCCGCATAACAAAACTCCCGAATATTACGGTATTTATGACTAAAAATATATCAAGTGTTCTATGTAAACAATGATTAAAAGGTCATTGTCACGTCCTTTTATGGTTCTCAGAGCACAAATACTCAGCTGAATATTTTAGGGCCGTATTCTGAATCCTTATGTTACACTTCGGTATCATTGAGAGACGTTGGTGTCTAAGACAACAATTATTTAAACTTTTATAAGCAATTACCATTGATATACGCGTGTTCTGTATCTTTAGTTTTACCTATGTAATTTTCATTCCATAAACCGTTTGTAAACTTTTGATAGAAAACGTAGGATATCGACGGTACCATGTCTAACTATCCAATATAAAAACAGTGTTGCCAGTAGGCTACTTTTTAAAAATTCCGATTTCTTGTTTGGCACCACTTTTCTGAGATGGTGAAATTCCCCTTGTTTTCGCCTTAATTAATATGTCATTAAATAAGGCAAATTTTACTGTTTCTAAAAAGTGGTACGAATCAAGAAATCTGAATTAAAAAGAAACAGCCCACTGGCAACACCGTTTTCACAATGGAGTTATGAATAAAAAGTAGGAGACATATAGTGTACTGTCTACCAGTTGCGAGTGAAGGAACTGAGGAGGTTGTCACAAGATGGCGGCTGCTTTTCTTAAATGGGGTCTACAGTTTCTGAATATCGCCGGGGGAAAACTGCGCACCAGTAAAATTGAATACAATTTTCTTCTTATTTAAGCGCCTTATTTATGGGAATATTTATCACAAATATGGTAGAAACTTCTATTTGTTTTTACTGGTGTCAGTTTGCCTTGTAAAACAGACAGTTTGTTTCACCGGTTGTCACACTACGGTGGAAACGCAGGGCCTGACTACCGCAAAAGTAAACGGCCACCAGTAAAAATGAATATCTGTTTCTCCCATTATTTATGACAGAAATTTCGCGTTAGTAAAGCCTATACATACCTGAAATATTTCTATATAAATTTACTGTCGGAAGTTCCCACCGGATCTAACCAGTCCTTGTGAAAGTAGTTACATTTGAAGTTCAACTATTTTGAGGTCAGTTCCTCTTTATTAATAGTTCCATGGTTTTCATATTGGATTGTTTGACATGGTGCCGACGATATATTTGACCCTATTTTATTTTCATGTAGCAAACTCTATATTAAATCCATATATTGGAAAATTTTCTTAATGCATGAACCTGAAAAATGCATCAAATCTCAAAATTTTGAAAGAGAGCAGGACTTTTATCTTTTTTTATAGGAAATTGCAGGTTAACCCTTTCAGAAGCAAAGTACTTCTGTTAGTAAAATGATAGAATGACACCAAAATTTGCAAACAAATTTATTTAAAAATATAAAAATGCTTATTTTCACGTACTTAATTTTCTTTCCCACATTCTGGTGTTAGTGCGGTATATATGGATTTAAAATGGAGTGAGTATTAAAAGAAATTCTTAACTCCTTGAGGGGCGGTGGGCCAAAATATATCCCACCTAATTTAACCCATTAACCGCCAAAACTATTACGATAGAAATTTTCAAATTTCTTGCTGAAAGTAGTTTCCCACCACAAATTCAGTAAGGTAAATTTCGCTTTACTAAAATAGCGAAATTCCTGCCAATAAATAAGACAGTTTTTTTTAATTCTAAAATAGTGGTGCCAATGTAATTAATTCATTGCATGAGCAATTATTTTGACTGTTGTGTGAACGCAACGTCAGCGGTTAATGGGTTAAACAAGATTTTCACCAGAAAATTTTAACTAAGTTTTATATTTTAACTTTGGGGGAGAATCGTTGAAAAATTGCTTTTCCTTATTTAAAAATATAATTTTTCGATTATTACGGTGAGAATTCAATATTTAGAGACATTTTTGCTTGCCCCTAAAGGGGTTAAAACACCATCAAAAACTTTTAAATGCGCAAGGCCTTTCGAAAGATCTGAGTCCTTCTTCGTCAGGCGCAAAGAAGACGTGCTTCAACTATGAAAGCAGCAGCAAGACAGACGAAGAAAGACTCAGATCTTTCAAAAGACCTGGCGCATTTAAAAGTTTTTGATGGTGTTTAAAGAAGTTCTTTTAATACTTATTGATTCACACCAGTTCTAACTTATTTTCTTTAAAATGAAGTGGTCAAAAAATGAAACCCTCACTTTCAAGGGTTAAGAATATTTAATCTGAGATAAATATGAAATTTCTTAACATTTTTTAAAGAATATGTTCAAAATATATATTTTTATTGACTCAAAAATAATCCGATAGAAATATACCAGAGCACTGGATATGTCGGGTTTCAATAAAATATGCTTTAAAGTTTAAAAGAATTTATTACAAAATGAGACTTTTCAGAACTACCTGCAAGGTATCTCTGGATGTACTTGATATTTTTAGATGCTATAGATTATATCTGTATCTTAAGACTAAGCCTAAATATGCCGATTGTTTCTTCCGCAAAAAATAATGCATAGATAAATTCTACAGAAAAAAATCAATACATTAAACTTTAATTTAAAAAAACCCCTATTTTGCTAAAATACATACGTGTTTAGGTTCGCCCTGGTTCAGCCTTAAGATGAGCAACATAAGAAAAGTTTGATGTATTATACGAAAAATTTATCTCTGATGTTTTTCATTATTTTTCCTATGTAATAAACCTTTCTGAGAATCATATATAATTTTTTCGAAACAAAATAATAAATCATGCATTTAAGGGTTAAGGAAGCGAGATAATTAACCTCAAGGGAACGTACACCCGGAGTTCCAGTCACACCACTTACAGAAGTAAACATTAACACCATTAACTAAAATTTATTTTTTATAAAGCATGAAATTAAAAAGCTAAATATTGAAAATTATGGAAAGAAAATGTGTAAAGCATTCAGAATTGTATAGTCGATTCAAAAATATTACCTCTACGAAAATACGTTCCTTGTTTAACATCTTGCCCTTGCTTCATAAAACACATCTGAAATAAGTAACGATATTTGAAAATGTAGCTTGTGTAACCGTGGCTTATTAGACTCCATATTTATTTCGAAATTTCAAATTCATACCAGAAAATCTGAAATAAAAATCTTTATTTTAAGTAATCGCAAAATGTCCGCCATTAAATAAAGCAAGAAATACTATATTTAATATGTGGTACGAAATCAGATTTTTTGAATAAAAGTGGAGGCCAAACTGGCAACCCCGATGGTAACACAGCTGGAAGAGGACAGTTCCCTAGTTAGAATACCGTGGGGGATAAATGTTGTTTCTTTCTGTTGTTTGAATTAAATAGAGATCTTCTAACCTTGATGTAAAAGTGCCTTGAAGAGTGAAATCCATAAAGATGTAAGTTTGTCTTTGAAAAATTATATTTTGCCTTTGAAACGGAAATTTTTAAATACGGAAATATGAAAAAAAGGAAAAAAAATTCTAAAATAACTGAAACTTTTCAGGAATTTACGGAAAATTATTTTCCTGTAAAATACGGAAATAGTAATGCCGTCTATATTGCCAATGCAATTTCCGTATTTTAACGGGTTTTTTTTACATTGTAGACACTGTAACTGTATGCTTAATCCCTTAACTCTCGCGCCCTTCACTTTCACTGGCACTGTAGGCTACTTTTATTTAATTCAGATTGTTTGATTACCACCAGTTTTGTAAAATAGTGTAATTCGCTTTATTCTCTTTCAAGTTATTTGCCATTAAATAAGGTGAATACCTCTACTTCAAAAAAGTGGTAGCAATCAAACAATCTACAAACGCTTTAAAAAATCCGCCTACGATAGCCACCATTTTGTGTTAGCCCTTAGGTCTAGTATTCAGGGGGAGGTGTCTTAACTCCTTTTGAGACCAGCGTCGCAGGTGCTCAGAAAGTAATTTTAAATTATAAATTTTGTCTTACTTAATCACAGACTTTTCGCGGTTTAGTTAGAAAACAATGCCTAGTTGTACATAGCTGTGATATATTGTTTAACATGTTGAAAAAGATGTTCTCCAGAAGGGGTTAAATGCCGACATAAATACAGTCAAAAATACTGGAACCAGGGTTGCCAGGTTGGTCTCCTTTTTTATTTTGAAATTTCAAATTCATACCGGAAGTTCCGAAAGAAGAAATTTTATATTATCTAATAGCTATGGAACTATTAATAAAGAGGAATCGACATATCCTTAAAATAGTGAAGCTTCAACTGTAACCGCTATCGCAGGCATTGTTAACCGCCGGTGGAAACTTCCACCAGTAGATTTATATGGGAATTTTCTCCTTATTTAAACGCATTATTATTGCAAAGATCCAGTCATAAATAATGGTAGAAACATATTTTCATTTTTACTGGTAGGAGTTTGCTTTGGTGGTAGTCAGGCCCTGCATTTCCGTATATTTTGACAACCAGGGAAACAAACTGACAGTTTTACAAGGCAAACTTACACCAGTAAAAATAATTAGAAACTTTTAAGACATTTTTTAGAAAATAGATTTAGAGATTTAGAAATTTAGAGAATTCCATGAATAAGACGCTTAAACAAGACGAAATTTTCTATTCAATTTTACTGGTGGGATGTTTGCCATGGTGGTAATGAGAAACTGAAGTCCGATTTAGCACGTTAAGGGCCACGGCAGTCACCGGTGACTGACACTAAACTTTCCGTTTAGAACGCGTCATTCACCGATGACTGACGGTCTAAAATATGATATAAAACTAAAAATATATATATTGTTTTAAGTAATTACTGAAAATTTATTTAAAATTTACTTACCTTTTATTTATTACAGGATTATACATTCCTAAAAATTACTTAAAACATTGTAAATTTTTCAGCTTCAGTGTCTGTCACCGTGGCACTCAACATGTTTAAAAAAGCAGCCGTCATCTTCTGGCAACCTCCTCAGTTGCTTCACTCGCAATTTGTAGACAGTACACTCATGGAACTATTAATAAAGAGGAACTGACATATACTTAAAATAGTGAAGCGTCAACTGTAATCGCTATCGCAGGGGCTGTTTACCACCGGTGTAAACTTCCACCAGTACATTTATAGAGAACTTTTCTGCTTATTCAAACGCCTTATTATTGCAAAATTTCTGTCATAAATAATTGTAGAATCAGATTTTCATTTTTACTGGTAGGAGTTTACTTTGGCGGTTGTTAGGACTTGCGTTTCCGCCATATTGTGACAACCAGGGAAAGTAACTGACAGTTTTACAAGGCAAACTTACATCAGCAAGAACATATAGGAATTTTGGCCTCATTTGTGAGAAAAAAAAAATTACACGAATAAGACGCTTAAATAAGACGAATTTTCCTATTAAATTTTGCTGGTGGGACGTCTGATCCGGCGGTAATCAGAAACAGAAGATAGAATTTTTAAACAAGTTGGAAATTGCTCGTCAAACGTGGCAAATGAGGTGCGTTCGTACTATAACTAGTTTTATAATTATTTTTTGCACCCCATATTGTACTGAACGTATAATTCTTTGCACTTCATAAAGCGCATAGTCTTATACATCATTAAAATGCACTTCCAACATTTTTTTCCCATTCCCCGTAATGTAACGGAACACTTTTGACTGTCCCTGTAATTAAACTATACATCCGATTTTCCTAAAATTTGAAATAGCTCAACAAAATTTTACAACAATTATATCTTTAAAATTTCAGACCATTCGGAAGGCTCTAATATCATTAAAATGCACTTGCAATAATTTTTCCCATTGGCCGTAATGTAAAGAAAAACTTTTGACTGTCCCTGTAATTAAACATACATCCGATTTTCCTAAAATTTGAAAGGGCTCGACAAAATTTTGCAACAGTTATATCTTTAAAATTTCAGATCATTCGGAAGGCTCTAATATCATTAAAATGCACTTGCAATAATTTTTCCCATTGTCCGTAATGTAAAGAAAAACTTTTGACTGTCCCTGTAATTAAACTATACATCCGATTTTCCTAAAATTTGAAAGGGCTCGTCAAAATTTTGCAACAGTTATATCTTTAAAATTTCAGACCATTCGGAAGGCTATAGTATCATTAAAATGCACTTGCAATAATTTTTAACATTGGCCGTAATGTAAAGAAAATATTTTGACTGTCCCTGTAATTAAACTATACATCCGATTTTCCTAAAATTTGAAAGGGCTCGAAAAAATTTTGCAACAGTTATATCTTTAAAATTTCAGATCATTCGGAAGGCTCTAATATCATTAAAATCCACTTGCAATAATTTTTCCCATTGGCCGTAATGTAAAGAAAAACTTTTGACTGTCCCTGTAATTAAACTATCCATCCGATTTTCATAAAATTTGAAATGGCTCGACAAAATTTTGCAACAATCATATATTTGAAATTTCAGACCATTCGGTTGGGTAGTTTTTGCTCTGTTACATGCGGACAGACGGACGGACAGACGGACAGACGGACGGACTGAACGACGACTATAGGTGCTACGTATTTATATAATTACGAACGCACCTAAAAAGCAGCCGCCATCTTGTGATAACCTCCTCAGTTACTTCACTCGCAACTGGTAGACACTACACTGTGTGTTGCCTCCTCTTTATTCGTAACTCCATTAGTACACTATACGTATCCCCATCTTTATCCATAACTCCAAAGTAATAACGAAATGTCTCTCGTTAAATAAAGCCAAAAATACTACTCCTAGTAAGAACCCGAAATTTCCTTGAAAAAAATGGAAGCCAAACTGGCAACCCTAACTGGATAGTATTTGCAACATGAAGAAGAGCATTAAGCAATATTAAAGTTATTTTAAATCTTCAAGATTTGAAATCCTTTAAATATATTTCCTCTAAATTTCCGGTTAGACTATTTTTTTAAAGGATTTAAAAGAAAGACGCCTGAAGATTTATACACTGCGATACAAAATGATAGGGACGTTCATTTAATTGACTAAATAATAAACATAGTTATATTAACCCTCATGTAGGACATACAAATTCATTTTATAAAACTACTGGGTGTCCCAAAAATGAGTGATGGATTTTAAAATTCAATAACTTCCAAACAGTGACTGATATTAAAAAAATTCTTGCAGAAGGGTTATGTATGATATCAGGCGTTTTTGTACTGTGATTCTTGATTTTAGTTCGAATTTCAAACAGTAGATGACGCTGAGAGCAATAGGCGCTCAGCCCATACCCGATTTTTGGTACTTCGGGATCCATTTAATATAATTTAATCTCCTTTTTCGCGTGGAAGAAGAGAGAGGCCGAAAAATCGAGACTGAATTTAGCGGTTATTGCTTGCAGGCCATCTATCGATGCTATTTGTAACTTAAACTGAGAATTGCAGCATAAAAACTCCTGACATCTTACATAACACTCCTGCAAGAATTTTTTTAAATCTGTCACCATTTGCAAGTTAGGGAATTTCAAAATCCATCAGCCATTTTTGGGACACCCGGTAAATAGATAATATAAACCAACTGAATTTTTTTAAAAACAATTGATATTACGATATAGTAAATTGAATTTCCACTGGATATGCAAAGGAGAAAAATGATAAGAACGGAACAAATTTTTCTAAATTATAAATATATTACGTTTCAATTGTGCTTCCTTGTGTTTAATAATTTTAATGCTTCGTAGTGGAATAGAGTTTACAAGGTTTTGAATTTGTGGAGATGACAAAACATGCACTACCTCACAAATGGTGTTTTTCATTCTGCTTTCGAGTTATACTCAACCATTTGAACATTTCTTCAGTAGATATTGAGCATTATAATACCCTAAACGTTCTTCACGTGGTTTAGGTACGGACTATTGGCTGGTCCATCAAGTTTGAGAATCTAAATATATGTGAGCTCAAAATATATGGGTGGTGATTTTTCTTTATTCTGTTTCATTTCAGATGAAGGGGAGATTTCGACATTAACTGAAGTAGATCCAGGCTATCGTTTTCAGATGCAAAGTACGTCTATTCGTAAAATGCTGAATTGATTAACCCTTTATCTACTGACGGTACTTATAAGTACCACTCACTTTAAACTTTTATAAAATAGTGAATATTACTAATATTCTAATGGTACTTTGCAAAAAACGCTCTTTTAACTCCACTTTATCCGAATGCATGGCAGCAGTAGCTCTAGGTTTGTTATTTTAGAGAGGAATGAGGCTATCTTTGAAGCAGTCGATGTATTTTCTGTCGACATTTTCTACAGACTGCCACGCTCGTCTTTTCATTGCTGCAAACACTGTAAAAGATATAAGATAATTGTTGGATTTTTATTGTGTGTTCATTATGATCTTAGAATGCAATTTCATAAGCTATTTTAGATGAACGGTGTATGTATTTGATTTAACAGTTGAATTACTCGGTGGTACTTATAAGTACCGTCAGTACACTGCGTGTTGGAGAAAAACTTCTTGTTTACTTTTCGTCTGCGTAGTTATCCATCGTTTTCATCTGCTTTAAAATGTAATTACTAAAATGTAGTGTAGTAATGATTTCCCTGGTATTTCTTATCTGTTTCATTGTTATTTTTTATAGGAAATCGTAATAGTTGTGGCACCGGCTCGTTTTTGCTATGCTAGAAATGGCATATGTAAATTCATATATTGCCTATGTGGAGATGCGAGAGAACGTGTTGTCTCTGGAATATAGACGTCGCATAACTAAAGGACTGCTAACAAGATAGAAACTTAAAGAAAAATAGTTTTTATAACCCTTTCAGGAGCAAAACATTTTCAATTCTGAAGTGTTGAAATAAATGATTGGCACCGGAATTTGCCAAACGATTTATTTGTAAATAAGAAAAAGCCTATGTTTCGAATACTTGTTAAATCGAAAATATTTTTTGGTGCCAGTTGAAATACCTTGTGGGTTTTCTGTTATGATATTTTAGTCACAGTTTACGGGCGGTACTTTAAAGTACCACTTTAATTAATTACCTCTAAATAATTAAATTTCTCACGGGTGAGTATTTTTTTTTTATATTTATCCTTTAATTTTCATTGTAGTAACTGAAAAAAAAATATTACATGAAAAAAATTGCAGTAGATCATAATGCCGTAGATAAAGGGTTAAATCGTATTAGAATTCACAAACAAATTTATTACAAAACAAGTAAAACTTTTTCTTCACGTACTTAATAAAACAGAATTTTCACTTCAATATTCTGGCACCAATGTGGAATTTAGGGATTAAAATTAAGTTATCCGATAATGACCCACACCCTTCAAGGGGTTAACCTCTTGAAGGGCGGTGGTATGTTATATATACACTTAATTTTAATTCCGAAATGCCGCATTGACACATATTTTTGGAATTAAGTTTTGCTTTTTATAATGTATGCTAAGAAAAACTTTTACTTTTACATATAAATTTGTTTGTAACTCGGTCTGGTTTTTGAATGATACAATTTTTCAAAGGAGATTCTTCTTCATAAATTTCATACAAATGTATTTGGAAGAGCACATTTCATGCAATTGTTACAGAAACCTGCCACGAATTTTTTCTTAAAATTACTGTTTATGAAAAAATGGACCAGTGGGAGCCCTGTAATGTCATTCAATCACTTTACCATTTCAGCAGTTTAAGTACTTTTGTTAAAAAATACGCGAGATGGGCGTTTCTTAGAACAGTTTAAGACCCGTGCAAACACATTCTCTCTGTAGCATTTGTGAAAAAAATGTAGTCATTGTTATTAAAGAAACCATATTGTAATCGTACATAAAAAACAAAATATATATTCTTTATGGAAAAACACTCTCAATAGAAAAATCGTTTTTATAACAGCAAACTACAATCTCTAAGTATTGTTTCTAATATCTCAAAACTCAGCAAACTGAATTAACTAAATAAATATGTGGAACAATTGATGAATGTATGTTACCTCTTATAAAAGTATTGAACGTCTTCTTAAACATACTATCGATGTTTTGAGATGATTAAACATTGATCATATCATTGAGCTGTAAAAACCTCATGACTATTATACTGGATTGTAAAAATCTTACTGCTTTAAAATATCGGTATTTTTTTAGATAAACGTCGACCATATACATTTGACCCCTTAAAGGTCGCATTAAATTACGGTTTAAAATTTCAAATTACTTATTAGCTCCACTTTTTTGAAAAAGAAATATTCACCTTACTTAATGACAGGTAAAATGATACCATAATAAAGCCAATTACACTATTTTATAAAACTGGTGGGAATAAGACAATGTGAATAAAAGACGCAGCCCGTGAGTTAAGGAATTAGTTAATTCAGTGGTGGAAAATTGGCGCAGAGGTGGAGCCTATTGACACCACTAAATTTTTATGGTATTATTCAGTTTAATAAAAACTCAGAAGTTTGATCATTAGATAAGAGGCAAAATACTGCTATAATTTAGTGGTGTCAATAGGCTCCGCCTCTGCGCCAATTTTCCACCACTGGTTAATTATGTCCGTGATGAAATTAATGCCCGTGAATTAAGGCGAGAATTATGGGGGGTAATAAATTAATTTATGCTTTTTACATTTTCCAACATTGTTGAAAATTGTTTATGATTTCAGTTTGCCTGTCCGAGCTCTAACTCTCGAAAATATACTCAGGTTTCCCTGTAATTTCTATATGTCATTGACTTTTACTATAGCAGGATAGCTAACAAAAACGGAGCATGCAGTATTTATAGTTTGTTTATGAGAACAGTGAAAATTATTTATCCGTTACATTACGGTCAATGTGGAAAACGGTTCATTTGCATTTTAATAATGTTACACGATTTCAAACATAATATAATTGATATTCATTTATGAAATACACTAAAACATGTATTCTGTAGAATATGGGGTGCAAATCATTTATTATTCGTCTACAGGGCCACACAAAAGAATTCCTTTACTACAGGACATACATTCTTGTTACTACCGGGAAAAACTCTTTACAGCTTATTTTAACGAAAGTTACACTATTTCAAATATAATAAATTTTATATGCATTATTGAGATTTATTACAAGATACTTGCTGTAGACTATGACTTACATAACATTTATCGCTCATTTGCAGATCCGCACAAAAAGTTTGGAATACTGTACTGTCTATAAGAGATAATTGCTGGAACTACGTTTTCAGATATTAGATGCGTTTTTAAGCTTAACTACATTTTTCCAAACTACGTGCTGCGTATAAACATATTGTAGTACATTACATAGTGTGTATAAATTTTTTAGCTCATATAAAAACTGCGCCAAAAATTCGTAAGCGTTATTGTTTATGGGCGTAAACTGCTTAGAAGTCTTACTTGTGTTATGCTTTTGTAAGTTTAACTATATTTAGTATACTAAGACATGTTTGTAGAATATAAAATCTTATATACAGAGCTAAGCGAAAAAAACTGGATTTAAAGTCGCCTATGGGTGGTACTTGCTGGAAGTGCAATCTTATTTGTGTTATGCGTCTTTTCTCTGCCATCGCAATACTCAAGGCCAGAGGACACGAGTGTGACGTCATCACTAATCGACCGACTTCTCACTAGCGTGAGAAGTTCATTCACATCGAAAAATTTTGAATAGAAATTTTATTTTATTTTATTTGTGGAATATCTATCACTTTATAAAACAATAATAACTATTTAAAATTACTGGTAAGAATTTGGAATTCCCCAATAAAAAATCAGCCAGATGCGCAACACTGTGGCATTCTGCATCTGGCTGAATTTTTAGTTAGGATTCCAAATTCTCACCAGTAAATTTAAATAGTTATTATTCTTTTATAAGATGATAGATAGTCCACATGATAGAGAGTCGGTCGATTATGAGGCTAACGAAAAAGACAGACAACCGCGGTACACTCCACGCATCTTTTTTTACAGATCGCTAGAGTGATGTAATGCTCTTTCCGCACATCTTTTTGGTGCATTCGAGCATCACGTGACTCCTGCAGTCTGTAAAAAAGGATACGAGGAATGCACCGCGGTAGCCTGTCTTTCACGTTAGCCTCGGGTATAGTGCCTAGAATACATAGTGTGGAAATCGGCTATCCCTGTAATACTTAAAAAAGCGCTAAAATATTGTATCCTTTAAATGTGCAATGATACTGCTGCAATATGCAGATCGCAGCGACATCTGTAGGATATTTTTTACAACTGCAAGAAATTGCTAGTCTATACAATGTAATACTAGTAATACGAAAATCCCGCAGATGTCGCTGCGATCGACACTTTGGATTTTACCAGTATCGTCGCACATTTAAAGGATGCAAATTTTTAGCATTGTTTGGATGGCCTATTTCCACAACTCGGTATTCTAGACGCTGTACCTTGGGTGATTAGTGATGACGTCGCACTCGTGTCCTCTGGCCTTGAGTATTTCGATGGCAGCGGTCTTTCAGCTGATTTAAATTTCAGCTTATTATATTGTGTGTACAAAATCTGTAGATCATTTACGGAACTGTACAAAAAAAAAAAATCAAGTTACCTTCTATAGATGTTAAATACTACAAAATAATTTTCAAATGTGTTTTGCGTTTTATAGCTGAATGCAATTTAAAAAAATCATATTATGTGTATGATTAACTATATATCGTATGAAAGGACAGGGCCTAATTAATCACGGGGCAAACTTCCAACTTTAAATTTCAATAGAAATTTTCATCTTATTTAAGGGGGGGGGGGGGGAGACTCGTGTAAAATGAAATTTATAGGCACTTTTTATATTGCCTTAAAATTTTATTATACTATCTGAATAATGTATCCTTAACCCTAGAACTACCGGAAATTTTACTCAAGTTTTATAAAAACATTCTACACCAGAATTTTTACTTAAAACTATTTAATTTGTTTATTTAACTTATTATTGTCTGATTTATACATTTAGTTTGTTTTGAAGAAATTTCTGGTTTGAATAAATATTTTGAATGTACATGTCGGGTCCATTGGACCCTTCTGGTAGACAGAGGGTTAAACTTTTAAGCCCCCAAAAAATTCTAAAAGTCTTTCAAAATTCATTCCAGTGATGCTCTTGATACGCGCTGATTGCAGGTACACGATATTTTTGGCCAACTAAGTTTTCTAGCTTGTTATTTGAATAAAATTATGATTTAATGGAGCGATGCTTGTGCAGCTTTATCCAGAACGCAAACGAATCTTTCAATGCAATTGTGTGGCGTTTGGCTCCGAAGCATTTGAACTGTTTTTGAAAAATTATAGTAATTGCTGCATTCCTAGCCGGAGGTATGTTTAACGATGGATACATGCAGATACTTACTGTTCTTTTTCGAAAGCCGCGCCTAGCACTCTGGGACGATTCTACTAACCAAAGGGGTGTTACGCTGAGCTGGGTATTTTCCGAAGTTGTTCATTTGTTGGTTATCACTAGGATTGTCACTCGTACAAACGCTGCTAAACAAACACCGTTCATCTCTATTTTGAGAAAACCAAAGAAGACCTGACGCATGCGCAAAAACACGGAGCGTTTTGCTATCCGAAAACAAGCGGTAGAGTTAAGAACGACCTTGCACTGCAAATTGGTCCCAAGGGCAAAAGATTTGCTGATAATTACGATAAGAATCGATATAGAGATAAGGCCAACAATCAATACATATATCGAAAGAGGCCAGGACGGCCCAAAAAGTGAAAAAAAAAACAGCACAAATGTACGCTTTTCATGAAGAAGAGGTCTTACTTTACGGTCCCGGAATAGTAGACAAAGCTTTGGTAAATATAAATCTCTCTAAACACAACTTTGCAAGTCTGAAAACTTTAAACCCGATTTTCGAAAAAAAAAAAAAAAAAAATTCCGCGCCGGGGAATGTAATTCAAAAAGTAATTGGCCGATTTACTTGAAATGTTGCACATATATTTGATAACGTATTGGCCTTCGCACAAACCTAAAAAATTATTAAAATAACATTTGTATATATGTTTTAATTTATTTATTTATTAAAAAAAAAACAATTTTATTTTCAAAACATCCACATTTTTCCATTTTTTTTATTTTTTGTTATATTTAGGTTCATGCTGAGCGTAATGACATACTTTAATCAAAAAGTTTTGATTTATTGATTTTTGTCAACTACAAGGACCTGGACGTTCGGACCTGTGCCAAGGACGTTCGGCAGATTAATTTATAAAATGTGCGTTCATATCGTTTTGTATCGATTTCATCGAATAAAACTACGTCATTTGAGAAAGTTTTGCGTCACTTTCGACTAAACTGTAGCAAAAAATGCCTAGATTTCCCATACTTTGGACAAACCCATCTGTCTAATCAGAGTCTGAGCATCGTATGTCGTCACTCTATTATAGAGGCACGCCAACAGTATTAGCTATTCCTTTCACATAAAAATTGCAAATATTTCCCATTAATTTTTAATTGTATAAAATGAGATAAACTGCGGTAAATTTTTGCATAAAGGAACTGTTGGAGGGGTCCGAATAAACATTTTAATTTTCGAAAATTTTCACTTTTTGAAATTTTTGCAAAATGCAGACATTTTATTGGTCAGTCTGGTTTCAACAGTAGCAAAACACCAATCTGGATGCCTACCATAATTCTATCAGCGTAGGTTTCTCAAGCATTCCACATCATCCATGGTATTAAGAAAGTGACACAAAACTTTCTCAAATGACGTAGTTTTATTCGAAAAATTTATATAAAATTATATGAAAGCACATTTTATAAATGGAGGATATTCCATCTACTTTCTGATCACGTGGTCAAGGTAAAAACTTCTAGGGTAAAGAAGGGAAGGCTCCGTAGACGTAATGAAAAACCCTCGCTAGCCAGTGAAACAGTTCATGCGGAAAGAAGTAGTAGCCTCCCTTCTTGTCAGTTAGAAGTTCTTTGGGTAAATTTCCGGTATCACGTGACTTTTTTCAACCTCGAACCCAGATTTGGAATAAAGTCCATTGGTCTGCCGAATGGTTAGCAACAGCTGAACTTTGGCAGACATCGATTTTCTGTAATAACGATATTTAAAATTAATTTTAAAATACAAATTATCCTTGTGCTCGGTAACTTAGGTTTTCATTAAAAATAATTTGATAAAAGTACGTCTGGCATGTTTTTCGCACCGGCTGCGGCATGGCAGACCGGGGTATTATTATAGTACTAAATGAACTCAACATTTTCCATAACATATTTTTTTGTGCTCTATATCTTAGGATAAGCCTCTAAAAATACACCGGAAGTGGTATTAATTTTTTACTTATGCACCACTTCACTTCCGGCAGACATGGATCATTGGATTCCCCTATTTCTACTCTTCCATAAAATATAGGGTTTTTTCTTGTGCTTGATAACATAGGGTTTTGTGCTGTCGGCTCTTTGACTAATACTGGTGTGTCCAGAGCATTTGGAGTCACGATTTACGCCGGAAACCAGGCAACACTATACAAGCCGCCACTCTCGCCAATGATGAAAAAGGAATAAAAGGGTTTTTTATAAAAGACAACGTGACACCCCATGGTATTGTATCACTATATTTACCATTCGATTGTGAAATGTATCTTTTTCAAGAATTTGAAGGCAATTTTTGAAATAGAGGTCGTCAACTTATTAACAATTGTACAAATTTTATTACCGTAATTTCCGCCGTAAAATCCGTGGATTAAACAATCATGCTTGGAACCAAATTTTTTTTAAGCCTTTCAGGGGCAAAGCAATTCCATTCCTAAAATGTTGAAATTAATTAATGACACCGGAATTTAAAACAAATTTATTTTTAAATAAGAGCAAAATATATTTCGCATATATAATAAACCGAAATTTTTTTAGCAAAAATCTGGTACCATTGTGGCATTTTGGAATTAAAATTAAGTGGTTTCATAAAAATACCACCGCCCTTCAAGGTGTTAATAAAATGTAACTCATTAAATCACGGTAAATAATAAACTTCAATTATTAAATAAAATTTCTGTGTCCGAACATGATTGTTTGATCCGCGGATTATACGTCGGAAATTATTGTAGTCGACACCTAGTTTTGACACTTTATTTGAGATTTTTGGAATAAAACAGCCCGAAAAAAGCTATATTGTATATTCCGGTGCATAACGTATAACTCGAATAAACAAATTTATACCAATATCACTATTTAAAAAATATAACATATTGCTGCGCTGTAATAATCTTACTTTATTTATTAAAAACATTTCCCTGCTTTAAAATATTCGTTTGTTTGAGCTGCGCGTTATACGCCGGAACATACGATAGAATATACAGGGTGTTCCGTTAAAGGGGTCCAATATTAATAGGGGTAATAGAGGAGATCACATGGAGCATAAATCAGTATATAAAGCCTGGTCGGATCTCAATAGTTTTCAAGTTACAGCAAATAGAATGAAAATTCGGAAAATTGTAAAAGAACCCTCATTGCTAAACTATCGATAATGCTACATAAAAACGAAGCACATATTTAGAAAGAGCAGAAAAAAACCTACAAAATGACATCAATTGTATTAAAATAGCAATATTTATTGACGAGTTACAAGCCCTGAAACAGTGAAAAAAGTACGAAATCCAATATACATCAAAATAGTTAATCGTTAATTCCAAAAAGACAACTCAAGCTAAAACAAGGAAAATGTAGTAAAATTTGGTCCATTCCGAAAACTTTCGAAAAAGCTTACAATGAACCATATCGGTTTAATTGTGTGAGAGAAATTAATCAGTTTCTTAGTTACAACTCCGCTTTCTTTGACACTAGCAAAGGTTAAACTCCGCCCATCACGATTGGAAACACCGCCTTTTTAATTACTCTCAACTATACATTTTCGATCATGCTTCTTCTGAGATGCAACATTTTTAATTATTCAAGAGTTGAATGAACCAAAATAACTTTACAATAATAGTCTACATTTTAAAGTGGTCTTTTATTGATATAAAGCTTAAGTTAAATTCTTTAAAATTAAACTGGTGGTGAAAATTCGGAAATAATTAAAAATATTGCGATTTGTAACTATGCAAGAAGTTTCAGTACATGTTTTACATGGACAATTATTGTATGTATATGTGCATCATAATTTTTGATAGGAAATAATAATAACAAATAGCATAATAATTTTATTAATTATAAATTTAAAAAAGACACTAAATTTTAAATTAATTCATACAAACTTTGTAATTTACAATTTGAGTACACCACAGTCTGTGACTTACAAAATACTGTGCCAAAAAGTGTTGAAAATAAAAGAAAAATGACAAATAAAGAATTACATTCCACGTACTTTATGACATATGTGAAGCATAGTCTTCTGGCCTGCGCTGCACAGTTCAATGTCGGAAGGCAGACGAACGGACATTATTATAATAGGTGTTCGAAGTTGCGCCCATTAACATTATCGCACAGCCGACAGCGACGTCGTAAAGATTGGCGAACACGCCGAAAAACTCCGACGGAGTTGGGAATGTCTCCTGCAGCGACAACGATTCGCGCTAGTAAATCCTCCGGTGTATCCACAGGCGTTTCATACACCAGCGATTTAAGGTGTCCCGAAACAAAAAAGTCTAACGGATTGAGGTCTGGAGAGCGTGCAGGCCCAGCAACAGGTCCACTGCGTCCAATCCATTTCCCAGGATATGTTGAATTGAGGTGATTGCGAACACCTATGAAAAAATGTGCCGGTGCGCCATCGTGCATAAACCACATATTGTGGCGCAATGTTGCTGGCACATTTTGCAGTAACTGCGGTAAGATATCCCGTAGGAAAACCAAGTACGTACTGCCATTGAGTACATCTGGGAGTAAATATGGTCCTATGAGATAATCGCCGAGGACACCTGCCCATATGTTCACACTGAACTTTTGTTGTGCGTTCGACGGGAAAACAGTGTGCGGATTTGTATATGACCATGTGTGCATATTGTGCGTGTTTACCACGCCCTCTCTCGTAAATGTTGCTTCATCAGTAAATAAAATATTTTCCAGAAATTGTGGATTATTTTCTGTTACATTAAGCAACCAGCGTACGAATTCTGTCCGCTGAGCACAATCTGTTACTGATAACAGTTGTACCCGCTGCACATGAAAGGGGTGCATGTTTTCTGCACGCAGAACACGCCACACACTTTGGTGAGAAACACCGACTTCAGACGCAGCAGCTCGTGTACTCGTGGAGGGGTTATCTTTAAAAATATTCAGTACATCTTCTTCCATTGCAGGTGTTCGTACATGTCGAGGTTTCCCTGCATCAATGCTTGCTGTATTAAACGATCCAGTCTCCCGTAATCGTCTATCGATTTTTATGAAGAGTTTCGAACTTGGGCAACGTCTCCTTGGAAATTGCTCACGGTACATGCGCTGTGCTAGACATGCATTTCCATGAGCTTGCCCGTACATCAGATGCATGTCCGCATATTCTTCGTTAGAATATTCCGGCATAATTATTATACATCAACTTACTACAATCCCACTTACAACAGCCTCCCTTTAACATAACGCCCACTGATGACTGCTGTTTTATTACACTTTTCTTCCTATACACATAGAAAATTTGCATAAAAAGTACTTCTTCTTCATCATCCTGAGAGTTCATGGAGGAAACGCAGCAGTCACGGAGTTTGCTTTAAGACAAGGCGAGAGCTGCACAATATGTCATTCACTTGACCATACTGAATAATGAAAGGGTATTGATAGAGGTTGATCAGAAATGTATAATTGAAAGATATTAAAACGGGGTGTTTACAATCGTCATGGGCGGAGTTTCGCCCTTTCCGAGCGTGCAACAGTACAGAGTTGTAACTAGGGACCTGCTTGATTTCTCCCATACAATTAAACTGATATGGTTTATTGTCAGCTTTTTCGAAAGCTTTCGGAATGGACCAAATTTTATAACATTTTCCTTGATGTAGGTAGAGTTGCATTTTTGGAATTAACGATTAACTATTTTGCTAAATATTTGATTTTGTATTTTTTCACTGTTTCAGAGCTTGTAACTCGCCATTAATTCTCAATATTCTAAAACAACTTATGTCATTTCGTAGGATTTTTTCTGCTCTTTCTAAATATGTGCTTCGTTTTTATGTAGCGTTATCGATAGTTTAGCAATGAGGGTTTTTTTACAAATTTCCGATTTTTCATTCTATTTGCTGTAACATGAAAATTATTGAGATCCGGCCAGGCATTATATACTGATTTATGCTCCGTGTGATCTCCTCTATTACCCCTATTAATATTGGACCCCTTTAACGGAACACCCTGTATATTTAAAATATCTTAATAGAGTTAAAAGAGGTCAACATTTTCGGATGCTAATTTTAAGTCCATGTCACAATCTCATAAAATCTCGGTAAATAAGCAACTTCAATTATTAAATAATATTTCTGTGTCCAAACACCGGAAATTGCGGTATTCAACAGCCACCTTTTACACTTTATTTGAGATCCTTGGAACAAAGTAGCCCGAAACAAAAAAGCTATATTGTATCTTCAAGCGCATAACACGCCTCTCGAACAAACAACTTTATTCCAAAAACAGTATTTTAAAGACTGTGGCTTACTTGATTTGATTTGATTGCCTAAGAGGGGCTGCTCATACAAGGAAACCAAGTCTGTACAGCATGGTGACCCTCCCACTCTATTTTATTGAGATCTTAAAAAATGCGGTTTTTAGCCAGAACTTAAGCCTCCAGAAACGCGTCAGAGGGCGGTATTTCCATAAACGTTTGTGAGAAATTTTCTGGACCTATGGTCGGCCCTGCCAGTGAAATCCCATTAGCGAGTAAGAGGCAGGGTCAGGCTAAGGCTTTACAGTAATGGGCCAATAGCTGCCGGAAAACAGATTTCCCACGCAACACTGGGCAGAAAGGGGTATCAGTAGGTGGTGGGAACTTCTGGGTGCGCCCGGAGAAACTCAATTGCATTACTCTGTGAAAGTAGAGCTCTAGTCGCGACAGATGACGGAGATTAGAAGTGTGAAATGACAGACGCATTCCCTAGGTTAAATTAGAGAAGTATGTTAAGTGTTCATATATGCTTTTGAGTTTCCTCTTAAGAATTTGGCGAGGATATTAGTAAGCCAATTTCTAGGAGAGTTTTGAATTTATCTGTGATGACATTGGCTTGTTAGTGTGCAGTGAAAATATGTGTGGGACGCTATAGCTTGTTCACCGCACTCGCATCGGTCTGAAGAAGCCGAAAGGAATTTGTAAAGGTACTGGCGAAAGGGACCATGACCAGTAAGAAAAGCTGTAGTGTGGTGAGTGCGGTGGAATAGTGTGTAAGAGACTTTTGGAATTAGAGTATAAGTGTGCCGGCTTATTGTTGAAGTGGTCCAATGTGTTTGCCTGTCTTTGAGAATATTTGTTTTTAAAGATCCTTTGATGTAGCTAAGTAGAAATGGAAGGTAATGATCTATTTTGGGTTTTCTTGTGGCTTATTTTGGTAGAGTGTCCCCAGTTCGTTACCAAATACGGACACGTTACCCATCCGAGCGCAATTTACCAGAATTAACCCCTTAATTCTCGCTCCCGTGATATTGAAGGGCTGCGTCTTTTATTCATATTGTTTTATTCCCACCAGTTCGTTACCAATACGTACACGTAACCGATCCGAGAGCGGTTTACAGTTGTTAACCCCTTAATTCTCGCTCCCATGATATTGATGGGCTGCGTCTTTTATTGAGATTGTTTTATTCCCACTAGTTTTATAAAATAGTGTAATTGGCTTTATTATGGTATCATTTTACCTGTCATAAAATAAGGTGAATATTTCGTTTTCAAAAAAAGTGGTGCCAATAAGCAAACTGAATTTTTAAACAGTAATTTAATGCTACCGTTAAGGGGTTAATAGACTTCGTTTAGTGATAAGATCTAGTGGCTGTTAGTGGTGTGTTGAGCTAGGTTCTGTGGGATTTTAGAGCCTGCAGACTAGACAGACTGTAGCTATATATAAGACGGGGTGGCCTACTATGGCACCCCGGATATCACTATTTTTTAACCCTGTCAGGGGCAAGGCACTTCTATTCTTAAAATGCTGAAATGAGAGAACGGCACCAGAATTTACAAACAAATTTATTTCAAAATAAGCAAAAGCTTTTGTTCTCATACTTGATCACCCGACCGGAGCACCAACCAAAGAATGGCATAGGATGTAACGCTCCGGTGGAAATCCCCACAACAATCACCGATGCCGGACATCGGAAAGCACCCAAAATAACAAGGAAAAAGGCACATATTCTGACGAACTTACATAGTAAATCGTAAATTTACAAAACAATTGATGTTGCTTTCATCATAATAATAAAAATAAAAACAAAAGTGAAGTGACTTAAATGTATAACAAAAGTTAAGACTATAAACCCTTGTTCAAGATTATGAAGTGTAAATGTTCATAAAAGTTCACTGTTCACTAATGTTCAAATGAGTTCAGTGTTCGAAAGAAAAATGTTCATAAGAATTTTATATAAGAAAAACTAACTTGAGCCTTTTGTTCTCATACTTAAAAAAAGGAAAATTTTCATTACATTATTCTGGTGTCAATGTGGCAGTTAGGAATTAAAATTAGGTCGTCCAAAAATAAACCACCGCCCTTGAAGGGGTTAAAGAAATAGTCGACTTCTAGAATCACAGAGATTCGATGATTAGATAGGGAAATGATTACTATGAAATTTTAGCGGTGTTTAGCGTGCCACAGTTGACCAGCCCTGATGTAAGATTTAGGGCAGTGTCTGTTTGTGTTTGGATCCATACAAGTACTTTGGTGGAAAGCATATAACTCGGCTTGGTAAACCGTGTTGTTGTCGTCCAGTCAAGCGAGGTGCATTTCGTGACACAGTAAGGCGATGCGACGCCAGTTTCTGTTCGAGATCCATCAGTAAAAATTGTTTCCGAGGTAACTGGTGTGTATGTGTTACGATCTGTATTTACTTGGAGATTTAGTGTTTCTTCTGTTCGATGTAACTGCCATCCATGAATGTTTATGGATGGAAAATGCTGTTCTGGGCTTACTGCTACTCCTTATTCTTTTTAATTTATGTTTATAAATATATTTCTGCTTCAAAATATAAGTATTGGTTTTAGCTTCGCGTTATACGCCGGTGTATAAGATAGATTACATATTTTAAAAAATCTTAATTGAGCAAAAATTTAGCTTTCCGGTAGGCTTCTACAGAATTTGCTAAACAACATCTAAAAAGAAGAAGACTTTTGTTCGAAAAAAGTGATACACAGGGCTCACACTCGGTCCGTCTTTTGAGACCACTTTTTTTAAAGAAAAAGTTTCCTTATAAATTTCGTAGAAACTTATCTAGAAGCACTTTTTTTCTTGCAATTGTTACCCAAAACCTACCATGAACAATTTTCTGAAAAATTACTGGTTTTCTGTGTTTGCAGCTATAAAAAGACGAGCTTGACAATGTGTACAAAATGTCGGCACAAAATGCATCGACTGCGTCAAATATACACTCCTTCCTCTCTAAAATAACAAACATAGAACTACTGTTGCCATGTATTCGGATAAAGGGGAGTTAAAAGAGTGTTTTTGCAAAGTACCATTAGAATATTAGTAATATTCACTATTGGATGAAGTTTTAAAGTGAGTGGTACTTATAAGTACCGTCAGTAGATAAAGGGTTAATACTGGAAGCGCTGGAAATTTCACTCAACTTGTATAAAAATGAAAACCATAATTTTTGTTTAATGCTTTTTAACTTATCTATTTAACTTATTTTTGTGTGATATACATATTTAACTCTTTTTTAACACTAGAACAGTGTTGCCAGTGGGTTACTTTTTTAAAAATTCAGATTTCTCGATTGGCACCAATTTTTTGATATAGTAAAATTTCCCTTGTTTTGGCCTTAATTTATATATCATTAATTTACCGAACATATATCATGACAAAAAAATGGTGCCAAAGAAGAGATTTGAATTCTGAAAAAGTAGCCCACTGGCAACACTGATCTAGAAAGGTATTTATTGAAAAATTGGAATTTACTTATTTTCACGTACACTATTAAAGGAAAAATTTAATTAAATATTGTTTGTGCCAATAAACTTAAAATTAGGTGTTCTTTTTTTTTAGGACACCGCCCGCAAAAGAGTTAAGGTGCCATTTGTCACCTGTAGTTTTACCAGTGTATGCATACAGTATACATGATGTATAAATAGTTTTGAAGGTACATATTCTATTTATTTCACATATGGTTTATATCGTGTATAAATATTTATTACGGTACATATACCATATATTTAATTCACAGTATATATGCTGTATGGTTTTTTTACAGTACATACACCGTCCAGTTAAATTACGGTACATATACTGGTCTCAAAGTTGACAGAATATGTACCGTAATTTTTTTCCAAAGCCTTTTTATAGTGTAGAATTTACCGCAAATGTTACTGCAGTAATTTCAGTATTTTTTACGGAAATTCTGCAGGTAAAATCTCAAATCCTTCAGTATTTTTTACGGAGATTTTGTCGCTATAATCATATAAATCTTTCAGTTATTTACGGAGAATTTACTGTTAAAATTACAGGATTTATTGTGATAATTTGTACGGATATATGGCTGTGAAATTTACTACAGTTATAACCGTTTAAATGACGAAAATATGCGATAAAATTTACATCGAATTTTACGCAAAAATTGCTGTTAACATTGCTGCCAGCAGTTTTTGCCGTAAATTTAACGGGTTTTTTTATTTTACAGTGCAGAAAAATATGTGAAAAAAAAATCACGAAATTTGATTGAAAGGCATGTTTCCAATGCTTATCCGACTATAACCTTTGTGTGTAAATTCTTGTGTCATACAATCATTTGAGAATTTCACGAATAGAAAAACTGCGCACCTGAAAGATTTAACAAGTTGGCGTTTTAAAATATTTTCTACTCATCTCGGAAATTTCGTCAATTAGCTCGATTCATTTTTTATAGTAATTTGTTGAATGTACATTAACTTCTTTATATCATGGTTCGTACGCATCAAGGAAATCAGGGTTTTAGTACCAGAAATTTCGTAGAGAACTGGTCGGTGTATCTGAAGATGGAATTTCTTTTCACTAAATAAGGCATATATTAATTTACAAAAATTCTGATGAAAGGTGCTTGAAATTCCTTGAAGCGTACGAACTCTGTTATATGTATCAGTGGCGCGCTCAAGATTTGAAAAGTGGGTCAGAAAACCAATATTTCTGAAAATTAATTTTCCCTTTCATATAATAACTTTCATTTATTGGTTCTTAATATTTCCAAACATATATTTTATTCGTATGTTTCTACAACAAATGCATAAGAAATAAACTTCGAAATAACTTTCTGCAAATTTTCCATGAGATTTCTAACATGAAATTTTTTCTTTGATAAAAAGTGGTCTTGAGAAAACAGACAAAGTGAGAGCCCTGAAATCAAAGAATATTAGCGTTTCAATAAGGCAAAGGACCTTCAAACACATGTTTTTATTTTTTTTTAATTGCTCATTAAATACTATTTAAGGACACACTATATGAATTATGGCATATATTTAGCACACAAGAAAAAAAATTTGGTGAAAAATAAGGAATTTTCCTGAATATTTTAAGCATTATTAAGAACTTTCAAAATATCCCAACTTCTCTCCATATCATTTAAAACCCCTAATATTTCTTATGCCAGTTTGGTTTCCATATACAAATAAAACTGTTTATCGAATATCATATATTTGAATATAAAGGTGAAAAATATTTTTTTTTTCTAAATTTTTTGAAATTTCACCACTTTTGCACCATATTTCTGCACTTAACAACCTTTAATTTTTCGAATTATATTTAGTTTGAAAAACTATGCACAGTTTTATTTGTATATGTAAACCAAACTGGCATTTAAAATATTGGGGATAATAACTGACATGGTGTGAGGTTTGGACATTTTTAACCCTCCGTCTACCAGACGGGTCCATTGGACCCGACAGGTACTTACAAAATATTCATTCAAACCAGAAATTTCTTTAAAATAAACTAAGTATATAAACCAGACAAAAATAAGGTAAATAAATAAGTTAAATAGTTTTAAATAAAAATTCTGGTGTAGAACGTTTTATTAAAACTTGAATAAAATTCCCGGTAGATCAAGGGTTAAAGTTCTTGATAATGCATAAAATATTCAGAAAAATTCCTTATTTTTCTGAAAAAATAGTAATAATAATAATTTCTTGTGTGATAAATATATGCCATAATTCATATATTGTGCCCTTGAATGGTGTTTAAAGTGCAATTTAAAAAAAATAAAAAAATGCGTTTTAAGGTCCCTTTTCCCCTTAATCACAAATTGACTGTAATTAAACAAAAATTACTCTAAAAAAATTGTTATACGATGGTTTTTTAATTAAAATGAGGCTAAGGTGGCAGTGTTGCCTGTCTGGAGTGTTTTTTTTTTTTCAGATTTCTTGATTTTTACCATTTTTTAAGTGCTTTATTTAATGATAAATAACATTTTAACCCTTAATTGCATGAATTATTCTTTTAGAATTGTGTTTTTTTTTTTTATTATTAAGGATTAGACACCAGAAATCTTAAGATAGATTTTTAACTTTATTTAGTAGCATATTTTTTTAATTTTTAGAGGATTAATATTTCTATATAAATATCGTGGTTGTAAGAACTTAATTTATGTATTAAAAATTAAATAAAAATGTGATGGGAATTTACATCACTATGCAATTAAGGCTTAACCCCTTGAAGGGGACCGGTAAATTATAAATACCACTTAATTTTAATTCCCAAATGCCACATCGGCATCAAAATTTAGAAATTTTTCTTTATATAATGTACGCGAAGAAACTTTGTTACTTACTTTCATATAAATCTGTTCATAAATACCGAAGCCATTCAATTATTTTAACATTATAGCAACAGAAATACTTTGCCCCTAAAATGTTAAGCTCTGGTGGGTGAATATATTTCCATTTAATTTTAATCCACAAATGTCACATTGACACCGGTATTTTGAAATAAAATTTTATGTTTCTTATTCGCACAAATAAAGAAATTTACTTATTTGCAATTAAATTTGTTCTTAAATTCTAGTCCAATTGTGACATTTGGGGTTTAAAATTAAGTGGGAAGATATTCAGTAGAATTCAGTGGTGGAATCAGCAAATGTGTTATGGTAGTTTATGCTATTTTAATTTGCTCGGATACAGCATTTTATGCTTGTCTAGCAAACAAAAACCAGCATAAATTTCACACCGGGAAATTTTGAATAGCAATTTTATTTTATTTTATTTGCGGAATATCTATCATCTTGTAAAATAACTAATAAAATACTAACTATTTAAACTTACTGGTAAAAAGTGGAATCCCTCAATAAAAAATGAGCCAGATGCGGCAAAAGCGTGGCATTACGCATCTGGCTGAATTTTGATTTAAGGATCAGTGTTGCCAGTGGGCTACTTTTTTAAAATTGAGATTTATTGATTCACACCAGTTATTTGAAACGGTAAAATTCCCTTTGTTTTCACCTTAATTAATATGTCATTAAAGAAGACGCATTTTACAATTTCAAGAAAGTGGTGCCAATCAAGAATCTGAATTAAAAAATAGTAGCCCATCTGGCAACACTGTTAGGGATTCCGAATTCTCACCAGTAAGTTTAAATAGTTATTATTGTTTTATAAGATAATGGATATTCCACAAATAAAATAAAATATAATTGCTATTCAAAATTTTCCGGTGTGAATTCCAACACTAGTGAGAAGGCTGTCGATTAGTTATGACGTCACAACTTGTGTCTTCTGGCCTTGAGTATTTCGATGGCAGCGGTAGGAACCCTGTATCTACTTTCACAATGTGGAGATTATTAAATATAAAGTTGAAAATATTTTCTTTTTGATTTTTCTCATTCTTTTTGTATCCACATTGTCTCATTTTTCATTTCACATTCTAACAAATAACAAAATTAATAAATAATTAAAAAATCTATTCAGTATTTTCTACTTAAACTTTTTCATAGTTGCCAAGAGTTACGGATTTTATCTAACTCTAATTTTTTTTTCTTCGCCTTGATTACTTGCAGATTTTTGGATTAATTAATGTGAAGAAAATTTAAAAAAAACAATAATGATATTGAAAATACGTAATCCTTAGAACCTATGCCTTTGCACCCTCTTAAGGTTTTTTTTAAAAGGAGGTTTCTTCTTTAAAGCTGCCACTATACATATTTTTTTTTTTTTTGCGCAATACATTAATACTGTAAATATCGTAAGAAATATACAAGAACACTTCGTCCTGAAATACCGGTACTCAAAGTTAGCGACAAGGTTTTTCAGGTATCACTCGAGCAAGAACTGAAAGGATTAAGTTTTCTATTGAATTTTTACGATGTCATTTCTTTGTTGTGAAGGAGTATTGCAGAAAATCAAGATCGTGCAAGTGTTAGGTGCGCCAGATGACATATTACTTGCAGAGTTTTGTGACCAATTAACCCTAGAACTACCGGAAATTTTACTCAAGTTTTATAAAAACATTCTACACCAGAATTTTTACTTAAAACTATTTAATTTGTTTATTTAACTTATTATTGTCTGATTTATACATTTAGTTTGTTTTGAAGAAATTTCTGGTTTGAATAAATATTTTGAATGTACATGTCGGGTCCATTGGACCCTTCTGGTAGACAGAGGGTTAAACTCTTTGAGCTCTGGTGGGTGAATTTCTTCCCGCTTAATTTTAATCTCCAAATGTCACATTGGTACCGGTATAATTGACCAAATATATTTTGAAATAAATTCATGCATTTTTTCGTGTATATTATAAACAGAATCTTTTCTTTGCAAAATACTGGTACCAATCTGACCATTTGGGTATCTTGAAGAAATCCCCCCCACCAGAGCTCAAAGGGTTACGGTGAAGAAAATTAAAAATAACCGTAATGCAGATTTGCGAAGTCTCCGGCTTTTTGCACACCACTATTATCTTAGTAAAAAAAAAAAATTCTTTTAAATCACCCAAATGTTCCAATTAAATAAAAGAATATTTTCTATATTAAAATACTGGTATCCAAACAGCCGGAGACTTGGCAAATCTGGTAATGATATTGAAAATCCGTAATAACTGGTACCTATCCCTTCCCACCATTTTAAGGGTTGTTTTTTTAATAGGTGTCACATTTAAAGCTACCACTATGTTAAAAAAATGCGCAATAGGTTTCTATTGCAAATATTGTAGGAAATATACAAAAAATTGCGCCCTAAAATACCGGTACTGAAGTTTGTAACAAGATTTTTCAGATGTTACTCGAACAAAGAGTGAAAAAAATTTTCATTGATTTTATACGATGTCATTTCTTTGTTTTTAAGTACTGTTGAAGAAGATCAAGATCATGATATTGTTAGGTGCCATTGTTAGATGATATATTCCGCTATTCCGTTTTGGAATACAAGTATTTTAAAAGAAAATTTTTTGCGCCAGCTGTTTACATTTCTAGCAACAAAAAATTACTTTCCTGATAGCAGACTTCCTACTGGGTCCATTTTTTTTTATCCAGGGCTCCCACCGGTCTTTGGAATAGGTTTAAAAATTAAACTTGACGTCTCTGCGTACTAAAATGCTCACTGACTGATTTGTAAAATAAAAAATAAGACAGGTTGAGAATCATTCGGTTTGTCCAGTAGGAAGGTCATATAAACATATATCATACAAAAACTTTATATTGTAAATTATAGCCAAAATGAGCAGAAATAAGTTGCTTTCTACAAAATAAAATTTCTGGTGGAAATATACATTTCTTCATTTACTGTGTTAAACATCCCTCTCAGTAGATTAAACTTTTTAAAATGGGCATGTTTAACCCAGTTACTGAATTTAGGATATTGTTTTTTTAAAATAATTTAGTGATTTTCAGAAATAAATTTTTGTAATCAGATAAAATACATAAGCTACGTATATGTGGCAAGATGAGATTTATGGTTTGTCAAACACAAATCACGAACATTTTTATAAAAAGTGTTAAAACATCCACAGTATCCCATGCCCCATATTCTGGCATATAACGGAAAGACCAAACAAACATATTTCGAACAACAAGATTTCTTTAATAAAATGTATCTTATTGATGTACCGTAACCATTTCTTTATAGATATTATAAACATTTTTAGTTATAAATATGCTTGTTGGATCCGACCGGAATACGTCACAATAAGCGGCAGATCATGCATTTGCAGTTAAATCGTCATAGAATTAACATGGAACTCTGAATAAAGAGGACTGACGTATCTTTAAAATGATGAAGACTCAAATGTAACCGGTTTCGCCGGGCCTTGTTATTATCAGGAAAAACTTCCACCAGCAAATTTAAATTGACATTTTCTCCCTATTTAACCCCTTGGGGACGAGCGACACGCATACGTGCCGCATGAAGCGCTCAGAATCCTTGTTTTTCCTCACCAGTAAAATTTTACTGTAAAATTTGCCTTATTTAGTCAGCGCATTTTCTCGATTCAAGAAGACACAAATTTCTGTTTTTGAAAAACGGTGACAAATGATTAAAAATTTCGTAAAAGGCTCCCGTCCCGAAGGGGTTAAGTGCCTTATTACAGGGTTCGTACGTCCCCTGAATTTTTGCAGGTACGAAAATACTTCGGCACCAGTATTTTTTTTTTTTATAGAAATTTCGTCCTTAAAAGAAGGCAAATTTTCGCGCGTTCAACCTAGATCTCTGTCTCTGTAAAAAAAAAAAAAAAAAAAAAAAAAAATACTGGTGGTTCTCCTGGAAAAATTCCCTGACGCGTACGAACCTTGTTATTAATGCAGAATTTCAGTCATAATTATGGCCAAAAACAGATATTGACTTTTACCTGTGGAAGTTTACTTTGGCGGTACTCAGGCCTATACGTTTCCGCCATATTGTGACAACTTAAATAACCTCCTGTCAGTGTCAGTGAAAGAGATTATAACACCTGGGCAAACTTCCGTCAGTAAAAAAGAATTGAAAAAATTATCAAAATTGTGAGAGAAATTTTACATATATAAAATGCTAAAGTAAGGCGAAATTTTGTATTCAAAATTTACTGGCGGAGGTTTGCTTCGGCGGTGATTAGAAACTGTTGATCCAATGTAAAAATTCAGCCGCCATCTTGTGACAACCTCCTCAGTTACTTCACTCGCAACATGCAGACTCTGCACTATATGTCTCCTCCTCTTTATTCATAACTCCATGAGATGTACAGTCGTGGAAAAAAAAAAGCAAACACCCCCTACTAACTCCTCAACAAATTATCGTAGAAGAAAGTTACTGGTACCGAACGATTGGAAATAAAGTCTACTTTTAAATGATGTATATAAAATTTGCTTAGGGGGCCATCTACATATTAAAACGAACCATAACTTTGTTTTTTTTCAATAGCAGTACCCAATTCTGACAGCATAAATGAACTCTACACCCTTCAATTAGCCTAAAAACGAATTTTTATGGAATTCGTACCTTAAGTTTCCGAGCAATTAATTATTTTAAAACGAGCGTATTTTAAGGGCTGTATCCAAATTGAAGCTCCGTACTGGATTGGTAACCGAGAGAGCCCCTTCCTTGATCAAGGCACCTTAAGCGCCACTCAAGGAGTCAATGAAGCGTGTTAGATTACAGCACGGCAGAATAAATTCAAAATGTCTACACACTTACATCATAGACGGCCACTTAAACCATCATTTTGCCGTTTTTTAAGCATAATTTGAAAACAACTTGGAAGAAAAATGTGAAATTTTTGAATTTCCATAAAGCAGGACTTAATAAATCTAAATCCATCAAAAAAATTGTAGGTTGCAATTCATATTTTTTTCGAATATTCATTTCATAATTCATAATTCATATCATAAAATTATAAAAATTGCAAATTCAGCTTATTTATGTTTGGGTATATTAGTATTATTGCTACAAAAAAAATTAGCACACTAGGAGCATAATTTCGGGAGATATAAATAAAAATATGAAAATGTAATATAACATTAGAAGCACTAAATTTTGAATGTTTATAAATCAAAAACTTATCATTCAAATGACTTGAAATTTGGCGTCTAGGCATAGTTTCAACCGAAGGTTTGAAATATCTCGTTAAAATTGGGTATTGCCATTGAAAAAAATGAAGTTTGGATTTGTTTTAATATGTATATGACGCCCTAAGAAAATTTTATATACATCATTTAAAAGTAGACTTTATTTCCAATCGTTCGGTACCAGTAACTTTCTTCTATGATGATTTGTTGAGGAGTTAGTAGGGGGTGTTTACTTTTATTTTTCCACGACTGTACAAAAAATGAATGTTTGGGGTGGATAATGTTAAATCCAATTGGCAAAATTCATATCTAAACAAAAAATCGAACAAATGAAATTTTTGTTTATTAATGCATTAATGAATGAATAGACCTAATCATAATGTAGGCATTTTTTAAATTGTAAAACATATTTTAATTTATTAGGTCTCCAAGAAAATTTTGTCGTTTTTATGTTCTTTCACGCCTACTTTTTTAAAATGTTGATTTCTTCACTGGCACCACTTTTTTGAAATGGTAAAATTCCCACAGTTTTCACCCTAATGTGAAATCTGAAAACTATGCGAATTTTATCATTTCAAAAAAGTGGTGCTAATGAAAAAATCAGAATTTTAAACTGGTGTCAATTCGACACCGATCAAATGACAAAATGTCGATTCGGACCAGAATTCATTTCGTAAAATTAATTAAATTGCAACTGGGGAAAACTCGGTTGAATAAATAACTGAAATAGTTTTAGATAAAAATTGTGGTTTTAAAATGTTTTTATTAAGATTAGGTAAAATTTCCGAACGTTCAAGTGTTAAGAAATTTGTTAATTAATTTATAATAAAAATATGAGTTGTAACTTACATCAATTTTTACTTAAAAATAATGATCGTTATTAAAAACACAGTATTGTGCTTTAACCCTTTCAGGGGCACGAAGTAATAATGCTTGAATTTCTGTTTAAGTACATATATATTATAAAGTACATATGTACTCCATGCCTTATTTGACGAATAAAAAAATTTCTGATGGGGGGATTTTTTTGTGGGCTAGACGTTCTAGCCACCGCGCACTTAGGTAACTTTTTTTACTTGACATCAGAAAACCAATATTCACATATTTAAGGAATACAAATTATAATTTTGCTATTAAAATGTAGTTAGGAGGACAAATTTTGATTTTGATTCATTATACAATATAAAATGCAATACTTACTAACTTTTTTTTTTAATAACAAATTAATTTACTCACAACTTATGCATACAATAATACAAAAAATTTTAAGATATTAAAACTGTTTAAAATTAGTTTGTAAACAATTTTTCATTAGTTATCATAAGAAAACATAAATTAACATATTTAAGGTATAAAAATTATAATTATGATATAAAAATATACTTATAATAATAAATTTTGGTATTGATCAATTATATAATATAAAATACAATAATTGCTTACCTTTTTCTTATAACGAAATAATCAACTGATAAATTATAGATAAAAGAATATAAGCATTTAAAAAATATTAAGTCTGTTTAAAATCAGTTTGTAAGCAGTTTAAAATCAAAGTTCAACACGTTTTATGAAAATATATCTACTTTGCATGATATTTTTGAAAACAAGTATCCCCTGTTGCTTGCATGCATAGTGGCACATTGCATTCTTTGCATAACCAACGCGATCGATGCACATCTTTTTTTGTGCTACAAAGAGCACATCTTCTATATAAGCCATTTTCCGTTTTGACAGGAATATGTTTTGCATATTCAGTTCGTTCATCTACAGGAATTTGTGGTTTGTGCTGTTTTACAGGAACAGATTTGGAACTTGAGGAACGTCTCTTTATGGGTTTTTTTGTACCGACTAATAAAAGTTCACGAATTATTTCACGCCTGAAACTTTTCATAGTTTCAAAATCACTGTTTTTTTCAGGAAGCATATTGTAAATGATATACGAATTTACAACTGTTGCATCTAAGAAGTGGAAAAAAAGTCTATGCCACCATTTATGACTCTTCCTATCAATTTCGTATAAGCTTTTCAGGTGATCAAACCTATCAACAAATCCCATGTTTTTATTGTAATCAATAATAGCTTGAGGGCATGATACCAGATTTATTTGACCATCCCTTTCTTTTCTCTCAACATTTGTAATGTTTGTTGCATTTTCCAAAGAAGATAATATGCATACACCTCGTTTATCTTTCCATCTAAGACAAATTATACCGTCTTCACTTGACGCCCAGTCAAAATCTCCCCTTGACAAGTCCTTTTCCGCCTTTAAGTTTTTCGGCAAATTTATCCTTGTCATGTTCACTGTTCCACAAGCGAATATGTTTTTTGTTTCTAAAAATTTGAATAAATTATAACTAGTAAAGTAGTTATCCATAAATAGTTTATGGTTGTTACCATATATTGGTTCACACAAAGTGCGAACAACTCTTTCTCCCAAATTCCTTTCTACAAGATTGCTAACCTTACCTGTGTAAACTTCAAACTGGCTAGCATATCCGCTTTCATTACAACGCATCCATACTTTATAGCCTCTCTTTATCGGCTTCTTAGGTAAATATTGTTTCAAAGAAGAACGTCCTTTGAATTTGACCATTGATTCGTCAATAGCTTGATTTTGAGAGGGCCTATATAATGAAAGAAACTTTTCTGATAAATGATTTAAAAATGGGCGTAGTTTGTATAACTTATCATAATTATCAGTTCCTTTTTTTGGTTGCAAAGAATTATCATTAATATGCAAATGGGACAAAATCCACCCGAAACGTTTTACTGACATTTGTTGCGATATATATTGATCATGCAAGTCGGGAGAGCTGGACCAATAATCTCAATAGCTTGGTAAACGTTTTATTCCCATGAGTAGATTTATTGCAATAAATCTTAAAAATTCATCAATATCTAATGCAGTGAAAGATTTTCCCAACTGTGTAGCATATAAATTTGATTGAAAGACTATATCTTCCAATAATTTCATGCTAATAAACATGAAAAATATTCCAAGTGGTGTTGGATTTTCAACATCTAGGATCTCAGTTGCAGGACCACTTTCTTCAATGAATTCTGGAACAGAGCGGCTTCTGAAAATTTTGCTCCAATTTACACCTCCTCTGGAACAACTAGGGCCTTCTAATTCATTGATTTGTTCATCTTCAGAACGGGAAGAAATTTCTTCTTGAGGTAAATTTTGAATATATTCTTCCTCACTATCACTGTTGTCAGACACAGCAGATTCATCATCTGAAGGTAATTCTTCAAATAGAGCAATAGCCTCATCTAACGATAAGCCTTTTCTAGGCATTATTGCTAATATATCAAATTATATCAATTTTAAGTATTTATAAAATGTATGAAATGAAAACAAGTAAATTAGAATGCTACAGAAATAAAATCTATCTCGAAAAAGCACGATATAAGAACGAGAGTGAAAGACAACCTCAGTCTGAGCTCTAAACAGAAAAACTGAACTGTTTTCTATAAAAGCCTCTTATCTCCTTGATTTTTCATTTTTTTATTTACATTCCACCATTCCCCTTTGTTTATATTCACCACCCTTCAATAACACAAATTCCGCCTCTCTGTTTATCGCAAAGAGAAAGAAACGCAATTCCGTTCCCCAGCAGAACAATAATTTTCCTAAGAGGGCGGTGGCTAGACGTTCTAGCCACCACAGAATTACTCTCAAAAATCAAACTAAAATTATTTATCCTAGATTGTGTGTTACTCTAATGCATTGAAAAGGTCAATAACAGTATATATACGCTACCATAGTTTTTTTTATACATAAAGCAATTAAAGAAATTAAGAATAAATAAACTTCGAAAATTTTTCTCTCAACATGATCATTTCAAAAATTTTTTTCATATTATGTTTAAAAGCTGGGTTAGTGCTGCCATCTCTGTTTTCATTTTATAAGTATTGGCTGACTTTTCGTATAGGTGGTTAATCAATCTAGCCACTGCACTCCTAGAGAAAAATTTCTAAAGTTGGTGGATAGACGTCCTAGCCACCGCCCCTGAAAGGGTTAACAGGTCAGTCCTACGATTGATTTGATAGAGATAAAGAGATTTTAATTGTCGTTGGTCTGAATTATCCTTTTAGAAATTTTATAAAATTTAGAATATATATATATTTTACCTTTATGTTCAAATATATAAAATTCGATGCACGGTTTTATTTGTATATGCAAACCAAATTGGCATAAAAATATTAGGGGTTTTAAATGATATGAAGACAGGTTGGGGATATTTTGAAAGTTCTTGATAATGCTTAAAATATTCAGAAGAATTCATTATTTTTCTCCAATTTTTTTTTTTTTTAAATTCTTGTGTGATAAATATATGCCGCAATTCATATAGTGTGTCCTTGAACAGTATTTAAGGTGCAATAAAAAAATAAAAATAAAATAAAGATTTTTGAAGGCCCCTTGTCCCCTTAAATAAAACAAAAAATACACCTCGATGGTAGGTTTTGTACAATAAAGGGGCTAAATATACAACACTTCGTTAGTACACCTGCCTAATGTCCATAAAATCGAATTAATCTTACTGAGCACACCTGTTTATCATAAAAACATCAATCCGTCTAAAGGCCTGGATTTTAACGGGAGAGTTGAATGATAGGACATGCTGCGAAAAAGTAATTGCTGGAACAATGAAACAATAGTGCTGGTGTATGGATTCCCTAGTTGCGTGGCAACTTTACATCCAGGCTAAGAGTAGATCGTTTTACAATGCAATGGGAGCCTTAGAAAAAAGAGGGTTTAAACGCGGCTAGTAGCCACGAAAAAAATAGAGAGTAAACAAAAAGATAGACAATTTTTAAAAGAAAAAATTGTTAGTATAACTAGTAGGAGAAAAAAAAAAAAAAAAAAAAAAAAGTTCCATATGATCCAAAAATGTCCAGGACATTCGAAAAAGCTACCAAAGGAAGCCCCGTAAAAAAAAAGACTCAACTCAGAGACCATACATTAGTTTAACACAATTATAACAAAGTACGATACAAAAGTTTATAAAAAAAAGAAGTATTTACATATTTACAGAAAAAAGAAAAAAGAGAGATTAAAGTTTATAAGAAAATGCACAAAAGATAGGAAAATACAATAATAAAAAACAACATTGAGGAGAGTTCAGACTAACAGGACTGAAAAAAGCACAAAATGTGTAGGGGAACAAGGGGAAAAAAGGACGGCGCCCGCCCAGTCTGGTAACTCGATGAGAAAAGGTTATATAAGGAGACCAAGATAGTGTAATTAAAGCACAAAAAGGTAAAACTAATAAAGAATATGAAAAGCATAAGAAAAACAGCTTAAAAGTTTTTTTTTTTTTTTTTTTTTTTAAGCACACAAAAGACAGAAAGACAGGGAAAAAAAGGAAATAGTTTAGCAGGGAATGAAGTTATTCTTCATTTAAGTTGAGAAGGTTAGCAAGTTTATCGAATTCATTGATGATTACCATTACTTTTTGCATAGGGTTATCAATTTTTTTGGTTTGAGTTGAAATGTTTTTGATGCAGCTTAAAAATTTTGTAAATTGAAAAACTTCCTTTATTTCATTGAAGGTGGTAAGTATATCTTTAATATCATTAGTGTAATTTACTGGAATTTTCAAATTTTGAGTATTATTAGTATTTTCAGTAGTAGGAGAGGAAAGGTTATTTGATGTATCATTAAAATTAGTTTCGGAATTTATCATGCTAGTACTGGTTGAGGGATCATTAGTCGAAGGTTTTTTGGTGTAGTTATAATCTTTAAAGATTTCGGCAAGAATTTGTGTTTCCGAGGAGAGATTGCTGACGCTATTACGTGTAGTTTTTCTGTTATGTTTATTTTCAAGTCTGTACGGGTTTTTAGGGCACCCGCGGAAATTCGCGGGATGTCCAAGGCCACAATTAGCGCTTGTAGGTTTAATTCTACCTTTGTGCACACAAGCAGTGCTTATGTGTAATTCCCCACATTTGACACATTTGGCGTCAAAGCCGCACACCTCTGAGACATGTACATACCCTTGACACCGAGAGCATTGTTTAATTTAATTTTTTGAAGTAAAGGCTTCAATTTTAACAGAAATATAGTGGATCACGTTAATTTTGTAGATTTCCTCAAAGTTTTTTCGTGGTATAACATTTACCATATAGATTGGCATAGGATGCCCAGTCTTTCTATTTTTAAGCATGGCAGCCCTAGTGACTGCAAATCCATGCTCGCGAAGGCTTTCTTCGATTAGTTTAACATCTGTATAACAGGGAAGGCCCCTAATGCATATTTTCTTCGGTCTTAACTCTCTGGGGTCAAGAGTAGTATATTTTATCTTATTTTGATTTATCCATCTCTGAGTTTATAGTCATCGTCCGAAGCATATTGAACTACTAAGCGTTCTCCTTTAAGAACTATTTTTGGTTTTTCAGAATTTATCTCGGTAATTTGTTGAGCTAGCGTCGTCCAATTTTGGTCGATTTCGATATAGAAGGGATTAGTAGGTTTTTTAGAGTTACCAGGTTCCTGGACGGAACTATCATCAGAGTTGGATTGCTCCATGTCAGCATTATCGCTTAAATTAACTTCATTTGCAATATTTTTGAATTTATTAGCGAGAGGGATAGTAGAACTCTCCTCTGTCAAGGGACGCTTAATCCCCTTTTTGACTGCGTCGAATAATTCATTTTTAAGGTTAGTGTCATTAATAATTATGTTAGGGTCTTTCTTATACTGAATAGTACAGAAAAAACTAAAAATAGCAGAGTCTAACAGATTATCTATAGTAGGCTCCCTTAGCAAAGAAAAAGCTTCAAAACATGTTCTTCTTACCTCCTCTTGATCGGTAGGCGAAGTAGCGTAACCATCTTTAGTTTTCAAGTCTAAAATGTATCTGTCCACAAAGGTGTAAAAATCAGCCAGTATTTTTTTAGAATGGTCATCGAAGTTGGACGAAATATTATCAAATTGTTCCTTATAGTTGCTGACTAACGTTCCATTTGCGATGTTTTCAATAACATCCGCCATATAACTCGTATCCTTAATAGATGCCAGTATACAGTTCAAATAGAGATGAAACTATTCTAACGAACCGCCCCACCCGCCATTGAAACTGCGAAAAATATGTCCACCTCACAACAGAGCTCCAACGCAGCTGAGTGCGAAGTAGTTGCTATGCATATTGTTAAAAAGCTTTAACTATTTCCTATATATTTTTTCCTGTGTTTATGTTTTTGAAAGCGTATTTTACGTGAGATGATTGAAACGGTGTTGCCAGTGGGATACTTTTTTTTAAATTCTGATTTCTTTATTAGCACCACTTTTTCAAAATGGTAAAATTCCACTTCTTTTCGCCTTAATTAATATGTCATTAGATAAGGAAATTTTACAATTTTAAAAAAGTGGTGCCAATCAAGAAATCTCAGTTTTAAAAAGTAGCTCATTGGCAACATTGGCTTGAAGGCTTATGAACTAAATATTATTTAACAAAAAAATGTTTCTTTTATGTTATTTTATTTTGAGTTGTATACAAAAGAACAGCAAAAACAACAAATTTTTGTGGGGCAAAAGGATGTTTAAGCCCTCCCAATAGTTGTTGCACACGAAGGCAGAATGATATAAAGCAGTGCAGATTCCAGGATGAATTCAAGAAGCACAGTACTCTACAGTTTACGCACAGCAATCTTTCCCTTATTGAATCGTTAAAATCGTTTGATTTCAGGGCTCTGACTTGATCCCTTTTCTCAAACCCACTTTTTA
Source organism: Maratus speciosus (assembly GCA_963932465.1). Classification (NCBI taxonomy): domain Eukaryota; kingdom Metazoa; phylum Arthropoda; class Arachnida; order Araneae; family Salticidae; genus Maratus; species Maratus speciosus. The sequence goes on along the minus strand of OZ010787.1, from coordinate 408,886,664 downwards.
TCAAAGAGAAAATTTCATTTTAGAAATCTCATGGAAATTTTACAGAAACTTACTCCGAAGATTATTACTTATGCAACTGTTGCACAAACATGCCAAGAAAATATTTGTTTAGAAATATTAAGGACCGAGAAATTAAAGAGACTAATTAAGTCGAAAATTACTATTCAGAAATATGCGATTTTTGTTTCCATTGATCAAACCTTGTGCGCGCCACTGATATAAAGAATTTAAAGCATATTGAACAAAATTAGTATCAAACATGAAGCGAACTAATTGACGAATGTTTCGAGATGAGAAGAAGATATTTAATATTTTAAAAATATATTTAATATACTTAAAATTTTTAAATTATTTTTACTTATCACATGTTAGTTACAGTTACCTTTGCCGTCAATTAAAATTGCATTTCACATATAAATGTCTTTATTTTACTCTTTAACATGTAAAAAATTTGCTGGAATAATTATTATATTAATTTGAGGCATGGCCTGTTTTGCGAGGACTGATTGCAGATCATAAAGCCAACTTTTAGTCAAACAATTTAGCGGTATTCGTCGGACCACACTTTGACACCCCTGCCATAACGTATCAATTTTAGAAAACGGGTTCTTTCTGCCATCTGTGTTGTCATTTTGTTTGTGAAAAAGCAATGAATGTGAATTTACAGTGTTATTTTAAGTTCAGGTCTGGATAAATGTCTGTCTTAGGTTGCAGGGTAAAGAGGTTAACTCCTTCAGGGGCAAAGTATTTCTATTCGTAAAATGCTGAAATGATTGAATGAAACCAGAATATACAAACAAATTTATTTGAAAAATAATTAAAGCATCTCTTCAGATACTTAATAAAAGAAAAATATTCATTGCAAAATTCTGGTGCATATGTGGTATTTAGGGATTAAAACTAAGCAGTCCAAAAATGTGCCACCGCCCTTAAAATGGTTAAATGTTATTGTTTTAATTGATATGAAATGACCCGGAATTTGTGAAGCTATGATATACTAATATGCATTTGAATTTTGGAACCTCAAAATTTTAATATTTTTGACTGAGATTTGTAAAAAACTTTACCGTGTTTAGTACCATATTATAACTCAAGCAACGTGCATTAATAAAAATTTTCTGCTTGTCCTTAATGTGCATGCACTCTAGCGATTTTACAGCAGCTGTTGCAGTAATTGCAAACGGAACTATTTTATGAATGTACCTGTATTTACTTTATATACCCGATAAAAATTATAGAAATATTAATAATAATACCTTTTTAATAATATCTTTTTAGTTGATTTTTAAGAATTTTTATTATGTGATTTAATTTTGTGGTCGTCAACCCTTTTCCCTATAATTCGTGTCAACCAGTAATTCCGAAAGTAATGTTCCTGTTATTTGATAATGAAGTTTATTTCATTATATAGGAGTGACTTTTCTACTATAAAACGGTAGTTGCTTGGTTGGTTGATTTTTTGGCGGCCGATTATCTATTCTAGGGATATAGGCCCGAGGGGGGAGTGCCCTTCGTGGGTATCTTTCTAATGGAACCTAACCCGCATTTACGCATGGAAATCCATGGTTCGAAGAAAACCACGAAAACTCCGAACGATTAGGCCGACAGGCGCGATTGGGTTTGAACCCAGCACCTCCCGTCTACCAGTTTCGAAAGCAGAACCTCTCAGCCACTGGTGGGGCGGTAGTTGCTTGGTGGCCAGAGTGCCAGTGTTGCCAACGTAGCACTTTTTTTATTAAAAAAGTACCATTGACTCTCGAATTTCTACTACAAAAATTTATATACGTAACTTCTGGTAGAAAGGGGGACATGTTTGAATAAACGACATTCCCTTGTTTTAAACACTATCACGAGCCATAATTTTAACCCTTTTATGGGCAAAGTATTCAAAATTCTGGTGTCATTGTGGTATTTGAGGATTAAAATTAAATTGGATGTATAATATCTCGCCGCCCTTCAAGGGGTTAAGGCCACGAATTTAAATAATTTTAGTTTGATACTTGAACGGTTGGAAAATTTTACTCAGTCTTTATAAATTTATTTTGCACCAATTATTTGTTTAAACTATTTACCTTACTTATTTAATTTATTTCTGTTGCATATGTATTTAATATATTTTATGAAGAAATATCGGGTTCTAATCAACTCTTACACGGTCGGAGTTGAATCGATTCCTGCTGGACGTTGTAGTGTTAAACTCTAGAGGCAAATCTTTTGATTATAACAGTACTTTGTTTTCAATATTTTTAAACGAAAGCTGTATAATCAAGGCCATCGGCATCTGCAGTGTTACCACTTGGCTACTTTTTAAAAATTCAGATTTCTTGATTGGCACCACTTTTTTGAAATAGTAAAATTCACCTTATTTAATAACATATTAATTAAGGTGAAAACAAGGGAATTTGAACTTTTCAGGAAAGTGGGGCCAATCAGGAAATCTGAATTTTAAAAGAGTAGCCCACAGGGAACACTTTGCATCTAATTAGCCCATCATACGACGGTTGAGGAGTTTTGTAAAAGTGGTATTCAAGAAACGGACCATTTAGGAGCCTTTCAACAGTATGTAAGACTAGGATCTCTCATCTTTATTTTTAAAGTTGATAAAATTAAAAGTACTGTAATTTCGGGCGTATAAGCTGTGACTAAGTTAAGTCTGCTTTAAACTGGAAATTTATTTAAAAAATGAAATCAAATAAATGCTAAGAAGATGTAAACCACGCTTCATTCAAAGAAATACTGACAGGAAACAGGGTTATTTGGGCGGCGGTATATGTTATGTTAGACGTTTTGAATGTTGACAACGAGTTGTTTGTCATTAAATGCTGCAAAAAAATGCAATTCAGAATTTGTGGTGTGAATCCAAAACTTCTTAATTTAAAAGGAAGTCAAACTTTTAACCTTGAATTGAACCGCAAAGAAGGATTTCAAGACTATTTATATGTTCAACCATACCAGGCCTTGATTAACGATGGTGCAAAATTCCACCAATAAATTTAAATAGAAACTTTCCGAATATGGAACCGCCTTATTCATGCAAAATTTCTGTCAAACACAAGTCAAATAGTTCTACCCTTTTTTTTTTCAGTGGAAGTTTTCCCCACAAGTAATCTGGACCTGAATCGTACCACAATTGAAAATAAATCCTTGTGGTAGATTTCTCTTGAATTTATACCGGCTTACGTGTATGACCAGGGGTGTAAAAATCTAGGTGCCAGCGGGCAGTCTCTCACAACTAAATTTTATTCGTTATTTTTCGTATAATATTTCGTAGATTTTTTTTTTTTTTGGAAGATTGCTAATAAAATTTAAGCGAAGAAAACTAATAAAATTTAGTGATGACAGACTGCCCGCTGGCGCCTAGATTTTTACAGCCCTGTGTATGACAGAAATTATATTTTACAAATTGATATGAACAGAATAAAAAACCATCGATGAGGCATATATCTAATGCCTCCTTAATCAAGTTAGGCTAACTCTTTCAAGGTGTTTGCATGTCACGAACATTTAATTTAAATTCTAAACTTACAAAATGCAATGATATATTATATCCCACCTACGATTAATGAAGGTTTGCACCAGACAAAGTTTATTAAATTTTACTTTTCTAACTTTGATGGAAAAAAGTCGTAAAATTGCTTTTCCTTATTTTGAAATAATTTTTCTTTGAGATATCGGTGTGAATTCGACATTACAGAAACACAATTACTTGTCCCTGAAAAGGTTAAAAAGATTAAGATCGCATGTTAACCCTTTCCGGCGAAGGGAAATTCACTTTATAAACTGATGAAATGATGGACTGACACCAGAATTTATAAACGAGTTTATTAGAAAAACTTGCTTATGTTCAAGTAAGTTATGAAAATAAAATCTTAATTAAATATTCCGGATGCCAGTAAAATAAAAATTAGGTGTCATTTTTTAAGGACACCATCCGTGAAAGTGTTAATCATGCAAAAGCCACTACCAAGATAATGGCAGCGTTTTATTCAAATCCATTGTTTGCATTTTAATATACTTAAATATATGTTTTCTGCAGGAAAGCTGAGGTTTCTATCAAACTGGTCCCTTTTCTACTTTTCCGAATGAAGTTGCAGATTGTTTTATATGATGTCACTTTTATTTCGGAACCGGTTCCGAAGTGGAAATATAAACATGATTCTATGAACATGAAAATTTTGAGCATGATTCTATAAGCATGAAAATTTTGAACATGATTCACGAAATATAATGTTCTTCTATTTGATAATGATGAAAAAATTATATATTAAAAAAAAAATGTGAATTCCTCTAAATACAAGAAGCTGTGTATTCGTATGCGGATGCGCATGCAAGCACGATGTGTATACATATTTTTATATGAAATACTATTTTAACAGCAAAATACGAAATCCTTGATAATCTTCTAATAATCACAATTCAAGTATTGCAGACGACATGCTGTAAACATGTACAAAATCAAATTTAATAACACGCCTAGCATGATACATCCACAGCGATGAACTGCTACGAATGTTTATCACCACAATTTTAGAACTGAAATCTTTTCCTCATTTCATCGGAGATTAATGCGTGTAACTACGGCGAAGATCTCTATTCTCAAATTGTTTTGACGAAAAATTGTAGCAGTTGGAAATTATGACTACCTCAATCCCACCAAACGGGACGGATAGTACCTGGAGAAAAAGAACATTGAAAGGTTTCAAAAGGACTAATTGTCTTATTGAGTCCGTGAACTTTCAAGGGTTTAACTTTTCTTTATATATTATCCGGTTTCTCACTTATTGAAATAGACAGTTTGCTAGTTCATAATTAGAGATAACTAAAACTCTTGACCAAATAATGAGCAAATGAAAAATAAACGATGAAAAAGAATAATGTAAGTAAAAAAATCATCCACGAATAAATTTAAAATACTATCCAAAATCATACTTGCCAATCTACAGTTTTTATTGACTCCGCCAAAAGGTTCGTAAACATTACTCTTTTTTGTCGTGTTGCGGTTAGGGGTCTTACTTAACTGTGTTACGAGATTGTCAGTTTAACTATACTTAGTGTACTAAAATATGTTTGCAGAATATTAACCCCTTAAGCGTCGCGCCCGATAAGTGTAGACTATCTTTTCTTAAATTCTGATTGTTTGATTGCCACCAGTTTTTTGATGGTGTAATATTCACCCTATTTAATGGCAGATGATACGAGGTAAGAATAAAGTCGGTTTGAGAGTTTGTCGCGTCTGTCGCGACATCATTTTTCTTTGCAAAATTTGGTTTTGGCAACAACAATAAAGGAAAATAAAAATTGCCAATTTTAATCAGAGCTTTTTTGAAATTATGAACTTAAAGGGAACATCTTTTAACCCTATGAGCTCTGAGGGTGAATTTCTTCAAAATGCCCAAATGTCATATTGGCACCAGTATTTTGCGAACAAAAGACCCGTCTTATAATACACACGAAACAATGCATTAATCTATTTTTAAATAAATTTGGTTGAATAACCCGGTGCAAATGTGACATTTGAAGATAAAAAGTAATTGGGAAGAAATTCACCCATCAGAGCTCAAAGGGTTAAAAAAGTGGTGCCGACGGAATAAAATTTGTGTAAGAGAAGCTGGAGTAGAAGGGAGTAAAAATCTTGTGTAAATTAAACAATCTGAATAAATAAAAATAGCCTGCGCTCTCCGTGAAAGTCAAGAACGGCAAGAGAATTAAGGGCGTAACCCTTTCAGGGTCAAGGTACTTCTATTCGTAAAGTGCTGAAATGAGGGAATGGCACCAGAATTTACAAACAAATTTATTAAAAAATAAACGAAAGCTTTTGTTCACGTACTTAATAAAAGTAAATTTTTCATTCAACTATTCTGGTGCCAATGTATCATTTAGGAATTAAACTTAATTGATCCAAAAATAAACCACTACCACTGAAGGTGTTAAAAAGAATTATAGAAAGAGTTACAAAAAACAGTGGATATATTGCAGCTAATAGGCGATTTTAGGCTAATGTCAGAAGGACGTCTTTTTGCACGCTTTTTTACTTACGTATTATCCCTACACAATGCTATCGGCATTGTGTAGGGATAATACGTAAGTAAAAAAGCGTGCAAAAAGACATCCGTCTGACATTGGCCTTAGTTGTGTACTTTTAGTACTGTTTGTTTAGTAGCGACTTTTCTTCCATGAATCATATTTTAGCTTGTTATATTGTGTGTATAGAAATTTGTAGATAACATGCCGAACTACAAAGAAAAAATGTCGAGTTACCTTATATGGACGGTAGATGATTAAAATAAATTTTCAAGTCTGCTTTGCATTTTATAGCTGGATTAAATATTAGCAAACCATTCAGTGCGTATACCAACGTATATTTCGCATATAGGGCAGTTCAAAGAATTGATGTTTCTTACCGAGAATGGGCACTTATTGCTGAATTTGGGTGTGGAACTCTGTTCAGTGTTGCTAATGAGCTACTTTTTTAAAATTCAGATTTCTTGATTGCCACTAGTTTTTTGAAATAGTAAAATTCGCGTTATTTAATGACACATCAAATAAGGCGGATTGAACAATTTCAAAAAAGTGCTGTCAATTAAAAAGTCTGAATTAAAAAAAAAGTATCTCCCTGGAAAGACTGACTGTGTCATGCGTGTACAAAATTGTTTATTTAGATATATTTTCTTTTACCGCACTAAAAATTGAAGTTTTGTTAACCCCTTAATTCTCGCTCCCGTGATATTCACGGGCTATGTCTTTTATACAGATTGTTTGATTCCCACCAGTTTTATAAAACAGTATAATTGGATTTATTTGGTATTCTTTTACCTGTCATTAAAAAAGGTGAATATTTCTTTTTCCAAAAAAGTGGTGCGAATATGCAATTTTAATTTTTAAACCGTAATTTAATGCAATCGTTAAGGGGTTAAAGTGTGAAACATGTGTTTAAAAGTGTTTCATAATTTTTGAAGTATGATTTTGTGCCATTCAGTAAATATTTTGCAGTATGAAATTTAAATTTATTAAATTTCTGTTTTTGTAGAATATGTATTAAATATTTTTTAACATTTTTCAACATAGTTGAAAAGTGTTTATGACTTCAGTTTTGTCTTGCCGTCACTCTAACTCTCGCTAATGTATATGAATTGCTATGCAATTTCAATATGTTATTCACATCTATTATAGCACGTTCGCTATTCGAAATGAAGCGTGTAGCATTTTTAAGACTTTCGAGTAGAGGTGAAAAGAGTTTATGTATTCGGTTTGCCTGTCCTTCTATCCGTCGGATGGTCTGTGCTCTAACTCGCGTAAATGTAGTCCAATTGCCACGAAATGCATATATGTTATTGGGATTTAATATGGAATGTTCAGTATTGAAAATGAAGTGTGTAGCATTTTCCGTTTATTTTCAGGGCCACTCAAAAGAATTCCTTTACATTACGGTCTATGGTGGGAAAATCGTTCGTCGTGTATTTTGATGATATTGCATGATATAGCAGTATTTTAAACATATAGAAGTTGATATACAGCACTGAGGTTATTACAAAGTTCTTGCTATAGAATATTGTGTGCTTAGAACTTATTGTTTATTTACAGAGACACACAAAATAATTTGGCAATAGAAGAAAATGAGGAATAATAGAACTATTGAAGCATAGGAACAACAATTGCTGCAAATGCGTTTTAAGTTGCGGCGTGCGTTTTTAAATTAAACTATTTTTTAAATATTACTTGGTGTATATAAATTCTATAGATCTTATAAAGGGTCGCACAAAAGTTCTCAACAACATCCATTTATTGGCGAAAATTTCTGAGGGGAAATTTTCAACTGTGCTATGCGTTTAACTGAGCTAACTTTTAGCACACTATGTAGCATGCATGCATATCTGTAGATCATACACAGGATGCAAAAAAATCGTATATTTTAACGACTATTCATGATAAAAGCTGAAATTTTGTTTTCCAAATTATTCATTTAGACGTCATATTTCACCTTAGCAATCTGTGACGTTTTGTTATAGTATTCTGAATATGTTGGAAAGTATTTCATAATCTATGTTGTACGCATCATTTTTATTTCTTGTTAGTTCATTTAGAGGGCTAGCCAAAAATATACCGTTACATTACGGTCAAAGGAGAAAATCGTTTCAAGTGCATTTTATTGACGTTAGCCATTTCAAACATCATGAAATTGATATGCATTTATGAAGTGTACTAAAACATGCATTCTGTGGAATATGGGTGGAAAGCATTTATTATTCATTTACAGGGTCACACAAAATAATTTCGTTACATAATGGCCTAGGGAGAAAACTGTTTTTAGCGTAATTATGTTACACTGTTTAAAATATAATGAAATTGATATATATAACTGAGGTTTACTGCATGATACTTTTGTAGAATATCATGTTCATAGAATTTATTGTTCATATACAGAAATAAGCAAAGCATTGTTTAACTGAAATTTTGCATAATCGATGGTATGTATAAATGCCACAGTTCATATACTGGTCTACACAAAATAATTAGTAAGCATTACTGAGTATGGGGGTGGTGAATAAACTGATTAAACGTAATTCAGTTATGTATTTTCAAGCTGAAATGTATTACTGTATTTTGTATACTAAGACATGCTTGTAGAGTAAAAGTAAAATATTATACAGGCCCACGCCTAGTTCAAGATTAATGAACTCTTAGGAGTGCTAAATTCTGAAAGTGTGATTTCAGTAGTTTTAGGTGTGTTTTTCTCCGGAATTAAATTTTAGCTTAATAAATGGCCGTGAATAAAGATTTGTAGGTAATATATAGAGCTGTACAAAAGATTTCAAATATACTTCCGCCTACTAATAGAAATTACTGAAGAGGAGTTTCGCCCTATTAACCGTTCTCTTTCTAAACTAAATTTTAACAAATGGTATAGAATATAAACAAACCTATAGATCAAGTACAATGCTGCACAAAAGAATTCAAGTACTTTTCTTGTTATGAACGGTGATTTGTGAATTCTGCTTTTATAATATATTATGCGTTTTCTAAAAAGATTACTTAAGTAACTTATTTACCTTATTGCAAAGCGAAGTATTGTGAAAGTATTCTGTAATTGATGAAAATTTTTTCATAATCTATGCTTGACGCATGATTTTATTTTCTTGTTGAGCATAATAATTGTAAGTATAACTTTCATATTTTTTCAGTTGTGTAAGATTTTATACTGCATGGCTTTTAATTTATTACAGTTAATTTTGTAATAACAGATCTTAATTATTTTTTGAAATAGAAACTGCGTATCTCATCTTAACCCATTAAAGCCCAGTGTTGTCTGAGGGTAACAGCATATCTGACAATACGTTTGTTGTTTGCACACCAGTAACTGTGAAGAGAAATAATCGCTTTTTTTGATTATAGAAACTCCGCGATAAACTAAGACAAACATTTCTATTCCGAAAAAGTCGTGGAAAACACACATTTCCTTTTGAAAGGGAAAGTAATTACTTCTTTTATTGGTTAATATAATAAAAACCTGAAATTAAGATGTATAATAATAATTACCATATACAGGGTGTCCGAAAAGTCTGGAAACGGTCGAATGACTCGAGAAATACAAATCAGATTGAAAAACGAAAATATACGTATTAAATATTTAAAAAAAAGCTACTCATTTATACCAAATTTGAACCCCGCAACCGACCCCCGGGTGTCAGAGGGGGGTCCAACTTTGAAATCTTGAATCATAACCCCCATTTGTTATTGAAGATTCGGATTCTGAGGACAAAAATTTGTAACTTTTGTATTTAACATTTTTTTCGGATCTTCGTTGATCACGGTGTAATCGAGCAAATAAAACAGATACATATTTTGGTTTTCCCAACCAGATTTTGACATCTCGAAATCTGATTGGCCAGAACTTTTAAAGTCAAAGTTGCCGTCTTTTGCGGAAATAGTGTTTCTCGAAAACCATCAGTGGAGATATTTTTCATTGCGCTTTATATGCTTTTTCCATAAAAAATAATAGAAATATATTAATTAGTTTCTATTTGCAATCCTTTTATCCAGTCGATCATTTTTAAATAATAAACTGCGTATTTTGATATTTTAACGAGTAAATAAGCACCTCCCTCTCGAACAGAAAAATGATAGTCTTCATTATTTGAGGGGGGGGGGGGTGTTGATATTCTGTGTTTCGATGTCTTCTGCTGTTACAAAAATCACTTAATTCGCGGCCGGATGGGAGTGTATGAGATTTTTTTTTATTATTATTACTATAGAATAAGATATAGGACAAAAAAAAACCAAAAAAAAAATAAAATCTTTTTTCCCATCCTTTTGAGCAAAGGATGGGAAGTAGCGTAAATTTCCGGTGGCGGGGGGAATTATAGGTTTTGATGATTGATTAGTTACTGCAACTACTGGCTAGCAAGTAGGGCAAAAAATATCCAAAATTTCTAATAAATATAATACTTTTTGTAAATTTAATATATTTTTCCATTTTAACATCTTCGTCATAATTTTAAATTTATTATTGGGTTGTTCGGAAAGTCATGTCCGTACGGGAAAATCAATTCGTACCGGAATATCATGCCCGGTAATTATTAGACATTAGATATCCTATGTCTAATCTATGTCTAATAGTTAAATGAAAGAATTTTCCGGTACGAATTGATTTTCCCAAACGGACACGACTTCCCAAATGACACAAAAATTTTAAACAGTTGAAAAATTTTGATCTTTTAAACTTTTGAATTAAAAAATATTTTAACACTTTAAACACTTTTGATTATTTCCCGAGGGAGAAGACAGACGTTTTAATTTTCATGGGGGAAGGATAATATAGAAAATTGTTTAATTTTTTATTTATTATTATAACCAGAGATGCCAAGTCTCCGGCTTTTTGGATACCAGTATTTTAAAACAGAAAATGTTGTTTTATTTAATTAGAACAACTGGGCGATTTAAAGGAACAACATTTTTTCTAAAATAATAGTGGTGTGCAAAAAGCCGGAGACTTGGCAACTCTGATTATAACAAATGTGAAAAAATATAGAAAAAAAAAGTTATTTGCAGAACAAATTAAAAACAAATCAGTTTTTTACCTACATTTTTTAAGCCCAAGAAGGGACATTTATTCATATAATTCATTCAGTTGGTTCGACGTTTAAAGTTAAAGTTTTGTAATAAATAAGTTAACCCTTTTGCGTGCAGTGTCCTTAAAAAAGGACACGTAATTTTCATTTTACTGGCACATAGAATATTTAATTAAAATTTTCCATTTATAACTTACTTGAAAATAAGAAAGTTTGTACTTTCCAATAAACTCGCTTATAAATTCTGATGTCACTCATCAGTTTATAAACAAAATTACTCCGCGCCGGTAAGGGTTAAACCAAATGAACATTAAAAAATAAAAACAAATTTTAAACAATATGATAATTTAAATACCCCAAAAACTTAGGTTCCCTTCAAATTAAATAGAAATAAATCTTAGACTTTAAAAGAATTTTTTTTTTGTATTTTACATGTCCCTTATCATTTTGTACACATTCATATAAAGCATAATACAAAATCTGCAAAATCTGCAACTTAAAAATGATAAAAGTTACAAATTTATTTAGATTTCTTTTTAACGGAACCTAAGTTTTTAATGCGTTTTATGTAGCATATTGTTTGATTTTTTTTCATCGTTCAATTGGTTTAACTTATTTGTTAAAAAAATTAACATTGAACATAGAGCTAATTGAATGAAATATATTAATAAATGTCCCTTCCAGGGCTTATTAATTGTAAAAAGTGAAGTGATCTGTTTTTAATTTGTTCTGCCAATTATGTTTTAGATTATATTTTTTGTCACATAAGTTATTTAATGTAATAATAAATAAACAATTTCACAGATTACCCTTCTATTGTGAAAATTAAAACGTCGTCTACCCCAGCAAATAATCATTTCCCTTTAACCCTTTCGATTCCTTCCCCTACGAAGGTTAAAGCGTCGTCTCCCCCTAGGAAATAATCAAGAGAGCTTAAAGAGTTTAATTATTTTTTAAATGGAAAATTTTAAAAGATTAACAATTTTCAATTGTTTAAAATTATTGATTTTAAAATTATTAAAAAAATGTTAAATGGAAAAATATTTTAAATTGCAATAAATTATTACGTTTATAAGAATTATTGAAAAAAATTCTGCCCGACTTGATATTTTGGAGTTACAGTAACTAATCAATCATCAAATTTTATAACTCCACCCCCACTGAAATTTACGCTACTTCCCCATCCTTTGTTCAGCCAGCATAAAAAGTTTTTTGTATGTTTTTAAAAAAATATTTTGTCCTATATGTCATTCTATAGTAATAATTTAAAAATCTGTACACCCACATCAGCCTCCTGAATTAGATGATATTTAGAAAATAACAGCAGAAGCCATCAAAACACAGACTATTTGCACACCCCGCCCCTAAATAATGAAGATTATCCTTTTTCTGTTCGATACGGAAGGTGTACCCCTAGTCGCTAGTCAGTAGTTGCAGTAACTAATCAATCATCAAAACCTATAATTTCACCCCCCCCCACCTGAAATGTACGCTACTTCCCATCCTTTGCGCACCCAGCCCCAAAAGATTTTATATATATATATTTTTTTTGGTCCTATATGTTATTCTATAGTAATATTAAAAAAAAAAAAAAAAAACCCACATACACTCCCATCCGGCCCCGAATTAAGTGATTTTTGTAACAGCACATGCCATCGAAACACAGAATATCAACACAAACACCCTCTTCAAATAATGAATACTATCATTTTTCTGTTCGGGAGGGGAGGTGCTTATTTACTCATTAAAATATCAAAATACGCAGTTTATTATTCAAAAATTATCGACTGGATAAAAAGGAATGCAATTAGAAAACTAATTTAATATATTTCTATTAATTATAATGGAAAAAGCATATAAAGCGTCATGAAAACAATCTCCACTGATGGTTTTCGAGAAACACTATTTCCGCAAAAGACGGCAACTTTGACGTTAAAAGTTTTGGCCAATCAGATTTCGAGATGTCAAAACCTGGTTGGGAAAACCAAAATATGTATCTGTTTTATTTGATCAATTACACCGTGATCAACGAGGATCCGAACAAAATGTTAAATACAAAAGTTACGAATTTTAGTCCGTATAATCCGAATCTGTAATAAAAAATGGGGGTTATCATTCAAGATTTCAAAGTTGGACCCGCTCTGACCCCCCGGGGAGTGAGTTGCGGGGATCAAATTTGATATCACTGAGTAGCTTTTAAAAAAATATTTAATACGTATATTTTCGTTTTTCAATCTGCTTTGTATTTCTTGAGTTATTCGACCATTTCCAGACTTTTCGGACACCCTGTATATTCGCACATCTTATACATTTATCATTAAAGAAAATTATTTTATATTCTAAAATTTCAGGAAAATACTTTGAATGCAATAAGGATCGAAATTAAAATAGCTGCTTTATCAGAAAAAAAAAAACACTTACAAATATTCTACCACCATTTTTAGGTGCGTTCGTAATTATATAAATACGTAACACCTATAGTCGTCGTTCGGTTCGTCTGTCCAGAGCAAAAACTACCCAACGGAACAGTCAGAAACTTTAAATATATAATTGTCATAAAATTTTGTCAAGCCATTTGAAAGTTTATGAAAATCGGATGTATAGTTTAATTACAGGGACAGTGAAAAGTTTTCAATTACATTACGGCCAATGGCAAAACATATTTCAAGTGCATTTCAATGATGCTAGAGCCTTTCGAACGGAATGAAATTGATATGCTCTTATTAAGTGCACTAAAATATGCATTCAGTACAACATGCGGTGCAAACAAATATTTATAAAACTAGTTATAGTACGAACGCACTTCATTTGCCACTTTTGACGTGCAATTTCCAACTTGTTTAATTTCCTCTTACAAAAATCCGTTTCTTTTTTGTGTACCTTTTTTATTTTATTTATAGGACACTGTAACTTCTGCGTTCACCAAATGACTTTTAGATGCCACCTGCCCAACCATTACTTAAGTAAAGCGTCCGAGACTACGACTATATAGGTTAGATTTTATGATAATCATACAATAAATTTATATAAATTATTACACACATAAAAATATTATTTACACCAGATTTTCTTTATAAAATAAGTGATATAAATGTTATAGGTACATTGCGCGTGCTATTTGACTTGAGGATGAACATATCTTTAAAATCTTCCCCTTGTTCAACCAAACATCGTTTTAACTCGTATTGAGTAATTATGCTTATATCAATGAGTTTAAATTTACTGGATTTAATTTTGAATGTTACAAACTACCAGAAGGCTAATGGATCATTAACCCTTAAATGCATAGTGATGTAAATTTCCATCACCTTTTTATTTAATTTTTAATACATAAATTAATTTATTACAACCACTATATTTATATAGAAATATTACTCCTCTAAACATTACAAAATCATGCTACTAAATAAAGTTAAAAATCTATCTTAAGATTTCTGGTGTCTAATCCTTAATATAAAAATAAAAAACACAATTCTAAAAGAATAATTCATGCAATTAAAGGTTAAGCGAATATTAGGATTCGTTCGTTTATGCTTGATATAATTACCATAATTTCGCGCGTATCCGCCGCGGCTTAGTTAAGTCTTTTTCAGACCGGAAATTTTATTGAAAAAAAGAATTCAAATATGTTCTAAGCAGAAAGAAGTCACATTTTATCTAAAACAAATTCTGGTAGGAAATCGAATTATCTGAGATAATTCGGCGGATACGCGCAAAATTACGGTATTCTGATTGCTTTAATATATTACCCATGTGCACCGAAATGTGCATTTCAGGAATTTCTTTTTTATTCAGTTATTCCGAATTCATATGAGAAATTCTGAATATAACTGTAAGAGGAAATATAATTTTTTACTTATATGATATAGTACATATGTGTCCTGGTTTCTATAGAAATTTAACCTATTTTAATACAAAGTATGCATTTCCGAAATTTTTATTATTCAGAAATTCTGAATAGTAATGTTTGCTTTATTTAATGACAGACGTTTCGTGATTACTTAAAGTCAAAATACTTCCTTTGGCATTTTTTGTATGCATTCTGCATTTCTGCATAAAAAAGAAATTCCTGAAATGGTTACATATATGCAGTTACGATGCTCATGTATTTTCCCTTACTTTGTTGCAGCATTGTGAAATTCACCAGTATTTGATTACAGAAATTTTCCCTAAGGTGAAAATATCTATAGGAAACTTCTGGATGCTTGAGGGCCGCAGATGGACAACACTGTTTTAATTGCATGATAAGTAAAAATGTATTTTATGATAGCTCAACGTCAAAAAAAGTAATGTACCAAAAGTATAGATCCATGTGATCTTATGAAAGGCAGTTTAAATGAATGTAGTTGATAATATTAAAAAAAACAAAGAAAAAATTCTCTTAAAAAACCACTCTCTACCATAGTTCTTAATCAAACGAAAAGATATATTTCTGATGAAAATTCATTTATAGGGTTTAACAATGGGGTTATGAATAGAGAAAATGCGACATACAGTGTACAGTCTACGATTTGTGAGTGAAGTAATTGAGAAGGTTGTCACAAGATGGCGGCTGCTTTTTAAAAATCGGATTTACAGTTTTTGAATACCACCGGGGAAAACTCCCCACCACTAAAATTGAATAGAAAATTGTTTCTTATTCATGGAAATATTTTCTCAGAAATATGCAAAAACATCTATATGCTTTTACTGGTGTCAGTTTCCTGGTAAAACAGTCGGTTTGTTTCACAGGTTGTCACAATATGGCGGAATTTGACTACCGCAAAAGTAAACATGTACCAGTAAAAATGAAAATCTGTTTCGCCATTATTTATGACTGATTTTTTGCAATTGTGAGGCCTTTAAATACGGAGAAAATTTCTATATAAATATACTGGCGAAATTTTCCACTAGAGGTAATCAGTTGTTTCGAAAGCGGTTACAGTGGAAGCTTCACTAGTTTAACACTAGAACCGCCGGCAAAAACGTATACCTATAACTGCCAAAGCGGTCATTTTGACCGATGTGGATTACAATGCTCAATTATTGTTTACTTGCCATTTTTTACTCTTAGTATCGTTTATTACAATTATTACCATCATTGCCATATAATGAAATATATTTCATAATTTTTATTATATATATTTTTATATTTCATTGTTATAATTATATTATATTGATATGATATATATATATATATATATATATATATTATATTTTATTGTTATAATTATATTATATTGATATATATATATATATATATATATATATTTTATTTTAAGAATATTTTTATAGTGAAAAATATTTTTCATGAGAAATCGAAATTGCTAAAAACTTGAATAAACTTGGTGAAAACAAACATTTATATTTATCCCCTGAGCAATACAATATTCAGGGTGGCGAGTGTCCATGAAAAAGCACAGTCAAAAAAAGACAGTAGTACCAGTATATTCTTCTAGAAAATACTAGGAATAATATAAATAGATTAAAGAAAGCGGATTTCTCTTTAACAAAATACTGGTATTTAACATATTTTTTTACTGTGATTTTCAGAATTGATGCCCGCCAGATCAAGAAAATTATAAAACACTTGTAGAGGTCATCGTCTAGAACTTACTTTTGTAGAACACTTTCGTGCCATTTGGTCGAGCACGTCGACGCCAAATTTTGTAGAATTATAGAATTTTACATTTTTCTGGTAAGTGTTTATCACCACTTTCCAATGTAACTGATGGATATCGGGAACTTAGAATTAAAACATATTTATTTTTCTTTCCCTGTTAAACTCAACGTAATATCATCTTTGGCAAGAATTTGGCTACTGTACAAAGACTTTTTTTCAGATTTTATGGCTTGTGGAATTTAGTTTTTCTTCCGCGATTGACTGTGCCAACAATGCTAATTTTTAGTGACTTCAGCTTTTCTGCAAGGGGCAGTGAAGTAAAGAATTTATCTGTGGTAATGTTGTAACCTTTGTTGAAGTATAGTTGTATGAAGTATGGAGTGTTGCGACATCTACTATATAAAATGTGAATTAACTTGACTTATCATTTTGACCATTTCTGCGGTTCTAGGTATACTACTGCAATACTTTATAAATTTTGGCTGACTGGAAAATTTATCACTGATATATCTAAGCTTATCGAATTACAAGAAAAGTCACGGAAACTGAAAGTTATACTCTAATTGAAACAAAGTTGAAAGTACTGAATGAAAGTTTCGAAACTGTCAAAATGACCGCATTGGCAGTTCTAGTGTTAAGGATATGTCAGCTCCTCTTCATTAACACTTTGGACTCCGTTGTCGCTGCGGCGGCGACATCATCTTTCTTTGCAAACCTTGTTTTTGGCATCAGTAATAAAGGAAAATAATTTACTTATTTAATCAGAGCATTTTTGAAATTGTGTTCTTCGAGTAAAGTTATTTTTTAAAAGTGTTGCCGACCGAATAAAATTTAACCCCGGAGTGCAAAGTGTTGATAGTTCCATGGGTTTAACAGGTGAAATTTTCTTGATGTAGGGAAAGAAAACCTCATTTCATCAGCAACGTTTAACTCAGTTTACAGCGTTATAGGAAAAAAAAAACATTAAGCACCTTTTCAGATTTACATTGCCATAGCTACTAATATTTAACCTTTGCTTCAAGTCAAATAAATACATTTCAAATTAGACATTTTACTTAAGCCATTACCGTAATTACCGGTTTATAATTCGCGGATCAAGCATTTCTGTTCGGACCCAGAAATTTTATTTAGTTTTTGAAGCCCAATCTTTACTGCGATTTTAAAAATTACACTTTATTTTTAAAAACTTCTGGCTCAAAAAATGATTGTGTGATCCGTGGATTATACGCCGGAAATTACGGTAAACGCCTAAACTGTAAGGTTGTGTTTTTCAATTTTTAGGCTGAACGTCGTTTGCCACTACAAATTCTGAAAGATATTTTTCACTTTATTTAATCTTAAAATTTTGTGTCTTTAAATAAGGCTAATTTACATTGAAAAATAGTGGTGGGAAAGTAAATAATTTAAACATGCACATTTATTTTGACCTTGCGTCAACGCAGCACCATTGGGTAATGGGTTAAGTCGGGTGTTCACTGTAAGTTATGACTAGTGTTGCTAGGTGTACCGCGTAAATCGGGACTCCAAATACTTTGGGCATAAGTATTTTAAAGTAATTTTCTTCGCCTTATCTAATGGCAGAATTATCTGCGACCAAAAGCAACAAAATAAACATTGATGAAAAACCTGACACCAGAATTTTGTTTAAAACTATTTAATATATTTATTTTAATTTTTTTGCGGTATTTGTTTACTTATTTAATAAACAATTTCTGGTTCGAATCGAATGAAACAAACTTTAGAAATGGGCTTATTAGAGCCATCCGGAATAGGAAGGTTAATAGTTTTCATTACCCGTCGCACAGTGAGGCAAAATCCCGAAAAGCTGTCCAAAATATGAAAACGTTATTCAAATTGTACGAAACTTCGTACACAGGTGTTTTTCAGGATGCTGATTACGATTCCAAAGCTAAAATGCCAAAAAAAAAAAAAAATGACGGATTAAAAATTTAAATGCTTTGAAAGTTATTCAATTTGTTTGAAATGATGTATGTATAGTTTTGAGGATGCTAATTACGATTCAAAAGTTAAAACTTTTAAAAAAATGACAGATAAAAAGGAAAAAAAATAGATTTAAATAAAATATAATGTTTTGAGGCTAAACGTCACAAGGAATTTTCAAGGAACAAAGACATTAATAAAAAGTAAAGTATTATAATGATTGGTTTTTATATAATTAAAATAAAACGAAAGGATATTCCAAAATTCATCTTTTGAATCATCTGTAGAATAATAAGTAGATTCTAAAAGATGCCGAGGTGTCTAAATCGTTAACAGAACTTGTTTGCGGTATTAGAAGATACTGTGCCTCCAGGGACAAGGATCTTTATTTCTTCTACGATAATTTACGTAAACTTGAAATGAATCGATCGATGAAATTAAAAGACGTAAAAGCATCTTTCATTGTTTTCGTCCTCCTAAATTTTCGCGAGAAATCTTCTCAATACCTTTTGATCAATTTGTTGCACGATTCTTGAGAGTCTTCCGACATTTGATAAATTGGCAATAATGAAGAAGATATTATTTCTTGGCCATGAATAAGTAATTTGTGCACTGAAGTTGGCATATAAAACCAAGGATATAGTTCAACGAATTTACGAGCTGTTTGTAAAAAACCCCCTCCAAATTGAACAAATGAATGGCATCGCTACAATAAATTACTTATGATGTAGAATCGTTTGATCAAATCTTAATCAATGCTCTTTACACAACCAGTATAAATTGCGTTTTCTCGGCGATCTGTACGAGTATTACCATCATTTGTGCTTCCAAATCCGGGCTTTGGTTTATCGACGAGAAGGATTAATTGTAAACGAAATCCTTTTTGGATACTTTGTTTCGCAATTTCAGTTTTATTCTTTTCGTCTGGAGTATTTGCCTGCAATTTCTTTCTATCCAGTTTGTATGCCAGGTGCAAGCAACATTCAAAACATCTTAAAATGTTACGTGGACATACGGAATTGTAAAGGATTTTCTTTCACTTTTAATTTAAAAACGTCATTAAAGTAAAAAACTGTTTTGAAGTTGCCTAACATAGATAGCAACGTTGAGTGTTTCACTATTTCGTAATTAACGACTACTTTTTTTCTATCAATGAATGCTTTAAAAGGAATAAGTTTACTCTTTAGTACTAATAAGTAGCTTCCGTATTTTCGTGCAAAAAATGGATTTTGATGGGCCTACAAAATCAAGGAGATGAAGATTTTGTATTTTTCCAGATAACGATTTATGAATTATTCACAACATTCATGTGTTCTAGTGGCACGAGAGAAGTGAAAAATATATTAGAACCTGATTTCCTACACTCATCATCGCTAAATTTTTGTTTAACACGTTCACGCCGGCGAGGTAGGTCACACTCGACTGTCTCAGAGTTGTCAAGTCTCCGGCTTTTTGCATACTACTGTTATTTTAGAGAAAATGTTTTTCCTTTAAATCGCCCAATTGCTCTAATTAAATAAAACACCATTTTCTGTATTAAAATACTGGTACTTCGACCTGATGTGCCATCCCATCCGAACTTGCAAACCAAATTCAGATTGTCAATGTTCTCGGAAGTTGGATTCTTAATGACTTTCGCAATAATAAAGTACGCTCAGCAGTATGATCCATGGAACTATAAGGTGGAACTAAGGTGGAACTGATATATCCTTAAAATTATAGAACTACTAATAAAGAGGAACTGACATATCCTTAAAATACGGAAGCTTCAACTGTAACCGCTATCGCAGGAGTTGTTTACAGCCGGTGGAATCTCCCACCAGTAGATTTATACAGAAATTTTCTCCTTATTTAAATGTCTTATTAACGCAACATTTCAGTCATAAATAGTGGTAGAAAAAGATTTTGATTTTTACTGGAACACGTTTACTTTGGCGGTAGTCAAGGCCTGCGTTTCTGCTATATTGTGACAACCAGGGAACAAACTGTCAGTTTTACAAGGCAAACTGACACCAGAAAATGAAATAGAAATTTTTACGATATTTGTGAGAAAAAAATTTCCATGAATAAGACATTAAATAAGATAAAAGTTTTTATTCAATTTTACTGGTGGGACGTTTTCCCTGGCGGTAATCAGAAATTAATGATCCGGTTTTAAAAAAGCAGCCGCCATCTTGTGACAACCTCCTCAGTTATTTCACTCGCGACTGGTAGACTGTACACTATATGTCACCTCCTCTTTATTCATAGCTCCATTCTTAAAGTAGTGAAGCTTCAACTGTAACCGCTTTCACAGGGGTTGATTAAAACCAGTAGAAATTCCCACCAGAAAATTTATATAGAAATTTTCCCTTATTTAAACACCTTTTTAATGTAAAATGTCAATCATAAATAATCGCAGAAACGAATTTTCATTTTTGCTGGTAGATATTAATTTTGAAAGTTGTTAGGCCATGCATTTTCGGTATATTGTGACAATGGAGTTATGAATAAAAAGGAGGAGACATATAGTGTATTGTCTACCAGTTGCGAGTGAAGTAACTGAGGAGGTTGTCACAATATGGCGGCTGCTTTTTTAAAATAGGTTGTTCAGTTTCTGATTACCGATAGGTCAGACAACCCACCAGTAAAATTGAATAGAGGATTTCCTCTTAAAGATGCGTCTTATTCATGGAATTTTTTTTTCAAAAATGCCGTAAAAATTTCTATTTGTTTTTACTGGTGTCAGTATGCCTTATAAAACTGTCAGTTTGTTTCTATGGTTGTCACAATATGGCGGAAACGCAGGGCCTAACTACCACCAAAGAAAACTCCTACCAGTAAAAATGAAAATATGTTTCTACCACTATTTATGACTGAAATTTTGTAATAATAAGGCGTTTAAATAAGTTGAAAATATCTATATAAACCTACTGGTGGGAGTTTCCACCGTCGATAAACAACTCCTGTGATAGCGGTTACAGTTGAAGCTTCACTATTTTAAGGATATGTCAGTTCCTCTTTATTAATAGTTCCATGATTGTGACTAGTGAAACAAACTGACAGTTTTACCAGCAAACCGACACCAGTAAATACAAATAGAAAATTTTTACCATATTTGTGAGAAAATATTCCCATGAATAAGACGCTTAAATAAGATGAAATTTTCTTTTCAATTTTACTGGTTGGAAATTTGCCCCTGCGGTTGTTAGAAACTGTAGATCCCTTTTAAAAAAACAGCGGCCATCTTGTGACAACCTCCTCAGTTACTTCACTCACAACTCGTAGACAGTAATCCATGTGTCTCCTCCTCTTTATTCATAACTCCATTGTATGATCTAGCAAAGATTGCCATGGACAAGATAATTCTTCTAATTACAATAGAATAAACAAAATTATTACCTATAAAGATAAGAAAATGCAATTCTATCGGATCAATCATAGAGAATTATTTTCATTTTTTCGTTAATAAAATTCGTTAATAAAATTAATTTATCCTTATGATTATAATAGGCTAGTTCCATGGGTTATTGTAGTGAAGTCACATAGCTGACAACTGCTATGCTTGTTGCCCACCGTTATTTAAGAAAAGTTTGCTTGGCCTGATTTAATTAATGAGATATGCCCCATAAAATAAGTCACATTTTCTCGTTCTAAAATACGGGTATCCAAAAATCGTAGCATGTGACTTACACTACAAGTACAGTCATCCAGGGTAACTTTGATCCGCATTTTGTCGCTTATTTTCAGATGTCCCACTCTTATTTTAAGAATATTGTTGGAACTAGTAGCCTAAAAGAGAAGTAATGATCCTAAATTATTGTATGGCTATCAAAGATTAAGGAATAATAATGATATAAACAATAAAAAATGTAATTTTACACTCGTTCAAAGTTATCCAGCCATGTAGGGTAACTTTGCACAATATTATAAATATCATATAAAATAAGACATTATAAAAAAAAGTATTATAGTTAGGACAAATTTGAAGCGAAAAAAGTCTTTTTTCAGATATTTAAAGACTCCTAATTTGCATTTCCCAGCATCACAAAATTTGTATAATTTATGATATTACAGCGAATATTTTGCATACGAAGAGCGTAATGGTAACACCCACTTGAGACACTTTCTTTACATTCCATGGAACAAAATAACCGGGAAATTATATAGTTTCTTTATTTTTGTTAAATTTGTATCGAGTAAGAAGAGATCAAAATTTAAGGATACTAATGTGACAAAGATTTTCCAAGTGAATAAATTTTCATCTTTTCAAAAACATTATACTATTAAAATATCTGATTGTTACTGACATACAGTGAATACACCTTAATCAATGTACGTTTCTTTTTAATCCAAAAATATATTTCTAATTGCGAAATTTACGAATAATTTATTACAAAAAATACCAATTGCAGGGATGCAAGCGATGTGCCATAAATGGCCGATTGCTATACAAGTAAATAATAATAGAAATTTTCGCTTTATTTAATTTCAAAATTTCTGAGATTTTATAAACCGAAGTAAATTATTAAAATTTAGTTGTGACAATGAGCCATTTGTGGCGCACTGCTCACATACCTGCAATTGTCACGTACGCAGTGTTGCCAGATGGGCTACTTTTTTAAAATTCAGATTCTTGATTTGCACCACTTTTTTGAAATGGCAAAGTGCGCCTTGTTTAATAACATATTAATTAAAGCAAAAACAAAGGTAATTTTACCGTTTAAAAAAGTAGTGGCAATCAAGAAATCTGAATTTTAAAAAAGTAGCCCACTGGCAACACTGCACGTACGTTTAATTTCTTCATATAAAATCAACGTCTTAAAAAACATATTAATGTGCTTTTACAGATCATGAGTGTTGTTAATTCGCAATAGATAAATAAATGTTACTTTTTTCGGTGTGAAGGAAACATATTCTATTATCATTTAAATGCACAGAAAATAAAATCTTAAAAAAGTTATCAGAAAAAATATGTAATATTTCTTATATGATTGTTTTTTTTTGTTTGTTTGTTTTCTATAATTTTTAAAATGTAAGTAATTAAATGTTAAGTTTGTTTCCCCTGATAACTCTTAATTTCATTTTTAACAATTTTTGTATAAACTCATTTTTTTTTTTAATCAAGTTAGGAAGATTTTAAAAAATGCATGACAACTAAAGGAAACTGGATATGGACAAGCTGTAAATAGCTTATTTAAAATACGGAATATACATACTTATACAATCACAGTACTAAGCATATAGATACATCTATTAGTAACATTATCATAATAACATAGCTGCGAATATTTACGTTTATTTATTACCACTAGAATTTAAAAGAAATTATTAATTTATCAAGTCGCAGTGTTCGCTTATTTAATATATGAGATTTGACTATTAAATTTTAGTGGTAAGGAAAGAGCATAAATGTTGGCAGCTATGTAATTATGCATATCCATTTTTATAATAAACACGCAAAGAAAAATTCTTATTGTTAAATAATGGAAATTTGTAATATAATGCCTATTACTGTTTCAAGTGATGTATATACTTTTAATTAATTGGAATAATATTCCCACAATTCAGATTGCATAGTTGCTACAATTTTTATAATTTTTAATTAATGCCTTTATTAAATTGTTATTAAATTATTTCAAATATATTTCTTATATTCAAGCAATCTGAATAAAAATCCATGTCAATTTTAAACATTGCAACCAATCTACTTTTCAGACTGTTGCTAACTTACTCACTTTTAAATTAAGAAAACACCATCTTATAACAATTTCTGTTCAGTAATATTTTATCATTTAATAACAGACATTCCGTGATTATTTAAAACAAAATTTACTTTACAGAATTTTGCAGGATTTAACTCTTTGCACTCCGCGTCATTTTGACTGCACAAATGTCTTATTTTCACCACTAAATTTTAATAATATTCTTCGCCTTATTAAATCCCAGAAATGTATTTTGACATTTAATTGTAGTTTTATAAGGTGATGAATACTATAAAAATTTGGTAGTAGCAATCAGACATTTGTGGCGCAGGGCTTGCATCCCTGGCTACCAGAAACTCCGAGTCATCACACGAAAATTTTATTCGGTCGGCATCACTTTTCAAAAAGAATTTTCCTTCACGTACACAATTTCAAAATTTTTTTGATTAAATAAGGCAAATTTTATTTTCCTTTATTACTAGTGCCGAAAACGAATTTTTCAAGGAAAGATGATGTCGCTGCAGCGGCGACAACGGAGTGCAAAGTGTTAAGATTCCTTTTTTCTGTTAGAAAAAAAGGCCATAAAAAGCAACATTTACCCCTTTACTGGTTATTTTTTTTTTGACACACTAAATTAAAAATAAGGACTCAGCACCCCTTTTTGTTTACTAAAATATTTGACCCATGTACAATCGAAAAAGTTACACCATTTAAAAACCAAAAATTACAGTTAAAATTAAGTGGCATTCAAAAGCTTTTTGTATCGAAGATAGCAAACACTTTTTGCCCAAACGGCGTTTGGGCAAATTAGTTAAAGTTAAAAAATTGCTCCTTTACATCTACGACATCCGTAGAACCTCACAGTCTACAGCTGTTTATATCAAAATTTAAACCCGTCAAATCGACTGGGATCTAGCCAGAGATATTACATGTGTTCTGAAAATTTCGATGTCTATCGCACTGTTAAAAAGCTTAAACGATGTTTTATATTTTTTTTCCTGTGTTAATATTCCTTTAAATCGTATTTTATGTAGTATGATTGAAGACTAAGGAATTTAATATTATTTAAATAAAATAAAATAAATAAATGCTTTTTTTATTATAATTTACCGTTTTATGCTGTACACAAAAAGACAGCTAAAACAACAAAATATTACCTTTAAGCTCTCACAATAGTTGTCATTCATAAACAGATTGATATAAGAAGGGCATAAACCAGGATGTATTCATGGAGCACAGTGAACCACAAAATCTGAATAGTAATCTTCGCCTCGTTGAATCTATAAAAATCTGTGATTTCAGATCCGCAACTCGATTTGAATATAAATAGCAATTTTTGTAGAAAAACATTTGTCTCAGAATTATCTTACTTATTGTAAAAACGTTCTTCGAAGTTTATTTCCTGCGAAATTATTGCAGAAACCTAGAAGGAATATTTTGCTTTAGAAATATTGGCATCTTAAAAGCGGGCGAGTGAGAGCCTTGTGGTTATACAAAACGAAAATTACTATTTATAAATATTGGCTTTATGGCTGAATATGCCAAAACTTAGGCGAGAAACTGCATAAAGCATAGCTGCCAAGTTTTAGGATTTTTTGCTACTACAATTTTTTAACAGAGAAATCTGTGTTATTTAATCGTCGAAAATGTAGAATTAAATAAGACAATATGTTCTGATTAAAAGTAGTGGTAAGAAAAAAGCGTAAAACCCGCAGCAATGATAAAGTACTTTATTCACCTTCACAAAATAATTATCAAACATGAACCAAACTAATTCAGGGAAATTTTAAGACTATTTGCAAACCGTTTACGAGAAAAATCACACAAATTTGTCATTTGACAAGAAAAGTTTTGTTTTACAGAATGCAAAAAAATTTCTTAAATAGGAGAAACTAAATATTAAAACTGGGACACACTTCGATATTTCAAATTGTAACACCCACTTGAGACACTTTCTTTACATTCCTTGGATCCAAATAACTGAGAAATTTTATATTCTCTTTATTTTTGTTAAATTTGTATCGAGTAACAAGAGATCAAAATTTAAGTATGCTAATGTGACAAAGACTTGGAATAAATTGTGAAAAAAGTGAATAAAAGTGAATAAATTTTCAGTAAAAAAAAATCATGGTATTAAAATGTTTGACCAATACTAACATACAATGAATATAGCTTAACACAATGTACTCTTATTTTTAATCCAAAAATATATTTTTAATTCTGAAATTTACGAATAATTTAATATAAAAAATATCAATTGCAGGCATGCAAGCACTGAGACATAAATGGCTGATTGCTACATCTAAATAATATGAGAATTTGTCGCTTTATTTTATTTCTGAATTTCTGAAATTTTATAAACCCAAGTATATTATTAAAATTTAAAGGTGACAATGAGCCATTAGTGGGGCAATGCCTGAAATTGCCGCGTACGTTTATTTTTTACATAAAGAATTAACGTCGTTAAAAGAATATTAATGTTCATTTACAGATCATGGGTGTTATTATATCGCGATAGATAAATAAATTTTACTTTTTGTTCGGTGTGAAGGAAACGTATGATATTACAGGGCTCCCAAATGGTCCGCCAACTGAATACCAATATTCTTTTTAAAAAATTTTCATTTTAGATTTTTTTTACAAACCGCGCCAGAAACACCTTTGGAAGTTAATTCTAGCGCAAACCTACCATAAAGATTTTTGTTAAAATTTATTGGTATTCTTTTGGCGGTCTATTTGTGATTATTATCATTTAAACGCACAGAAAATAAAATCTTAGAAAAGATATGTAATATTTTTTATAGGATTTTTAAATATGTACGTAATTAAATGTTAACTTTGTTTTCCCCTGATAGCTCTTAACCCCTTAATTCTCGCTCCCGTCATATTCTCGGGCTGTGTCTTTTACTCAAATTGTTTGATTCCCACCAGTTTTATAAAATAGTGAAATAGGCTATGTTTTAGTATCGTTTTTACTGTCATTAAATAAGGTGAATATTTCTTTTTCATAAAAGTGGTGCCAATAATCAATTTGAATTATAAACCGTAATTTAATGCGAGCGTTAAGGGGTTAATTTCATTTTGAACTATTTTTGTATAAACCCAATTTCTTATGTAAAGTTAGGAAGATTTAAAAAAATGCATGACATCTGAAGGAAACAGGATATGGACACGCTGTAAATAGCTTATTTAAAATACGGAATATACATATTTATACAATCACAGTACTAAGCATATAGATAAATCTATTAGTAACATTATCATAATAACATAGCTGCGAACATTCACGTTTTTTTCTTACCACTAAAATTTAAAAGAAAATGTTAATTTATCAAATCGCAGTGTTCGCTTATTTAATACATGAGATTTTACTATTAAATTTTAGTGGTAAGTAAAGATCATAAAAGTTGGCAGCTATGTTATAATGTATATCGATTTTAAATATAATCACGCAAAGAGAAATTCTTATTATGAAATACTGGAAATTGTAAAATAACGCCTATTATTGTTACAAGTGTTCTAGAAACTTTTAATTAATTGAAATACTATTCCCACCATTCAGATTAAATAAATGCTACAATTTTAATAAATTGTAATTTTTGCCTTCCTTAATTTGCCATTAAATTAGGCTTAAATTATTTCAAATATATTTCTTATATTCAAGCAATCGGAATAAAAATCCATATAAATTTTAAACATTGCAACCAATCTACTTTTCAGAGTGTTGCTAACTTACTCACCTTTAAATTAAAAAAATACCATCTTATAACAATTTCTGTTGATTAATATTTTATCATTTAATTACAGACATTCCGTGATTATTTAAAACAAAATTTACTTTAAAGAATTTTCAAGGATTTAACCATTTGAACTCCGCGTCATTTTGAATGTGGGGTACAAGCAACTACGCGTCATTACACAAAAATTTTATTCGGTCGGCACCACTTTAAAAAAAAAGAAGTTTCTTTCAAGTACACAATTTGAAAAATGCTCTGGTTAAATAAGGCAAATTTTATTTTCCGTTATTACTGTTGCCAAAACCGTATTCTTCAAGGAAAGTAGATGTCTCCGCTGCGGCGACAACGGAGTTCTTAACTTACTGTACCATACCGCCGTAGTGGCGACGACGGAGCGCAAAGTGTTAAATATTCCTTTTTATTTTATTAGAAAACAAGGCCATAAAAAGCAATATTGAAAAAACAGCTCCTTTACATCCTTTACACCAGTTAAGGTGTTAAATAATTGCTCCTTATCATTCACAGAACCTCAAAGTCTACAGCTGCTTATATCAAAATTGAAACCCGTCTAATCGACTGGATTCTAGCCGGAGATATTACAGGCGTTTAATAAGGAGAAAATTTCGATATTTCTCGCATTGTTAAAATGCTAAAGCAATTTTTCACATTTTTTTATCCTGTGTTAATACACCTTTAAATCGTATTTTAGGTAGAATAATTGAAGGCTAAGGAACTTAATATTATTTAAATAAAATAAAATAAAATAAATGTATTTTTATTATTATTTACCGTTTTATGTTGTATACAGCTAAAAAGACAGAAAAAAGGACAGCTAAAAGAAAAATATTTTATCTTTAAGCTCTCACAATAGTTGCCACTCATAAACAGATTGGTATACAGAAGGGCATAAACCAGGATGTATTCATGGAGCACAATGAGCCACAAAATCTGAATATTAATCTTCACCTTTTTGAATCTCTAAAAATCTGTGATTTCAGATCCGCCACTCGATTTGAATTTAAATAGCAATTTTTGTAGAAAAACTTTCTTCTGAGAATTATCTTACATATTTTAAAAAAATTCTTCGAAGTTTATTTCCTAAGAAATTATTGCAGAAACCTAGAAGGAATATTTTTCTTTAGAAATATTGGTATCTCCAAAGCAGACGAGTGAGAGTCTTGTGATTATAAAAGATGAAATTTACTATTTATAAATATTGGCTTTATGGCTACATATGTCAAACCTTAGGCGGGTAACTGCATAAAGCATAGCTACCAAGTTTTAGGATTTTTTCCTACCACTACTTTTTAACAGAGAAATTTGTGTTATTCAATTGTCGAAAACGTAGAATTAAATAAGACAATATATTCTGATTAAAAGTAGCGGTAATGATAATGTCCTTTATTTACATTCACAAAATAATTATTAATTATGAACCAAACTAATTCAGGGAAATTTTAAGATGCTACTATTTCTTGGATGAATAATTTAGGATAATTATATTTTGTAAAAATATTCAGTTATTGTGCAATTAGTATTGAAAAATCGCTACACAAGTATTTATTTGCAAACCGTTTACGAGAAAAATGACGCAAATTTGTCATTTGACAAGGAAATTTTTTGTTTTGCAGAATGTAAAAACAGTTCTTAAATAGGAGAAATCTAAATATAAAAACCAGCACACACTTCGATATTTCAAATAGAAAGACCCACTTGAGACACTTTCTTTACATTGCATGGATCAAAATAACCGGGAAATTATATAGTTTCTTTATTTTTTCAAAATATGTACCGAGTAACAAGAGATCAAAAGTTAAGGATACTAATGTGACAAAGATTTTCCAAGTGAATAAATTTTCAGCTGTACAAAAACATCATGGTATTAAAATATCTGATAGCTTCTGACTTACAATGAATACAATTTAACACAATGTACGCTTCTTTTTAATCCAAAAATTTATTTTAAATTGTAAAATTTACGAATAATTTTATATAAAAAGATACCAATTGCTGGGATACAAGCGATGCGGCATAAATGGCCGATTGCTACAACTAAATAACAATAGAATTTTTAGCTTTATTTAATTTCTGAATTTCTGAGATTTTATAAACCGAAGAATATTAATAAAATTTAGTGGTGACAATGAGCCATTTGTGGCTCAATGCTTACATAATAGCAATTGTGACATACGTTTATTTTTTTTATATAAAAATCAAAGTCGTTAAAACATATTAATGTGCGTTTATAGAACATGGGTGTTATTAATTCGCGATAGATAAATAAATTTTGCTTTTTGTCAGTTTGAAGGAAACATATGCCATTATCATTTAAATGCACATAAAATATTTTTTTTTAATTTATCAGAAAAGATATTTAATAATTTTCATATGATTGTTTTAATTTAATTTCTATAACTTTCCAAATGTAAGTAATAAAATGTTAACTTTGATTTCCTCTTATAGCTTTTAATTTCATTTTTAACAGTTTTTGTATAAACCGAATTTTTTTATAAAGTTAGGAAAAAAAATGATTGACATCTAAAGGAAACTGGATATGGACATGATGTAAATAGCTTATTTAAAATACGGAATATACATATTTATTTAATCACTGTACTAAGCATATAGATAAACCTATTAGTAACATTATCCTAATAACATAGCTGCGAAAATTCACGGTTTTTTTTTTTGTTACCACTAAAATTTAAAAGAAATTATTAATTTATAATATCGCAGTGTTCGCTTATTTAATATATGAGAATTTATTATTAAATTTTAGTGTTAACTAAAGAGCATAAAAGTTGGCAGCTATGTAATTATGTATATCTATTTTTAATATAAACACGCAAAGGGAAATTCTTATTGCTAAATAATGGAACTTTGTAAAATAACGCCTATTATTGTTACAAGTGATCTAGAAACATTTAATTAATTGAAATACTATTCCCACCATTCAGATTGCATAAATGCTAAAATTTTAATAAATTATAGTTTTCGCCTTCCTTAATTTGTCATTAAATTAGGCTTAAATTATTTCAAATATATTTCTTACATTCAAGCAATCGGAATAAAATTCCATTTCAATTTTAAACATTGCAACAAATCTACTTTTCAGAGTGTTGCTAACTTATACCAATTTAAATTAAAAAATACCATGTTACAACAATTTCTGTTGAGTAATAATTTATCTTTTAATTATAGACAGTCCGTGATTATTTAAAACAGAATTTACTTTAGAGAATATTCAAGGATTTAAATTTCACTTTTTTGCTTGAAAAAAAGACAATAAAAAGCAACATTAAAAAACAGCTTCTTTACATGCACAATATCCAAAGAACTCAAGTTCTGCAGCTGCTTATATCAAAATTTAAACCCAAAGCTATATAAGTAAGCGTACAAACTTAATACTGGTATCGGGCGTAAATCAACACAGTTGTGCCATCTTCAGTTGCGCCAGGACAGGGTGATAATCCACATACGCGGGCTTTTAGTGTGACGTCATATATTACAGGATATCTACCATCTGCGCACATTTTCTGAATCTTTCGTCACTCATGGAACTGGATTTTGTTTACCACATTTATTGCAAAATAATGGTGTAGCGAGAGGGGTGTCCAGATGCACTTGACACCACGTAGTTTTCGTCAGACACATTTTAGCTATTAATGAAGTTTTAAAAAACTTTACAATTTTAGTGGTGTGAAGTAAGAAAACAGTTAGGCATCTTCCTGTAGTTTAACCCCGTCCGCTACGTGGCGTGCGACCTTGATTGCGGTTACCTCTCCTATTTAACGTAAGACGATTACTTATATCGCCTTGTTTAGACCCGTCAAGTCGACTGGTTTCTAGCCGGATGGATTACAAGCTTTTAATAAGGAGAAAATTTCAATGTCTCTTGCATTGTTAAAATACTTAAACAATTTTTTATATATTTTTTCCCTGTGTTAATAATCCTTAAAATCATATTTTATGTAGTATAATTAAAGACTGAGGTACTTAATATTATTTATATAAAAAAAATAAAATAAGTGTTTTTTCATTATAATTTACCGTTTTATGTAGTAAACAAAAAGACAGCTAAAACAACAAAATATTACTTTAAGCTCTCACAATAGTTGCCATTCATAAACAGATTGATATAAAGAAGGGCATAAACCTGGATGTATTCATGGAGCACAGTGAACCACAAAATCTGAATATTAATCTTCGCCTCGTTGAATCTCTAAAAATCTGTGATTTCAGATCCGCCACTCGATTTGAATTTAAATAGCAATTTTAGTAGAAAAACATTCTTCTGAGAATTATCTTATTGTAAAAACGTTCTTCGAAGTTTATTTCCTACGAAATTATTGCAGAAACCTAGAAGGAATATTTTGCTTTATGAATATTGGTATCTCAAACGTGGACGAGTGTGAACCTTGTGATTATAAAAGACGAAATTTACTTTTTATAAATACGTAGCTTCCAACCTTCATTAATCTTTCGTAATATCTGGATTAACTTAACGCAGATTAACCACTTTCGAACCAGAAAATTTATTTCACGAATCATTATTTATTTAATTCAAGGTTCCTACGTGGAACACATTTACTTTCATTTCTTAAATAAAATTCTGGTCCAGGGTCAAATTAACGCATGTATTACGGAAGATTAGTTTGAGGTTGGCACCTATGTAAATATTTGCTTTATGGCGGTATATGTCAAACCTTAGGCGGGTAACTGCATAAATCATAGCTGCCAAGTTTTAATATTTTTTCATACCGCTATTTTTTAGCAGAGAAATTTGTGTTATTTAATCGTCGAAAACGTAGAATTAAATAAGATATATATCCTGATTAAAAGTAGTGGTTAGGAAAAAGCGTAAAACTCGGCAGCAATGATAAAGTACTTTATTCACATTCACAAAATAATTATCAAACATGAACCAAACTAGTTCAAGAAAATTTAAAGATGCGACAATTTTATGGATGAATTATTTAGGAGAACTATTTTTTGTAAAAATATTCAATTATTGTGCAATCATTATAGAAAAATCGCTACACTAGTCTTTATTTGCAAACCGTTTACGAGAAATATAACACAAATCTGTCATTTGACAAGGAAAGTTTTTCTTTTATAGAATGTAAAACAGTTCTTAAATAGGAAAAATCTAAATATTAAAACCAGCTCATACTTAGATATTTCAAATTGTTTTGCAATCAGTAATGAAAATTCGCTGCACGTCTTTATTTGTAAACCGTTTAAGAGAAATATGACACAAATTTGTCATTTGACTAGGCAAGTTTTTGTTTTACAGAATGTAAAAACAGTTCTTAAATAGGAGAAATCTAAATATGAAAACCAGCACACATTTCGATATTTCTAATGGTAACACCCACTTGAGACACTTTCTTTACATTCCATGGATCAAAATAACAGGAAAGTTATAAAGTTTTTTTATTTTTGCTGAATTTGTATCGAGTAACAAGAGATCAAAATTTAAGGATAATAATGTGACAAAGATTTTCCAAGTGAATAAATTTTCAGCTTTACAAAAACATCATGGTACGTCTGATCGTCACTGACATACAATCAATACACCTTAACACGTTCACGCCGGCGCAGTGGGTCACACTCGACCATCTCAGAGTTGGCAAGTCTCCGGCTTTTTGTACACCACTGTTATTTTAGAGAAAATGTTGTTCCTTTAAATCGCCCAAGTGTTCTAATTAAATAAAACAACATTTTCTGTTTTAAAATACTCGTATCCAAAAGCCGGAGACTTGTCAGCTCTGAGGCAGTCGAGTGTAACCCACCGCGCCCGCGTGAACGTGTTAATACAATGTACGCTTCTTTTTAATCCAAAAAAATATTTTTAATTGTGAAACTTACGAGTACTTTAATATAAAAAATACCAATTACAGGGATACAAGCGAACGCCATAAATGCTCGATTGCTACAAATAAATAACAATAGAGTTTTTCGCTTTATTTAATTTCTGAATTTCTGAGATATTATAAACCGAAGTATATAATTAAAATTTAGTGGTTACAATGATCCATTTTTGCGCAATGCTTACATAACAGCAATCGTGACATACGTTTAAATTTTCATAAAAAATCAAAGTCGTTAAAAACTTATTAATGTGCGTTTATAGATCATGAATGTTGTTAATTCGAGATAGATAAATAAATTTTGCTTTTTTTCGGTGTGAAGGAATCATATGCCATTATCATTTAAGTGCACAGAAAATAAAATTTTATAAAGTTATCAGAAAAGATATGTAATATTTTTTAGAAGATTGTTTTCATTTATTTTCTATAATTCTCCAAAAGTAAGTAATAAAATGTTAACTTTTACTTCCTCTTATAGATTTTAATTTCATTTTTAACAGTTTTTGTATAAAACTAATTTTTTTTTATAAAGGTACGAAGATTAAAAAATGGATGACATCTAAAGAAGCAGGATATGGACACGCTGTAAATAGCTTTTCTTTAAAATACGGAATATACATGTTTATACATCACTGTACTACGCATATAGAAAAATCTATTAGTAACATTATGATAATAACATAGCTACGAACATTCACGTTTTGTTCTTACCACTAAAATTTAAAGAAATTATTAATTTATCAAATCGCAGTATTCGCTTGTTTAATATATGAGATTTTACTATTAAATTTTAGTGGTAAGTAAAGAGCATAAACGTTGGCAGCTATGTAATTATGTATATCTATTTTTATTATAAACACGCAAAGAAAATTTCATATGAATAAATAATGGATGTTTGTAAAATAACGCCTATTAATTTTGCAAGTGTTCTAGAAATTTTTAATTAATTGAAATACTATTCCCACCATTCAGATTGCATAAATGCTACAATTTTAATAAATTGTAATTTTCGCCTTCCTTAATTTGCCATTAAATTAGGCTTAAATTATTTCAAATATATTTCTTATATTCAAGCAATCGGAATAAAAATCCATTTCAATTTTAAACATTCCTACCAAACTACTTTTCAGAGTGTTGCTAACTTATTCCCTTTTAAATTAAAAAATATCACCTTACAACAATTTCTGTTGAGTAATATTTTATCCTTTAATTATAGACATTCCGTGATTATTTACTTTGCAAAATTTTCCAGGATTTAAGTTTCCTTTTTTTGTTAGAACAAAAGGCCATAAAAATCAACATTAAAAAAACTGATCCTTTACATCCACAAAATCCAAAGAACCTCAAAGTCTGCAGCTGCTTACATCAAATCCGTCTAACCGACTGGATTCCAACCGGAGAGATTACAGGCGTTTAATAAGTTGAAAATTTCGATATCTGTCGCATTGTTAAAATGCTTAAATAATTTTTTATGTTTTTTTTTCCCTGTGTTAACACTCCTTTAAATCGTATTTTATGAGTCCAATTGAAGACTAAGGAACTTAATATTATTTAAATAAAATAAAATATAATAAATGTTTTTTATTATAATTTACCGTTTTATGTAGTACACAAAAAGACATCAAAAACAACAAAATATTACCTTAAAGATCTCACAATAGTTGTAATTCATAAACAGATAGATATAAAGAAGAGCATAACCAGGATGTATTCATGGGGCACAGGTGAACCACAAAATCTGAATATTAATCATCGCCTCGCTGAATCTCTAAAAATCTTTGATTTTAGATCCGCCACTCGATTTGAATTTAAATAGAAATTTTTGTAGAAAAACTTTCTTCTGAGAATTATGTTACTTTTTGTAAAAACTTTCTCCGAATATTATTTCCTACGAAATTGTTGCAGAAACCTAATAGGAATATTTTTCTTTAGAAATATTGGTATCTCGAAAGCGGACGAGTTAGAGCCTTGTGATTATAAAAGACGAAATTTACTATTTATAAAAATTGGCTTTATGGCCCCATATGTCAAACCTTAGGCGGGTAACTTCATAAAAAAAAGCTGCCAAGTTTTAGGATTTTTCCATACCACTGTTTTTTAGCAGAGAAATTTGCGTTATTAAATCGTCGAAAACGTAGAATTATTAAGTATCCAAGAAAATTCTGTCGTTTAAAGTTCTTTCACGCCTACTTTTTTAAAATTCTGATTTCTTCATTAGCACCGCTTTTTTGAAATGGCAAAATTCCCAAAGTTTTCACATTTGACATTAAAATGAAAACAAACGGAATTTTACCATTTCAAAAAAGTGGTGCCAATGAAGAAATTAACATTTTTTAAAAGGTAGGTGTTTAAGAACATAAAAAAGACAGAATTTTCTTTTAGACCTAATAATTAAGATGATTCTGATTACAAATAGTCGTAAGAAAAAAGCGTGAAAATCGGAAGCAATGATAATGTACTTTATTCACATTCACAATATAAATATCAAACATTAACCAAAGAAATTTAGGGAATTTTAAGATGCGACTATTTTATTGATGAATCATTTTTTAGAATTATATTTTGTAAAAATAGTCAATAATTCTGATATCAGTATTAAAAAATCGCTACACGAGTTTTTATTAGTAAACCGTTTACGAGAAAAATGACACAAATTTGTCATTTGGCAATGGAAATTTTTTTTTACAGAATGAAAAACAGTTCTTAAATAGGAGAAATCTAAATATTAAAACCAGCACACACTTCGATATTTCTAATGGTAACACCCACATGAGACACTTTCTTTACATTCCATGGATCAAAATAACCGGGAAATTATATAGTTTCTTTATTTTTGCTAAATTTGTATCGAGTAACAAGAGATCAAAATTTATGGATAATAATGTGACAAAGATTTTCCAAGTGAATAAATTTTCAGCTTTACAAAAACATCATGGTATTAAAATGTCTGATCGTTACTGACATACAATGAATACAACTTAACACAATGTACGCTTCTTTTTAATCCAAAAAAATATTTTTAATTGTGAAATTTACGACTAATTTAATATAAAAAATATCAATTGCAGGGATACAAGCGAACGCCACAAATGGTCGATTGATACAACTAAATAACAATAGAATATTTCGCTTTATTTAATTTCCGAGATCTTATAAACAGAATTAATTACAGAGCTGCCAGATCTCCGGCTTTTTGGATACCAGTATTTTAATACAGAAAATATTGTTTTATATAATTGGAACATTTGGGTCATTTAAAATATCAACATTTTCTCTGAGTTATTTGTGGTGTACAAAAAGCCGGAGACTTGGCAACTCTGTAATTATATTATTAAATTGTGGCGACAATCAGCCATTTGTGGAGAAATGCTTACATGCCTGCAATTGTGACATAAGTTTATATTTATCATAAAAAATCAATGTTGTTAAAAACATATTAATGTGCTTTTATAGATCATGAGTGTTATTAATTCGCGATAGGTAAATAAATTTTACTTTCTGTCGGTGTGATGGAAAAATATTCTCTTGTCACTTAAATGCACAGAAAATGAAATCTTACAAAGTTATCAGTAAAGTTATGTAATATATTTAATATCATTGTTTTCTTTTATTTTCTATAATTTTCCAAATGGAAGTAATTATACGTTAACTTTTTTTTCCTCCTCTAGCTCTTAATTTCATTTTTAACAGTTTTTGTATAAACCCATTTTTTAAAATAAAATTAGGAAGAATAAAAAAAATGGATGACATCTAAAGGAAACTGGATATGGACATGCTGTAAATAGCTTATTTAAAACTCGGAAGATACATATTTATACAATCACTCTACTAAGCATATCTATTAGTAATAAATCTATTAGTAATATTATCATAATAACATAGCTGCGAACATTCACGTTTTCTTCTTACCACTAAAATTTAAAAGAAATTATTAATTTATCAAATCACAGTGTCCGCTTATTAATATATGAGATTTTACTATTAAATTTTAGTGGTAAGTAAAAAGCATAATATTTGGCAGCTATGTAATTATGTATATCTATTTTTAGTATAAATACGCAAAGGGAAATTCTTATTGCTAAATAAATGAACTTTGTAAAATAACGCCTATTATTATTACAAGTGTTCTAGAAACATTTAATTAATTGAAATACTATCCCCACCAATCAGATTGCATAAATGCTAAAATTGTAATAAATTGTAATTTTCGCCTTCCTTAATTTGTTATTAAATTAGGCTTAAATTATTTCAAATATATTTCTTATATTCAAGCAATCGGAATAAAATTACATTTCAATTTTAAACATTTCAAGTAATCTACTTTTCAGAGTGTTGCTAACTTAATCCCTTTTAAATTAAAAAATATCATCTTATAACAATTTCTGTTGAGTAATATTTTATCCTTTAATTATAGACATTCCATGATTATGTAAAATAGAATTTACTTTAGAGAATTTTCCATTATTTAAGTTTCCTATTTTTGTTTGAAAAAAAAGGCCATAAAAAGAAACATGTGTGTATGTATGGCATTTATTTGACAACATTTTTTAAATAAAATTTCCGATCAAATGAGACTTAACT
Organism: Maratus speciosus; assembly: GCA_963932465.1. Lineage (NCBI taxonomy): Eukaryota > Metazoa > Arthropoda > Arachnida > Araneae > Salticidae > Maratus > Maratus speciosus. Next base: position 408,848,180 of record OZ010787.1, on the reverse strand, counting down.
TAACCTCGGCATTTACGCCAGAAATAACGGTACATGCTTTAGCATAGAAAAGATACCGTCTCCGTGTGTGGCGAAATGACCCGATATCGAATTTAAAAAGAAATGATCTCTCTTCCGGTTGTTTATTTCTTGATTCGAATGGGATTCATTAGCATAACAAATTGAATGATTCTTAGCCTCCGAATTCACTGAAATTTTAATAGATTATAAGTATAACTGTAGGCAAGCCTTCTTTAAAATTTCGTGAAAACAAATATGCATATTAATAGTGAAAACTTTTGCCGTAGTCGAGAGAATCCGCGCCGAAATACCTCGGTTGTTACTGGTTTTGTCGAAGTTTTCACACATTTTATTTTGAAGAAAGTATTTCTATCTGTCCGAACGTTTAGAAATTTGTGTAGATGATATAAATCTGGCCTATTGGTATGTTCTGAAAAGATTGTGGATACGGACCTTTAGTTATCTTTAGCGCAGAAAAAATGTCGTCTCCGTGTGGAGCAAAGTGACCTGCGTTTACCGATGTATTTGAAAGAGTTAAAATCCATATTTTTATAAACCTATCAGACCATACATTAGAAGAAGGTTTCCCATTTAACCCTTTCAGGGTCAAGGCATTTCTGCTCAACATGTTCAAATAATTAATTCACAGCGTAATTTATGAACAAATTTATTTGGAAACAATCAAAAGCTTTGCCTCACGTATATTATGAGATCGAAATTGTACTAAAAAATTACTGGTGTCATTTGGCAGTTTCGATTTTAAAATTAACCGTTTGTAGACTGCAAACGGCGCCACTGAAAGGGTTAACAGCATATTTTTGGTTTATCGGTACCTCTAAAATTGCATCCTGAATGGGCGTTGATATAAGGGGGAAATCTTTTTCGAAAAAACGACCATTTTTGAATTTTTTTTTTCAAGGAATTAAGTGCGATATTTTTTCAAATTGATTGCGGCAATTGAGACGTAAGAATACGATCTTTCGGAATATGTCTATAATTTGAACTGTACTGTTGCGTTCGAAGTACTCAAGGTCAGAGGACAAGAGTGTGACGTCATCACTAATCGACCTACTTTTCACTAGTGTTGGAATTCAAACCGAAAATTTTTGAAAAGCAATTTTATTTTATTTGTGAAATATCTATCATCTTATAAAAAAATAATAACTATTTACACATACTGGTGAGAATGTGGAATCCCCCAATCAAAAATCAGCCAGATGCAACAACAATGTGGCATACCGCTCTCTGGCTGATTTTTTATTGAGGTTTTCAAAATTATCACCACTAAGTTTAAACAATGTTTTTTTATAAGTTTATGGATATTCCACAAATAAAATAAAATGAAATTGCTATTCAAAAATTCTCGGTGTGAATTCCAACTCTAGCGAGAAGTCGGTCGATTAGTGATGACGTCACACTCGTATCCTCTGGCCTTGAATATTTCGATGGTAGCGGCCCTACCCAGCGGTTTGGTTAATTTCAATTAAAACGAAACTGCTAAAAATCACAAATAAAATCGATTCTTCAACTAATTCAGCTACGTAAATGGATTTGTGGGAATGCGCAAAAGCTTTTCGGAGCTGGTGATGAAAAAATGAGTTTTTTTTATGAGAGTTCCTTGTCATTTTTTTCATAATATCTTGCTCAATTAACAAAATATCAAAATTATGAGTCTCATGTTGATTAGGAGTAGCCTTGAACTATCTTCACAAACATTTTCAGCCTGATTTTGCTAGCCATCGCACATCTCAGACAGACAGACATACACACACGGAGCAAAACTTTCTTTTCTTAGTATTGATTATAAGTAGTTTTATATTTATTCTGGCCAGAGAAAGGTTATCCTCTAGTTTTTATGTCGCTACTAACCCCTTGAATAAAACTGCTCATTTGACTATCAAGAGGTGACTATCAAAATTTGGAGTACAGTTACATTTAGTAAAATCAGCCATCTTGATTGCTGAGAAAGTCACATTGTTTAATTATCTGGACTTCAAAAGCAGTTGTAAGCTGCAAAATTGATAGAAAGATAAGAATATGTTTATTACTTGTCACTACTGTCCAGTACTTAAACTTCTCTAATTATTATTTTTATTTATTTATGATTTTGTCATGATGCAACATACTTTTGCTTTGTTCAAAATATCATATTGTAGTCTTACTAAGATTAACTTACTATGAGCATATAAGCAATTTTCTTAATTTTGTCACTGCTGTCTCTGTCACTTCAGTCCCCTTTGAATGAAATTACATCATCTCACTACCCTGTTGAAATTTTACTCAATCATGATTAAAAAAATTTACCCCAGAATTTTTATTTAAGTCTAGAAAACATATTTATTGAACTTAGCTCGACGTGTCTTTCATTTAAATAACTTTTTGTAAATTTTTCTGGTTCGGTTGGAACGCAATAAGTTATAGAAACGGGTCAATTAGAGATAGGTTGTTTAAAGAAAAATACTGTTTAAAGTTTATGCCGGAATATTCTATATTACTCACTACCTTATGTCTTACCTATTACTAGAAAAAAAAAAAAAAAAAAGATTTAGCATTTAATATTTATTTTTCACTACATCACAGGGTGAAATTACCCACTTATTGAAGAACCGCCCAATAAAATAACAATAGAATACCCTAATATAACAATAGTGAAAAATAACAATAGAGAACCCAAGAATAAAACAAGTAATATGCAAAAAATTAGTAGTTATATTTAAAAACGCGTACCACGACTGAAAACACGCTGCCAGTAATTATTGTTCTTAGAAAATACTACAAGCAAATTTTTTTTTCAGTGCCCATGTAAATGAACGATGCCACCCAATTTGCAAAAAACTTCTTGTAGTGTACCTCAGTCTTAAATACTAGTATAATTAATACATCAATTTTAAAGTGTTTGAAACAGTATAAAATGCATCACAAATGACTTTCCCCATAGACCGTATTGTATAGGAAATCGTTTGAATGTCCCTGCAAACGAACTTCAAATGATACACACTTCATTTTCAATACCGAACACACCGTAGTAAATACTAATAACATATGTCATTTGCATGGTAATCTAAGTATATATACACGAGTTAGAGCGCGGATAAAGGGAGAAAAAGACGGACAGATACATGGTTAGCCACCCAAACCGAATTTATAGACAATTATCAACAATGGTACAGGTCATTAATATGGTAGTTAGCAGAGATACTGAAAATTTACGAACTCTATTTTCCTTAGTTTGCAATGGCATTTTACCTTATAACGTACCCATATCTTATATATCTTTCGATAAGATAATATCTTTAAGTTTGCTTAAACATTTGAATTATTATTAATATTCCACTTCTCCCAAACCCCCCTCTTTCTCCTCCCACACATAAACAAACAGTAATTGTTGTCACCCATCAAGCCCGAATTAATAAATGGACTTTCTCTAGTCCCCGGATCAAGAGACAGAAATTTTAAAATAAAGGCATTGGTAAAAACGGTTTGTATTTTATCCCTGATGATGGCTCTGTATATACCTGAAAGTACTATGAATTAATTGACATTGGATAATGTTAATGTAGCATAAGATCTTTTTACGATTTTAACACATTTCAATGATAAAGCACATTAAGTGTAACTTTAACATTTCACGTTTTAAAGATGAATTTTAGCAGTCTACGCATTTGTTTCCTGAAAACGGGCTAATTAGGGACACTGATTGTACGGTTCCATACCGACCACAATACCAAAAGAACCTCCCAGTAAATACTAGTATTGCCTTAAACAATTTTCTATAACTTTTATTCTGTTTCTGCTCTCCATTCAAAAGTATTTTTCGTAACACGATTAATCATTATCGTGTACTTATCATTATAATATTATTTAACTAAAATATTTTTTTAATTGTAGATTTTTTTTTCATGTTTTACACGAAAACACAGCATAAACAACAAATTTTTAATTTTAGTTCGCACAATAGTTGTTACACGCAAAGGCAGGATTAAATTCAGCAGTGGTTAAATAATGGAGTTATGAATAAAGAGGTGGAGAGACATATAATGTACTGTCTACTAGTTGCGAGTGAAGTAACTGAGGAAGTTGCCACGAGATGGCGGCAACTTTTTAAAAATCGGTTCTATAGTTTCTGAATACTACCCGGGGGGGGGGGGGGAGGAACTTCCCACACTAAATTTGAATAGGAAATTTTGTCTTATTTAAGCGTCTTATTCATGGAAATATTCTCTCGCAAATATGGTAAAAACTTCTATTTGTTTTTACTGGTGTCAGCTTTCTTGGCAAAGCAGTCGTTTCGTTTCACCTGTTGTCACAATATGGCGAAACTTCCAACAGTAAAAATGAAAATCTTTATCTGCTATTATTTATGACTGAAATTTTGCATGAATGAGGGCATGAATAAGGCGCTTAAATAAGGAGAAAATTTCTATATAAATTTACTGGTGGAAGCTTCTACCGGCGGTAATCCACCCTCGCGAAAGCGGTTACAATTGACGCTTTAGCCCTTTATCTACTGACGGTACTTATAAGTACCACTCACTTTAAACTTTTATAACATAGTGAATATTACTAATATTCTAATGGTACTTTGCAAAAAACGCTCTTTTAACTCCACTTTATCCGAATACATGGCAGCAGTAGTTCTAGGTTTGCTAGTTTGGAGAGGAATGAGGCTATATTTGAAGCAATCAATGTGTTTTTTGCCGACATTTTGAACAGATTGCCACACTCATCTTTTCATTGTTGCAAACACAGTAAAGGGTATAAGATAAGTGTTGGATTTTTTTTATGTGTTCATTATGATCTTAGAATGCAATTCGACTAGCTATTTTAGGTGAACGGTGATTGTATTTGATTTAACAGTTGAATTACTCGGTGGTACTTATAAGTACCGTCAGTACACTGGCTGTTCAGAAAAACTTCTTGTTTACTTTTCGTCTGTGTAGTTCTCTATCGTTTTCATCTGCTGTAAAATGTAATGACTAAAATGTAGTGCAGTAATGATTTCTCTGTATTTCTTTTCTGTTTCATTGTTATTTTTTATGGCAAATCGAAAAAGTTGTGGCACCGGCTCGTTTTTGCTATGCTAGAAATGGCATATGTAAATTAATATATTGCATATGTGGAGATGCGAGAGAACATGTTGTCCCTGGAATATTGGCGTCACATAACTAAAGGACAGCGAACAAGATCGAAACCTTAGAAAAATAGTTTTTTTAACCCTTTCAAGGGCAAACTATTTTCAATTCTATAGTGTTCAAACAAATGATTGGCACCGCAACTTGCTAAACGATTTATTTGTAAATATGAAAAAGCCTATATTTCACATACTTATTAAATCGAAAATATTTTCCGGTGCCAGATGAATTAAACTTGTGGGTTTTCTGTTACGATGCTTTAGTCACAGTGTACTGACGGTACTTTAAAGTATCAATTTAATTAATTACCTCTATATAATAAAATTTCTCATGGGTGGGTATTTTTTTTATGTTTATCCTTTAAATTTCATTGTAGTATCTGAAAAAAAAAATACATGAAAAAAATTGCAGTAGATCATAATCCCGTAGATAAAGGGTTAGTATTTTAAGGATATGTCACTTCCTCTTTATTAATAGTTCTATGGGTTAAATTAGAAGAATTAAATCCCAGCAGGTCTTTAAGCAGCACATTGTACCAGTTTTCGAACAGTAATCTTCGCCTTATTGAATAGTTAAAACTCGGTCATTTTACGGCTTCCACTCCGTCCGTTATTTAAATACTACTTTTTTTCATGAAAAAAATTCTTTTTAGATTTAACTTGGAAATTTTATAGGCTAGGTCCATGGGTTTTTGTAGTGTAAGTCACATAGCATATTACTGGTATGCTTGTTGGCCACTGTTACTTTCGAAAAGTTTGCTTGGCCTTATTCAATTAATGAGATATCACCTATAAAATGAACCACTCTAAAATACTGGTAGCCAAAAATCGTAGCATGTGACTTACACTACACGTACTCGTGAAAATAGCCTGTACAAATAATGGAGTTATGAATAAAAAGGAGGAGACATATAGTGTATTGTCTACCAGTTGCGAATGAAGTAACTGAGGAGGTTGTCACAATATGGCGGCTGCTTTTTTAAAATCGGTTCTTCAGTTTCTGACTACCGATAGGTCAAACGTCCCACCAGTAAAATTGAATAGAAGATTTCGTCTTAAAGAAGCGTCTTATTCATGGATTTTTTTTTCAAAAAGGTCGTAAAAATTTATATTTGTTTTTACCGGTGTCAGTGTGCCTTATAAAACAGTCAGTTTGTTTCCATGGTTGTCACAATATGGCGGAAACTCAGGGCCTAACTACCACCAAAGAAAACTCCTACCAGTAAAAATGAAAATCTGTTTCTACCACTATTTTTGACTGAAATTTTGTAAAAATAAGGAGTTTAAATAAGTTGAAAATATCTATATAAACCTACTGGTGGGAGCTTCCACCGTCGATAAACAACCTCTTTGATAGTGGTTACAGTTGAAGCTTCACTATTTTAAGGCTATGTCAGTTCCTCTTTATTAATAGTTCCATGGTACAAATATGAATTTATTTATTTCGCAATTGTAAAAACTTGCCAAGATAATATTTTTTTCGAAATACTGGTATTAAGAAAGTGGATTAATACTGTGGTTAAATACTGCAAATATTACTGTTAAAAAATAGTGGTACCGTGCCCCCCTTACACACACATTTTGTTCGCAGTCGAATAAATAATTTAAGGTATTTATCTACATTAACATTCCAAATCTGCGTTAATTTTATTTCTATTATTAATAGAAAATGATTTGTGGCCAATTAATGCACAAAAGAACTAAGGAGTCAACCACCGGAAGTAGGAGTAGGAAGGAAATGAGAAATGTTAACAATGTTTCTATGCATCCTTTTTTTACGTTTTTTTTCATAAAACACTAATAAACCTTCATTGACACTTCCAGATTACTTTTATAAATATCCAGGGCTCATACTCGGTCCGTTATTTTAAACACCACTTTTATAGAAAAATCACCTTTATAATTTTCCTAGAAACATACTGGGAAGAGCGTTTTACTTGCAATTGTTGCAGAAACCTAACATGAATTTCTTTCTAAAAAATTACTGGTTTTAAAAAACGGACCAGCGGCAGCCCTGACTATCTGAAATATATAAAATAAATCTTTAAATGTGATTTCTGGGAAAAAAAACATTCTTCTGTTATCTCCATGTTTGAGAAACTTTATTGCCTAAAATTTTAAATATTTCAATAAAATTTTGTTAGAATGCTTTCCATATTACTCACTATGTTTTGAACTAGAATCCATGCTCTATGTGATAATGTAATTATTTTATAGGCACTTGAATGTAAAAAATGGAAATTAAAAAAAATATATATCTTTTTAAAAAATATTTTTAAATATTTCAGTTAATTTTGATGATATTGTAAAACTCATAGCTTTGTCACGGGAACGTGTAATAGTAGTATGTAGTATAAAGGAAATTAAGATATATTTTGTTCAATTGAGTGTACGCTGTCTTGCAAAAAACATGAAATTTGCTAAAAAATGAAAAAAAATTAAGGTTATGAAAATATTGCTAGAATTTCTTGTTTTTTCATAATTTTCTATTACAATTGAACTAAAAATATATGTATTTATTCAATATTGTACATATGTTTTAAATTCGCTCCGAACTTCAGGCAGATACATTAGCTCCTCAGTTACACAGGGCTGCCACTGGCATAACCGCGTATTTATGCTGGGTTATTGTGCCACTGGGTATTTTTTTAAATTCCATCTCACACCACTTTCTGAAAACAGAAATATACCCTTTCATAATATATGCAAGAGAAATATATTAAAAGTTTTTTCTTTTAATAGTGGTATGAATAGAATATAAAAATAGGCGTCAGTGGCCAAATGCATGAGGGTTGAATCATTTAGGCGAGTCTAGTTTTGTAATGATATTCAGTATTTTGCAGCCAGTATAAAAAAAAAAAAATGCGACACGAGATTTTTTTCGCAGATCATTAACCCCTTGAAGGGCGGTGATGCTGCCATGGCATCACCTAATTTTAATCCCTAATTTCCACAATGGCACCCGAATTTTTGCCTGAAATTTTCACTTTTACTAAGTACGCGAAAATATACTTTTACTTCTTTACAAGTAGATTTTCTTGTAAATGCTGGTGTCACTCAATAATTTCAACACTTTACAATTACAAGTACCTTGTCCTTGAAAGTGTTAAGAATTTAGCACTAGAATCGCGATGACGGATAATTTTAACCCTTACCGAATGAATAGATATAGATTCGAGCCAGAAATGTCTTCATAAAATTAGCAAATATAAGATGCACAAAAATACTTTAAATAAATAAGTTAAATAATTTTAAATAAAAATTCTGGCATAAAATATTTTTATAGAACTTCAGTAAAATTTCCTGTGGTTCTCGTGTTATATCACACCAAAGTCGCCGATAGGCTCGGAATTATGTTTTCTTTCAAACTAAGAATGCAGTTTTTGAACCAGAGGTCGTCTACATATTAAAAATTGCACCAACTTTGTTTTTTTGAATATTAACACACACATTTGGCACTTTTTTTGTGTTACTTCGTACAAATTCGCAAGGATATTTATATAGTTTCTGTATTTTTGCTACCTATTTATGGAGTTGAAAAAGGTCAAATTTTAACACACAAATTTTAACAAACGCCGGCTATTTTACTCAAGTTTTATAAAACGTGTTAGACACCAGAACTTTTATCTAAAACTATTTAACTTATTTAATTAGCCTATTTTTGTGCTGCATACATTTAACATATTTTATGAAGAAATTTTTGGTTCGATTCGACTCTTATCAATTTTTCAGGGGTCAAAATGAGCCCTAATGGCGATTCTAGAGTTAAGGATGATAATGTGACAAAGGTGTTCCAACTGACAAAATTTATATATCTTTACAAAAAAATGAATAAAAAATTTTTGATTGATGCTTTTTTAATGGAAAAATGAATACAATCTAAAAAATGTAGGCCTATTTATTAAAAAAATATATTCTTAATTACGAAATTTAATAAATTCTTATTAAGAAATATGATTGTGGTGACCTACATGAAATGTTTAAAAAAAAGAATAATCCTCATTAAAAACTTGTTAATGTGCTTTTACAGTTCATTTCTGTAATTAGTTTTCGAGAGATAAAGACATTTTACTTTTCATTGGTCTGGGGACCATTTTCTTTTATCATTTAGATGCAGAAAAAGAGGATATCTCGGAAAATTGTCAAAAACGTTAAGTAATATTCTCTTTATATGATTTCTTTTTTAGATTTACTATCAATTTTTTCCTCGTTATTTGTTGAAATTTAGCAGTCTTTTTACCAGAAATATCTTAATTTTAGTTTTATGAATTTATTTATAAAACCCGAATTTTATTTTATAACTCTAGGAAGAATTATTAAAAACTAGCTGACTCGCCAGGCGTTGCCCGGACCCATGATGAATGTCCCTTAAATAAACTTCAAATTTGTATGATTTTATATCATTATCTCCATTTTATCTGAATTTATATTTTTAAATGAAATAAATATTGAATTGAAACTATATGCTATGTGGTATTTTATTTTCTGCATAATTTGATTTTTGGAGTCTATGGGTACCGAAAGCGACCGAAACAGCGATAAAACACTCAGGTTTTTACAGATTTCGTCAAAATTTTCACACATTTTATTTTGTAAAAAATACTTCTACCTGTCCGGACGTTTCAAAATTTTTGTAGGTGATGTAAATCTAGTGTACTGAGATGCTCTGAAAAAATTGTGTTAAAATATGGACGTTTAGCTACTTTTAGGGTGGGAAAATATCGTATCCGTGAGGCGCGAAGTGACCTGAGTTTGCTATTGTTTTTGAAAGTGTTAAAAATCATATTTTAAAAACACATTTTTCCCATCGATTAAAAGAAGGTTGTAGCTTTAAGAACGTGCTTTCGTTTTTTATGTACCTCTAAAATTGTCCACTGGATGGGTGAAACCGGAAAGAAACACTCAGATTTTGACTAATTTCGTCAAAATTTTCATACATTTTATTTTGTAAGAATTATTTCTACCCGTCCGAACGTTTCAAAAATTTTTTAGGTAATGTAAATTTAATCCATTGAGATGCTCTACAAAGATTGTGTTAAAATACGGACGTTTAGTTATTTTAACGTAGAAAAATATCGTCTCCATGAGGAGCGAAGTGATCTGAATTTGCCGGTGTATTTGAAAGGTTTAAAATTAATATTTTTTAAAATTGATTACACCATCGATTAGGAGAATGTTTCAGATATAAGAAAATATTTTTGGTTTGTCGGTACGACTAAAATTGCACCTTGGAGGGGCGTTGCAATAAGGGAGAAAACGTTTTTCAGAAAAACGACCCTTTTAAAGTTTTTTTTCCAAAGGGTTAACTGCGATATATTTTTTAATTGTTTGCACTGTAAATTCAAATGTCTGAAATTCAGACACTTAAGTGTCTGAAATGGAGTGTTCAATTTTCAGACATTTTAAAATGTCTTAATTTTTTCAGACACTTCAAAAGTGTAAATCACAGCCATTTTTTCTTACGCATCATGCGCAGCCATGTTTGATCCCCTTGAATCCTGGGGTACCTTCCACCCCCACACAACCTGATTTTAGGGATTCCAAAATTTGGTATGCAATTTCCGCAAAGTTGGTAATTGAAATCTTTTTCGACATTGTATTATAATCATCACTATCAATAATTATTATAATGCAATATTTATTAATCAATATTTATTATTAACACGTTCACTGCCGCAAAAAGTAAGAATTTTCAAATTTCTTAAAGTCGTTTCCCACCATAAATTCTGAAAGGTAAATTTCGGTTTACTAATACAGCGAAATTTCTGCCAATAAATAAGAAAATTTTTTTATTTTAAAATAATGGTAAGTAATAAATTTTAAAGTAATAAATTAAAACCACGAATATTAAAGCTACGGGTATATTCGTAGCGTGGCAGTCAACGTGTTAACCAATAGTATGAATTTCTAGAGTAGAATAAGATTAAAAACAAAAAATGTTTGTCTTAATACAGTAAAACCTCTCAATAGTGGGCACCTCGGAACCGTGGAATTTATCCGACGTTCGGAGGTGTCTGCTTTTCTGAGGTAAAAGTGTTTAGAAATCGTGCATATTTTCAATAAAAAAATTTGTTTCCTAAATAGTTGTGTCCTTTATTTAGGATTGTCCGTTATGGAGATTTTACTGTAAAGCTTTCATATGAACAGTTGTCTTTAGCGAACACTCACCTTTTTCAACATATATATTTACCTCATAAAAGCTAACACAATCGAATAGCAGACAGATTCAGCGTTCCGTAGGTGCCCGCGATTAAGAGTTTTTACTGTATTTAAAATGTTTTGTATTTAAATTTTAATGTTATTCTACTTTTTAAGTTCAAAATTCTGATTATAACCAATATACAATGTCAAAACACATTTAACATATAAGCTTTAAAAAATTTTCATATCGAATTTAGGGCATCTAAAATCGTAGGTGGTGGTAGTGGGGGGGGGGACATGTCAAAGTTTGCCCATGCTTTAATCAAGTCCTCCTTTAAGAAAATGTCCAACTCGGCATTGTGATTCGGTAAATAAAGATGTCAGCTTTAAGTGCAAAATCTAGTTATGCAAGTAAATATCGTATAAAATTCTATCTTTTTACTGATATTCATTTTTAAATTTTAAATTTCTTTTTAACTAAAAATAATCAAAAAATCAATATTATAATTGATTTCAAATGAAATATATCTGTATATATTTACCGTATTTTTACAATTAGGTTAACACCACATAATTACATAAATTTAAGGATACTACAAATAATCATTAAAGTCCAATAAAGTGACTAATATAGAGATAAGGCTAAAACATTTTCTAAATCACTAAATATGGTTTAATGACGACGCCAACAAAACTTTCTCTGCTTCTACGTCTGCAGATTTCAGACGATTTCTGTTGAGTCTTGAAATTGTGGTTTTGAATTACCCGTCTTAAAAGTGAAAACATCAGAAGTTGACTACTTTCAGTATAGCAAATGGAATAGTTCTAAAATGCTCGGAAACAGCAACAGTATAAAAGAAGGAAAATACAGGGATTCCATGACCGGATTTAATGAGTTTTATCAGTCAAAACAGTTTAAATTAATAAATGAAGGGATGGTATTCGCTGTATGTATAGGGGAATTAATGATAAGGGTGAATGGAAGGGTGTTCGAACTGTATTCTTTAAAATACTTAAAATTTATCATGATGTATAAAATATGAGACGCAAGAAAACGTCATCAGAAATGAAAAGCATACATAATAAATAAAAGCAGCAATTAAATAAGGATGTTTACTATAAACAGTTGGAAATCCCAGTACATATCACATATTAAACTTATGGGGGAGGAGGAATGTAAACGTTACAAATGCTGTCGCATTAAATGCTTATAAAAATATTGTATTCATAAATAAAACCCATATAGAAGTTTCTCCGGTGTAATAATTACTCTAAAGAAACACTGTTAAGGTAGTCTTAATGGTAATTAAGAAATTATGAGCCAATCAACAGGTGATCCCACTGCATTTTTTAAAGTAATGACGTGCGAGTATATAGAGAAAGAAGGCTTAGGATGGTGTAACTCAATAGATTCAGTAACCACTAATACACCATGCAGACTTATCAAAACTTATTTTAAGGTGAACATTGGATGGACAATAATGCAGAAACATGATTGCAGATGATTTGAATAGTAGAAATTTAAATATTAGCAAGATAAAATTTTAACATGGAAATCCCATAGGCTTTAACCCCTTAACGGTCGCATTAAATAGCGGTTTAAAAATTCAAATTGCTTATTGGCACCACTTTTTTGAAAAATAAATATTCACCTTATTTAATGCCAGGTAAATTGGTAAATTCATAAAGCCAATTACACTATTTTATGAAACTGGTGGGAATAAAACAATCTGAAGGAAAGACACAGCCCGTGAATATCACGGGAGCGAGAATTAAAGGGTTAAACAAATTTTGGCATTACTCAGGAACTAATAAAGCTATAGGCTTGTGTGAGGTCTCCATTTAAAGAGAAAACATTCACAGAGAGTTATTAATTCCCACTCACCTGGAAAAAGGTCTGATTATTCCAAAAGCACATCTACCCAGCGGACGTCCGGATTGGAGGCTACTTTAGTATCCGTGAGTTAAGCAGACTTTGATATTTTAAAAAGAAAATTCCTTTGCACATATAGCTAGCTGTGTTACAAGAATGAAAAATGTTCATCCTCAAAACATAGCCCACCGGACAACAGTTCTCTTTACCTGCTTTGACGAGCCGAAGAACACTATATTATTTTTATTGCTATAAATTAATACGAAATACCACTATGTCGATACGGATTAAATCCCGGAACTTCCCATTTCGCAAAAAACGAATCAAGTCAAAATAAATCATTAGTTAAAATGTACGTGTACATAAAAACAAACGCTGAGTTCGAATTACAAACGAACAACAACTTCGAACGAAAAGCACCTAAAACGAATGCGCAACTGAGAGTGCCCCCTGGTGGTTAATGTGGAACGAAGTTACAAAGTGTCTTAAAATTAGATGCTTGGAGATTTTTTAGACACCTTTCTCAGTTCGTTTATACCATGATCATAGTAAGACTTTTATATGTCTTAAATTAAGACATCTATCATGACTGAATTTTCAGATTGAGACACTTAAGTGTCTGAAATTCTTTTTCAGTCACATATGTGTCTTAATTTAAGATGCCTCTATTTTCAGTATGTGTCATTTGAGACGTAAGAGTACGACCTTTCAGAATATGTCTTTCATTTTTAACTTCACTAAGCGTTTTGGCTGATGAAAGTTAATAAATAATGACAAAATCCCCTTGAAATTTCTTCTTTTCGATCTACATTTTATATCGATTCCGAAATAAGGCTTTTACGCGTGCGTTACCTCTTTTTTCTTCTCGCAAAGACCTAGATGAGTTTTTAATGAGTGTGAGTTGCGATTTTTAATTAATAACTCAACTAATTATCAGAAATTTATAAATCTGAGTCTCAGGTGCATCAGGAGATTCTTTGAGCTAGCCTCACAAAATGTTCAGCTTTGTACGTCACATAGATTTTTCTAGCTATCGCGCACAGACATACAGACAGAGAGAAACTGTCTTTTATTAGCATGAATGCATATTCTATAAAGAAAACTGTAGCTAATTACTCAACAGAAAGCTGATTCGCTGCGAATATTTTTTTGAATATTCGCAATAATCATATTTATACAATCAATGTACTAAAGATATAAATATATAGATTAGTTTAAGAATCATTATTATGTATATCCATTTTATTAATAAAGCGAAATCAGAAAATTTTATTGTTAAACTAGTCTACCCGCCCGGCTTTGCCCGGGCCCGTTATAATAACCTTAAACAAATCTCAAGTTTGTATGCTTTTATATCTTAAGAAAATATTTCAAATGAACTTAGTTTCGGGCGGCGCATAGCCTTCAGCACCTTAGAATGTTTTAAATGAACTTACTTTTCGACGCCACGATGCCTTCGTTAGCGTCTTGTGTGTTCCCAAACTGTTACCTGGGTCCCAGCTGCCTAAGGTACCGTATATCGGGAGTGCTACACACGTGTCTTAGACAATCGAAAATCAAGTTGAATGAGCCAAACACTATAGTAATCGGGCCCATAGAACTCGAGGAAAGAATGCGCCTCCAAGCGGTGGAAGGTGCCTTCCTCTGTAAATGTAACGAATTACTTTTAATATTATTGCGATATTTAATATACGCATGAAATCCCACCTGTAAAGTTAAACCACTTATCTTGAACAGTAGCGCGATTTTTAATTTATGGCCGTAGTGAGTAAACGCAAGTTGATGCCGAAAAAGATGGTTAATATAGTAACCGCCGCTTAATAAAATCATATTCGTTCTGAGTGAAATGGATTTTAATACCCGGCGAACATTCCGGAACCCCAAAACAAAGGTGGTACCCCACAAACCCGGAAAGAAATAGCAAAATATAACATGTAATGACATTAATAAACAGGATTATTCATTTTTGGTTTAAAAATTGTTAATTAATCATTCAAAATTAATAACTACCATACATATAAAATTAATAAATACTATATAAAATTACGCATTATTACTTACATTATTGGGCTGTATGAAAAACTAATTAATGGTGCTTTGTTTGGTCTGAACAATCAAGTGTTCAATATTTTTAGCAACGAGTAATAGACTGGGAGCCGGCAGCACAGACAACAACCTCATCGAGTTAGAGGCTGAAATTCCAGAATTAGCTAAATCTCTATTCCCATATTAAAACGCAATCGGCCTGCCAAGTCATATCTTGGTGGAAAACACCTACAAACCCGATTTTAGCGGTCGACTCGTTGGTTTACCATTGCGTTTTCCTGCACCCTAAGGTATGAAAACATGGCGGACTGGTAGCAGGAAAACACAATGGTAAACCTACGAGTCAAAGGGTAAAAACCGGTTTTTAATTATTTTCCACCAAGATATGACTTGGCAGACCGATCGTGTTTTAATATGGGAATTGAGTTTTAGCTAATTCTGGAAATTCAACCTCCAACTCGATGTGGTGGTTGTCTTATGGTTCGTATGCCTCCTTGAATTTTGCAGACCGAAAAATGTTTCGGCACCAGAATAGTTGTATGGAAAATCTCTTCTCAAAAGAAGGCGAAATTTTGCGCGTTCAACCTAGATATCTTTTTCCATAAAAAGATACTGGTAGTTCTCCTGGAGAAATAACGGTATCCGAACGAACCATATGTCTGTGCTGCCGGCTGTTTATAACATTGGCTGTACAGTTCCTGTTCCGCACCCCAATTCTCTAGTATTCTTCCGAGTGTATGAAGAGCTTTACGCGCATCAGCAGCAGTCGGTGGAGGATCTGGCATATCGTCTTCGTCGGAATCGAAATCCTCATAAAAGCTCGCCTGCTGGAAACTTGCGAAGACAAGAACTGCCCCTCTATTTCTGTGGCAGATATTTCACTGGAGGTTGGGAGATTTTCGCCAATTTCAACATATTGAAGGAAATCCTTGTCAAATACTTCCTTCCGTTCAGATATGGCGCAATTTATATGACTCTTCGGACTTAAATCCGCAAGCGAAGAAGCAGTTTTTTATCGTGTCTTTTGCCACACTGTCCCAAGACATTCCCACTAAAAATAATCTTACGATTATCTGAAGAAATATCTTGTTTCTTCAGAAATTCTACAGAAATCTGAAGAAATTTTGCAGGTTTAGCTTTACCTTCAAATTATCTGCAGAAAATCTGCAGATATTCTTAGAAATATCTGCAGAAATGGGCCAATTACCTACAGATTGTTGGGCCAATTACCTACAGATTTTCTGCAGATTTTTTTTAGTGGGGTAACGCACTGCGTCCAACAGACTGACAGATTTTACTATGGAGCTCACAGAAGAAGACGCAGATGAATCACGTACATCGATTTCTGTTACTGCTTTTTTGGATAATTCCTTCCTATTATAATATTTAAAAGCTTTGATAATTCCCTGAAAAAGTGGCTCTATAACACTAGTGGTTTTAGGTGGAAGAAACACTATTTTTATGTGCTTCAATGTTAAATCTGGAGAATGTGCAGCGCAATTGTTCATAACCAGGGCAATAGTTTCCGCAATTTTTTTGTCCCACTGAACAAGAAAATCAGTGAAGATTGGAGATTTCATCCACGATGTCTTATTTTTGCGGTAGCCCAAAGGAAAACTCTTCATTTCTTTAAAAATAGCGCGGTTTCTTATTTCCTCCAATCACTAAAGGTGTTTCTTGATGGTCCCCGTCATGTTGTATGTCAGAAGAACAGTTACACGTTTTTTAATTCGCTTGCATCCTTCACTGGACTCTGTTTTGAACATATGAGCGTGTTCTAGTAAAACCCAATAGAACAGTCCTGTTGCATCAGTGTTAAAGATTTGAGAAGGATCTTAGTCTTTTAAGAAATCGGGCAAAATATTCACTTTCCAGTAATTTGCAGCATCCAAATTCGCGTCCTGCTTTTCGCAATATTTCGCAATACACTTTGCAATATACGATATACATAGGTGCCAACTTCAAACAAATCTTCCGTAATACTTGTGTTAATTTGGCCCTGGTTTAATAAGTTTCTTACCAGAAATTTTTAAGAAATGCAATTAAATATGTTCAACGTAGAAACCTGGTATTAAATAAATAAGCATTCGTGAAATAAATTTTCTGGTTCGAAATGTGGTTAACCTGGGTTAAATTAATCCAGACATTACGGAAAATTAGTGGAAGGTTGTCAGCTATGGATATAGGTTCATTCTTTCCATCGTGACAACCATCCATCAGTGGGTCTGAAGTTTTCAACACTCATCAATTGCGCGAACTGTTTGGCTTTCTCGAACAAAATTCCACGAGAAATGGGAACTTTTATTAACCTGTCATTTTTAAACCATTCTAAAATTGCTGCCTCGACGTCTTCTGCTTTAACTTCTCACTTCCGTTTGCTACAATTTCAGAATTAATTTTGTCTCTGTTCTTAAGAAAATTGCATAAAGCGGATTGGGAAATCCGAAGTTTTGACTCAACTTCCATTGGCTACATTTCGGTAAATTATCATAATTTTCTAAAATTTAACTCTTTTCTTTCAAGCTTAAATCATTTCGCTTAGACATCTTACTCGTTAGGGGTTTGAAATGAAATAAAATTGAATCAAACTAAATATAATTCTGTTTTAAAAATTACAGGAACAACAACAAAAAAAAAAGGCACGTGGTCACTGTAACAAGAATTTTTTTAACTTATTACTGCACTAATAATCTTTGAAATAATGCATTCGTTTAACCTCTCCCCCATACATCTACACATTACCCCATTCCTCTTTAAGCTGCGAACGGACCATCCTTCTAACTGTTATCAGTATCGGCGCCATTTCCTGTGGCCACGCGGTGTTTTTTATCTTTAATGACTTTAAAAGGAAAGGGACTGATGTCCTGCAGAAGAGGAACCTTTCCTTTAAGTAGGTTTGAGCTCCTTATCTCCTGACCTATTGTTGATTCCCCTCAATCTTTTGTGAATAAAACGCAGATGGGTCCTGAACAAAAGATTTCCACGAAAACTTTAGAAGGATGGCAAAGCAAGCGTGTGTAGTGTATGTAGTCTTAATCCCCCTTTTCTTTCTACACTAATTTTCTACGAAATCTGAGGGGGAAAATTGTTTCTTAGGACGCGTGATGGGCGTATTTCTTGCTAAGCAGGTGCGACTCTTTCAGTGATGGAACAGTGTAGCAGCAGAGAATCAATTGACACCGCAAAAATTTTATTAGTATTCTTCATTTAGCTTCAGGACAGAATTGCTGAGATTTTTAAAGGCGCAGAATACTATAAAAATTTAGTAGTGACAATCGCTCAATTGCTGCGCCACTGTTCCATCACTGCTCTCTGAGTGATCCGCTGCATATTTTTTGTTTTGATATTTTTACGTTTAATCTGAAAAAGAAAACCCAAATAAAAATTGTCCATGAAGAGTAAACTGATTTTTTTTCCTTGCACATATCTACTACATTTTGCTGCTGAAGAAATTTTTTGAGTTTATTAACCACCGATGCAGATTTTATTAGGCGGCATTTTTAACAGAAGTTTGCATTGATTTGATTCCGGTCTTAACGATTTGTTCAGATTAAGCAGTTGATATTATTAACAAGTGATTTTATTAAGCGGCGGGTACTGTACTTGAAAAAGGTAGTAGCTGTGGTATAAAGAAAATTTTTAGTAGTTTATAAACTAGACGGAGTACCCTAGAACTGTATGAAAGAAAATTGCAAGATATTCGGATCCTTTTCAAAGAAGCTGCACCAAGGACCCCAAGTAGGCGATTAATATTCAAAGGGGCCCCCCGACCGGGTCCTAAGGAGCCAGGGTCTTATCTGGGATGTAGAAACGGGGAATAACTGAATGGAAAGCCCCCCCCTCCCCCCAAAAAAAACAACTATTGAATTAAAAGTGGGAAATTTATTAACAATTTAGAGCACACAAACTTCAAGGCGTTCTGTACCGGGGTCCAGGGTACCTGAATCTTAATTGGAATATAGTTGGGTATAAGGAAATTTCTTAGTAGTTTATAAAGTAGTAGGATGACGCTAGAACTATGCTAAAGAAAATTGCAAGAGAATGGGATCTTTTTTAAAGACGCTGCACCAAGGGCCCTAAGTAGGCGATTAATATTCAAAATTGGTGGTAGCTGAAGTCGGAGAATTTTTTTGTCGTTCATGTAGTATCTGGAGAGCCTAAAAAGTTGTTAGAAGAAATAAAAGCTTGTGAATTGGACCATTTTTGAGGGAGGTATAATAGGGGGCCCAAAAGTGGTCAACTAATAGTTGAGAGCAGAGCCCTAAGATGAAATAACGTTAAAAGGTCCTAATACTTAGCGCTTTAGGTCTTCAATTAGTCAATATTAAGCTTCATTAGAATAAAATTTTAAAGAAATGCACAAAAAAACCCGGAGGGAAATGCTTAAAAGGGTCTTAGGGCCCCAATGAAAAAATAATGGTATTGACTTTGGGAGAGAAGTCCACGACTCAACTTTAAAGATGTGAATTGAGCGGGTGAAAATGCATGCCGCACCAAAAGTTCAAGGTGCCGCAGACCGAACTCTAGGAGGCCCTAGGATGCTATTATCTTAATGTAGAAACAGGGGATGTAGAAACAGGGAAATAACAAAATGGAGAAAGGGCCTCAAAAACGAAAATCGGATTGAAAGAAGGGAAATTAATTAACAATTTAGTAGCACACAAACTTCAAGGGGCACTGTATCGGACCCCAAACGGCCAGGATCATTTGTTAGTATAGATAATAGAGCATGGAAGAGTAACGTCAATTTATGTTTAAAAAATGAAAACAAGAAATCGCGAATATGCTAATTAATTGATATATTATTCATATAATTATAAATATCTTATAATGAATAAATATGAAAGAATGAATAATCATTCATTCATATCTTATTCATGTATCCTTTTCATATTTATACAATCAGTGTAATAAAAATATAAATACATGCTAGATTAATTTTGACACAAGTATTCTAAATGGTAAATAAATCATATTGGATGTAATTTCCAACTGGGCGAAAAATGTCCGGACCAGGATTCGAACCAGGAATCTCTTGGCTAAAGCCGCCAGTGATTTTTGACCATTTGAGTTCATGGGGTGAGAGAGTTCCATTTGAGACCATTTGGTCGACAGTGACCATTTGAGTTATCCCGGACGAATCTGGTGGAACTTTTACACCCAGCTAACCTTAATGATTATAGCATCTGGTCTGAAACCTCGTTCAGCTCAACAGAACAAATCACAGGTAATGGAACTCCAGAAATCGCTGGATGCGTAATTACACTAGATTAATTTTAACAAAATTATTCTAAATGGTAAATAAATCATATTAGATGTAAATTTTCCAGTTGGAAAATCCCCAGTAATTTCCCAGTAATTAACCCGTAATTTCCCAGTTGGAAATTTACATCTAATATGATTCACACACTAATGTCTCACAATATGTCACACACGTAATAAACTGAATTTTTTTTTTTACCAAAATTCTGGTGCCAATGTGGCATTTGGGAATTAAAATTAAGGGGCTTCATAAACATACCAGCGCCCCTCAAGGGGTTAAAGTAGAAATTCTTCTTTTAAAAATTCCTGTATGAATTCTGAATTTCTGAAAAAAAAAGAGGCCCATCTGACAACCCCGCTCTTCCAGGGTTGCCAGTTGACCTCCATTTTTAATCATAAATGTAGTGTTCATACCAGAAATAAAGAATAGTATTTTATGTTTTATTTAATAAGAGACATTTAGCGATAACATACACTAAAATTTAAAAAAAAAAAAATTCGGTATGAATTGGAAATTTCGGATTAAAATTTCAGGCCAAACTGGCAACCCTGTGTTCCTCATACCAAGTTTTATTTTTTATGAGTTTTCTTAATTTTGCCTGATTAGCACCAGAAAATTAATTTTATTAAATGTAGCTTCTTCCTACGAGCAGCGTTGCCAAATCCGGCGAATTTTTCCTCTGAGATGCCTAATTTTCGCCAGAAAGATTGAATAGTTATATCGTCCGTACCATGTCAAACTATCCAAAGTGTAAATAGTGGGCGACTTTTTTTTTAAATTCAGATTTGTTGATTGACACCACTTTTCTGAAATGGTAAAATTCCCCTTGCTAATTCCCCTTTGTTGTCTTAATTAATGTTAGTTAATCCGGCATTACATAAAAGGAATTTTACTATTTACATAGATGCCAAGTTGCCACTAATCCTCCGTAATATGTGGGATAATTTAACCCTGGTTTAATACATTTCGCACCAGAATTTTTTTTCAGAGATAAATTTAAATAAATTCCATGTAGAAAACTGGAATTAAATAAATAAAGATTCATCAAATAATTTTTCTGGTTCGAAACGTTGTTAAACTGGGTTAAATTAATCCACGCATTACGGAAGATTAGTGCGAACTTGGCACCTCTGTATTTAATCCTTTCAGGGGCAAGGCATTTCTGCTCTAAAAATGCTCAAATATTTAATTCACACCGCAGTGTAAGAAGAAATTTATTTGAAAATAATCAAAAGCTTTTTTTCGCATATAATATGAGATCGAAAGTGTACAAAAATATTTCTGGTCTCATTTGTTAATTTAGGCATTAAAATTAACCGTTTACAGACTGCAAACGGTGCCCCTCAAGGGGTTAAAAAAAGCGGCGCCAATCAAGAAATCTGAATTAAAAAAAAGTAGCCCACGTTTTTCACATTGGATAGTGTGACATGCGAGGCTAACGAAAAAGACCAATGCACCAATGAAGGTGTGCGAAAAGAGCATCACGTGACTCCAGCGGTCTGTAAAAAAAGAAGAATCGGACCCACCGCGGTAGCCTGTCTTTCTCGCTAGCCTCGGTGACATGGTATCGACGATACTTCCCTTGTAGACAAACCATCCTAGACCAAGTCCATTTTGAAAAAAAATAAGGAGTCCATTTAAGGGGAACATCAAATCTGTTTTATCCCCTCTTAGATTTGATTAAGTTTAAATTATTAATTTTTTTCTGGTTACAAACATGAAAATCTTCAAAATAGAAATGAATCTGGTCGAAAGAACCCTAATGGTACTTGGAGTGTTAACCCTAAAATTATTATGGTAGAGTACGTTCTAGAAATTCCATAATTTAGTGAATCTGAATTCACATCAGAAAATATCAAAGATAAATTTTACTTTATTTAATGACGGAATGTCTGTTATTAAATAAAGCAAATACTGCTATTTTAAATTTCTGATATGAATTTGGAATATCCGAATTAAAACATCCGCTAAATTTGAATCACTAGTTGGATCATATATGCTACCATGGGCATTAGAGGGTTAATGAAGTGTCAGTAATATTTTTTAAGACATATTTTTATATCATTTATTTAATCATATTTTGTAAGATTGTAAGATATTTATTGATGTATGAACTTGAGAGAAATGTTATTGGGACAACCAATCTTACAATGACTTACAGAAGAGGGCGTTACTTCTATTGTTTTAAAAGCCAGAATGTTAACAATAAAAAAATTGTTAAATGTCATTCGTACATTTTGTATATTTTTAGTGAAAATGAGTTCAGATATTTCAGGCATCTGAAAAATAAATTTTAATTATCATAGCTACGTTCAAATAGCCATTTGAGAACTAACTTTAAATAGGTCAGTAACAAAAATAACATTTTGACTCTTTTGTTTATTAAAAGAAAGAGAAATAATGTTGCTGAAATCAAATTGAGTATGTTTATGTTAGCATATTACATATTTAAAAGATAAGCCTATGTTATTGAAAAGCCGTCATTATATAGCACAGGAGCAAACAAATAGTTTTATATTTGAACGATGATGCTCTTTTCATTATTTCACTCAATGATAAATGAAAAATTCAATAGAATGAAATCAGTGATGCTGAAAATGTTTGTTGATTGACATTTTAAAACACAAACTGCATAATAAAAGTCAGATAATCCAATGTCTTACAATATGGATAATTTCTTTCGTTTCTTTGTCATTAAACTGCATTTGCTTCGCGTCTAATAAATGTTAGGAGTTTTATGGCCTCATTCATCATTGACATAATGGTTTGGCATTATTAAGAATAGATTGTTTATCTGCATGTCTGTGCAGCAACTATTTTATCGCGGGTATGTCAAAAAATGTTTTTAATGACTCACATTTAGATTATTGTTCTAAAATATGTTAATGTTTTAATAGTTATATTACTAGTTTACTTTTAACACTTCAGGGTGGTAGTCATTACACGACAATGTACATTTAAATGTTTAGTACAAAAATTCCCGGCATATAAGGCGCCGCTAAGATAAGTCTGTTTTAAACCTGGAATTTTATTTAAAAAATGAAATCAAATAAATGGTAGGCAGAAGCAAGCCACATATTATTTAAGAAAAATTCCGCGAGAAAGCACAAATATACGAGCGGCGCATTTAGGCCGTTTAATAAGTTATTTCGCATAGAAATTTTAGCCATTTTTTCCGGAAAACTTTTCGAAGAGTTCTACAAATAGACGATTAAAGATTATGACTAAATTTTTCTGGTACAAAAAAATAACAAACGTATGTACCCTATGTGCGTGCAATCCGTGAAGCACGTCTTTGAAGGGGTTAAATATATCGGATTTGCAAATTTTATCACTCAATTTCGTCATTTTTAACCCTATAGTGCGCAGCTATACATGCAAAGAACACTGTTTTGAATGTAATATATTTTTTTCATTCGCATATACCTGATTCACACTAGAAAATTAAAATAGCAATACTTTCTTTAGTTAAAAAACAGACATTCCGTATTTAAATAAAGCAAAATTAACCATTGAAACTGTCTGGTGTAAAGTCAGATTCTCTGAACTACGTAAATCTAGAACGTATTCTATTATGAGAATTAAAGTGTTAAAGATTAAGTTCATAAAATAAATAAATTTATAAAACAAGGTATTTGAAGACTTACTTATTAAAATATTTACTAATTTGCATTATTTTAGCGTAAAACAGCCACACGACAGTAGTTTTTACTTATATTGCAGATGTGCAACAGAATAAACTGTTGACGTATTATAGGGGAAATGTATCTCTTATTTTTTCATTATTTTTCCTGTGTAATAAACCGTTGAGAGAATCATATATAATTTTTTTAAACGAAATAAAAAATCGCGCGTATTGTTACGTATAGAGTGGAAAACGGGGGATCCCTCCCCTTAATTTAGATAAATGGGCTTTTCATGCAGGATTACCACATTTGCTTCAAATTTTTTATACCGGTTTATTCTGATAAGGCGCTTCAATGATTAAATTTGGAGGTTTATTGGTTAAGTATAAAGGGGGGGGGGTGTCGCGGGGAGCTAATCCCCCTTAATTTAGCTAAATGGGTTTTTCATGCAGAATTATCGGATTTGCTTCAAATTTGGTACACATCTTTATTCTGATAAGGCGTTTCCCTGATTAGATTTGGAGGTTGATTGGTTAAGTATAAAGGGGGGAACGGGAGGGGTTGCTAATACAACCTTAATATATTTTGCGAGTTGCATTATTCGTTGAAATAAGAGTTTAATATACAATTAGTGTGGATAGCCTGTGAGCTCAATGCCATCAGTTTAACTGGGCACTTTTCTTTTTTCTTTTTGAAATGGTTTAATTCCCCATGCTTGCTCGTTATTTAATCTGCCATTATTAAGGCAAATTATACTATTTCAAAACACTGGTGGCAATTAAGAAATCCGAATAAAATAAAATAGCAAATTGACAACACTCGTGCAGCACAGTGTTGTCTGTGAGATAGTTTTTAAAAATTCAAATTTCCTGATTGGTACCACTTTTTTGAAATAGTAAAATCCGCTTATTTAATGACATATTAATTAAGGCGAAAGCAAGGGGAATTTTATCATTTCTGAAAAGTGGTGCCAATCAAGAAATCTGAATTTTTTTAAAAAAAAGCCCACTGGCAACACTGATGGAACATCCCCTAATGCTACGCCACCACTGAATAAATTTATAGATTGCTTCCAAGTTTTACTGTTTTTAATACTAGTAAAATTTATAACGAGTTTTTACTTTACAAAATCTTCGGAATTTTCGATTAAATAAGGCAGAATTTATATTAAGTATTTTGTGGTAACAATACTAAGTGGTAATAAAAAAAACGTAAAAGTTTACAGCAATGATTTATATACAGAGTGTTGCCAAATTTGACAGACAAATTCATAGGGGCGATAGTAGGCATCAAGAAGATTAAAAATTTCAATAGAACATGGGGTCGTAAACTTATTTAGTCACAAATACAGGGTGTTTCATCCTAACTGAGCTTAAGTTGACGGTAATAGTTTCGAGAAAAATGTAAACATTGCAATGAAAATGCAAAGATATGTACTTTGTTTTGTGGAAAAACTTTTAGCAGAATGAACAGTTTTGGAAAAATAGGGTGTTCGAGTAATCCATGATACCGTATGAGCTAGTAATCGCAGTCCAAAATATGGAGCATAAAATTCATATTGCTGGCACGTATAATGGAAACGTCGACCACTTTTTTGATATTATGACATTTAAAATTAAGGTGAGAATGTCGATTAAAAGTTTTATTATTATATACTTCAGTTTTCTGAATGTTATTACCTTCAACCAAAATTGTGTTATGGCCCTGTATTTTTGCTTAAATACATGGTTTGCGACCCCATGTTCTATGGTAAATTTTCAACCACTTGATGCCTACTATAACCCCTGTGAATTTTCTGTCGACTTTGGCAACACCCTGTATAAAAAGTTATGTTTTTGATTTTTTTTAAAATTAACTTAGTAGTTTATTAGAATAGGCTACCGTGGAATTTTACAACCGGCGAGCTATCGAAAAAAACATCCTGCTCAAAATTTCATTAATTTTTCCATTGAAATTTACGGTTATTGTCGAAAGCGATATTAATACAAGACGTACTTTTAAAATTTTATTAAATAACAAAACTCAAATTTGGGGGAACTTTTCATTCAAATCCTCTATCAGCCTTTGAGATTAATAATCATACCTTTATTTAGTGACATATATTCCGTAATTATATAAAGCAGATGTTACTAATTGAAACATATGTTGATATTATGGATAAATGTATACCCAACTCTGTTAAATATATTAATTGAAAATACAATTGATATTTCATTTACAATTTTTTATTATTACTGATAAATTTTCTTGCCAAAATTATTTACATAATTGATCTACAAATCATAAAATTCTAAAATCGTAGCATGAAGTACTTGTCATTCAAAAACTATTGCTAAAGTTTTCAATGTGTAATTAAAGATGTTGGAGTATTGCGGTTTTGAAAATTAATTTGAAATTAAACACAAAGTAATTTATTAAAAAAAAATAATTTAAAAAATCCAATAAAAATTAATTAAATAAATTATATTTATAAATTTTAATTTCAGGGAAATGGTTTTTATAGTGAATACGTTTTATTAATTACACGTCATAATTTTTTCCTGAGTGGAAACAGAATTTATTTTGTCATTAATTTGCGTTTTTCTGTGAAAAGTTATTCCACTTTTAAAAAGTAAAGCAAGATTCAGATAAAAATTAATTACCACATGTTGCAGTTTATAACGGATTAAATAAACATATTTCGACGCAAAAATATTATTTTATAGATGCCGTTAAATAGGTAGGACACAATAGTAAGTTATATAATAATGAATAAAATTCCGGGTTCTTGAAACACACATTACACGTTGAGTATACGATAAATAAAATATAAAAGAATCATAAGGGAATGAAACGTATGGGCGGGATTCGGTAGCCAGTGTTTATTTATTCAGAAAACCTACCATAATTTCCGAATAATAATCTTCGCGTTATTTACTGATAGGATTATATCATTAAAGCGAAGATTACTGTACGTAAAATAAAGTAAGTTCAATGAATTAAGGAAACTTTTCAGACTTACAAAATTTTCCAAAATGCTATCTAAAATATGAAAACAAAGGTTGCATTATTTCCATGCATAAATTTGTTTTTCAAAATGACAGATTAACCCTTTATCTACGGCATTATGATCTACTGAAATTTTTTTCATGTAATATTATTTTTTCAGTTACTACAATGAAAATTAAAGGATAAACATGAAAAAAATACTCACCTGTGAGAAATTTAATTATTTAGAGGCAATTAACTAAAGTGGTACTTTAAAGTACCGTCAGTGCACTATGACTAATTTATCGTAACAGAAAACCCACAAGGTATTGCAATTGGCACCAGAAAATATTTTCGATTTAATAAGTATGTGAAATATAGGCCTTTTTCTTATTTAAAAATAAATCGTTTGGCAAATTCCGGTGCCAATCATTTATTTCAACACTTTAGAACTGAAAATCCTTTGCTCCTGAAAGGGTAAAATAAAACTTTTTTATTTTTTGGTTTCCATCTTGTTAGCAGTCCTTTAGTGTAGCGGCGTCAATATTCCAGGGACAACATTTTCACTCGCATCTCTACATACTCAATATATGAATTTACATATGCCATTTCTACCATAGCAAAAACGAGCCGGTGCCACAACTTTTTCGATTTCCTATAAAAAATAACAATGAAACAGAAAAGAAATACCATGAAATCATTACTACACTACATTTTAGTAATTATATTTTACAGCAGATGAAAACGATGGATAACTACGCAGACGAAAAGTAAACAAGAAGTTTTTCTCCAACACGCAGTGTACTGACGGTACTTATAAGTACTATCGAGTAATTCAACTGTTAAATCAAATACATACACCGTTAATCTAAATTAGCTTATGAAATTGTATTCTAAGATCCTAATAAACACATAAAAAAATCCAACACTTATCTTATATCGTTTACCGTGTTTGCAGCAATGAAAAGACGAGCGTGGCAATCTGTACAAAAAGTCGGCACAAAGAACATCGACTGCTTCAAAGATAGTCTCATTCCTCTCTAATATAACAAACCTAGAACTACTGCTGCCATGTATTCGGATAAAGTGGAGTTAAAAGAGCGTTTTTTGCAAAGTACCATTATAATATTAGTAATATTCACTATAGTATAAAAGTTTAAAGTGAGTGGTACCTATAAGTACCGTCAGTAGATAAAGGGTTAACTCATTAAAGCCAGTTAGAAAAAATAAAACTTGCCGTGTAAGGCGAACAAAAGATTTAAATTGCAATACCAGTATTTTAGTTTGGAAATTTACACATTATCTAATCTTAGATTTTGAGCAATTAAATAGTTCAAAATTACAAAGTCGCAAAATCTAGTGTCGAAGAATTAAAAGAAGCGTAAAGGAGACTCGTCATTAATGGGTTAATATAGTTATAATATGTTTAGATTAACTTTATGACTTGGAAAATGCATAAAATATTGTTTTTGGTCTTAGGTGGTTAATATTAAACAATTAGAAAATGAATATTGTTTTTACTCTTTTAAAGTCAAAAGCTAACTTTTTCCTTTTTTAAGAATCTCTTTTTTAGTATTTCAACGTGGACCGTGTTTCAGAAAGGGTGAATCAGTAGCTTTGGATTAAAAAGGACATAGGCATAGCTGCCAACCTCAAACTAATCTTCCGTAATACTTGCGTTAATTTGACCCTGGTTTAGTACGTTTCAAACCAGAATTTTTTTAAGAAATGAAAATAAATACGTTCCACGTAGAAACCTGGAATTAAATAAATATGGATTCATGAAATAAATTTTCTGGTTCGAAATGTGGTTAACCTGGGTTAAATTAATCCAGACACTACGGAAGATTAGTGGAAGGTTGGCAGCTATGCATAGGCGGATAAGCATTGGAAACACGCCTTTCAATCAAATTTCCTGATTTTTTCCCCCAGATGTGACTACATATCTCTCAGAATATTTCCCCTATTATCACCCTATAAATATTGATATTTAATGAGATAAAAATGTTTTCTCGATTTTTTAAAAAACGGATTTCCCCAAGAACTGCTGCACGGAATTTCATGCCATTAATTGAGGATATATAGATACCAAAGATGCATAACTGGTAATTTTTGTATATTTTTCTGTTTATAAAAACTGTGTGATATAGCAAAAAAATAAAATAAAATAAAATAATAAAATAAATAAAGATCATATAATCCGATATTATCTTCATTTATCGGATCATATAATCCGATTATTTATCCGAAAATTACCATTTTCTTGTAAAATATTCCTCATATGTGCCCATATGTTCTATATAAATGCCGGAAGTTTGCGTTGGGAACTACATTTAAATATTTACAAAAATATATATTAAAATTATTGAAATTCATTTTAAGGCGTTATTTGGGGTGGAGCTACTCAACTTCCACATCCGAAGAATTTTTGGAATAAACAGTTACAGATATGCTGTATTTTAAATTTTAATGAACACATGAGCAACATTCTCAACGTTGTTGATATCGAACATGAAGTTGAAAAACATGGTTTATATCCTTAATGGAATCTAAAATACATCAGTTGACATATTGTCTGCTGACTTTGTTCCAAAAATTCTTCGGATGTCGAAATTAAGTAGCTCCGCCCCAAATAACGCCTTAAAATGAATATCAATAATTTTAATATACATTTTTGTAAATATTTATATGTAGTACCCAACGCAAACTTTCAGCATTTATCTAGAATATACGGGCACATATGGAGATTTTTTTACAGTCAAATGGTAATTTTCGGATAACCATAAGATATGATTTTTATTTTTTTTAATTTTTATTTCGCTATTTCACACAGCTTTTATAAACAGAAAATTATACAAAAATACCAGTTATGCATCTTTGGTATCTATATATCCTCAGTTAATGGTATGAAATTCCGCGCAGCAGTTTTTGTGAAAATCCGTTTTTTAAAAAATCTAAAACCCATTTTTGTCTCATTAAACATCAATATTTATAAGGTGATAATAGGGGAAATATATTGTCAGATATGTAGCCACATCTGGGGAAAAAATCGGGAAATTTGATCGAAAGGCATGTTTCCAATGCTTATCCGGCTATGCCCTTTGACACGTTAGCAACAGTGATACTTATAACTATATTTTAGTGATTTTATTTTTAAAATGTAGATATATTATTTGATTAACCCCTTACGTGCCGAGAAAAACTTACGAGATTCACTCCTCAGTGCCACAGTTAGAACTTAGTGGCCTTACAAAATGGGGCGTGGCTTAAGAGAGCGCGAACTCTGTAAATAATCACTGAGAGATAGAAGATGTTCCATTCAATTTTAAATTTTTGTGGATTCACTAAATAACTGAAAGCTGTGCCCTTAAGCTACCGATAGGAAACTATTGTATATATCTCGAACAAAAGAGTCAGGAGTGAGTTTTACGTGAACAAAACCATATTTCCGAAAAAAAACTTTTATGTAAAAATTCATCTAGGTAAATAATTCATATTTTCCGAATATGATTTATTGATTCTCTTCCGATAAATAAGTACGCTTTAGAACCAACAATTTGTTGGTAACAATATTGGTTCTATTCGTTTCATTATACGAAAAAGGTTTTTCTTGCGTTCATTTTAGTCGGATTCTTTATGTCATGTCTTTATGCATTATTTGATTTTTTTTTTCAAAAAAAAAAATGATATGTGATTTAATGGAAGGTTTATTGCACTACAAAAATAATGATAAAATTAGAGATGTGTTTTTCGTATAACGTCAACTTTTTTCTTGTACTGCACATCTGCAACACCAGCAAAAATTACTGTTATAAGTAAAATATTAAATAATTAGTAGTTATTGTAATCTCTTACCTGCCGAGAAAAACTTACGAGATTCATTTCCCGTGCCACAGTTTTCCAAACAGGTGCACGTAATTATGCGGTGTATTGGAGGAAATAAGAGACAAGCTTTTAATATAAACATTGTGTACTTCCACGAAAATATAAAAAGAAACGAAAATACAAAACTTATGTAAAAAAATTATACGAAAAAATGTGAAATTATAGTGTAACAATATGATAAAAAAGATGTTAGAACTTAGTGGCCGTGTGATATATCCTGAAACATGGTTGGACATATAAACCAACATCACATTCAGTGCATTGATAGAGGGATTCATGGCGAATTTATTTCATTGAACAAAACGCACATCTTCTCGATGCAATTTTCTTTTAAACGTTGATGTTACTAAGTCCGGAAAATGTCTAGCAGAAAGTCGTAAAGGACAGCCACTTTCTAATTTCTGTCGTTTGTCAGGTTGTGGGGAAGTAATATGAAATTTCTCAAATATACGTTCCACCAAATTCATGCGGAAGTTGTAATTATCAACGTTACGGAGTTGTTTCTTTTGTAATGTGAAGGCATTCCAAATAGCCATATCTAATATACGGAGAAATATTGTTAAATAATACCTCTTCTGTCTTTTTCGTGTTGTTGAATAACAATCTAATGCCTGATCCGCTCTATCAACCCCACCCATCTTCAAGTTATAATCTATAACAATAGCTGACTTCATGACATTTTTTTCAGTTTCAGAGCAATTTGCTGTATGGATAGAACGAAGAAGCGAAACATCGTTTTTGTCACGCCATCTCAACACGGTAATTTTGCCTCTTTGGAAAACGGCTATTTCGCCTTTCTTCAAAGTAAGTTTGTTGAAATTTCCCGGCAAATCACGTCGATTAGGACGAAAAGTTCCATATACGTCAGTTGAATTTTGGATAAGAAGGTCTGCTAATTCTGGTGAGAGATAAAAATTGTCCGCAATTACACAATAACCTTTTCCCAAAAGAGGTTCAATAAGCGTCATCACTACTTTTGTTGCGACTCCATAGTTCTCATACTTTTTATCAAAGACTGTACTCTGCCCTGTGTACACGATCGTATTGTGAATATATCCTGTCTCTGCTTCAGCAAGTACAAAGAGTTTTACTCCAAAGCGAGCTCTTTTCATTGGTATGTATTGTACCCATGATAGCCTGCCTTTGAAAAGCATCAAGCTCTCATCAGTGCTCAGGTCCCTTTCATGTCAGAAAAAACAGGCCATATTTTACTTAGTTTTGGATTTGGATGTGAATTTTTATCAAAAGTACTGTTATCAGAAAAGCGCAGAAATTTCATGATAAGTTGAAAGCGATTTCTGCTCATAAATTTCCCAAAAATTGGAGTTGCGATCAATTAGTTTTTAGACCAGTAAAGTGCAACGTGTGGTTTTACAAGTATTCTTTGCAGAATAAGTATACCTAAAATACATATATTTCATCTAAAGTTGTTGGACGCCACAACTTCGTCCTTGATTTCTCTTTTCCAGGATGCTGGTTGTTATACTGGTCTGCAAAACGGTTAGTTTCTGTAACAATATGAAGCACCAGCTTCTGATAAAAAAATAATTCAAAAAATAAAAGTGGGTTCGCAACATCTGTTACATTTTTAGTTATTCCTGGTTGTCCCGAAAATGGAAACCGTGAAGGCGGCATAGTTAAAGTTTTTATATCCAATCGTACCCAGTTTCTGGCATCTTTCATAGAATAGTCGTTATCTGAATCATCTTCATCTGACATATAACATCCTGACGTCTCTGATCCAGAAGATGACGGAAAGTCGTCATCCAACTCACTATCATCAGTATCGGACATACTCCTAGGAATTTCTAGAAAATTCGAGAAACTGCACCATACGATATAAGTAAGCGTGCAAACTTAATACTGGAATCGGGCGTAAATTAACTCAGTTGCGCCATCTTGTGGACGGAGTGATAATTCACATACGCGGCTTTTAGTGTGGTGCGTATTTTCTAAATCATTAGCCACTCATGAAATTGAGTTTTGTATGCTACATTTATTGCAAAATGATGGCGTAGCGAGAGGGGAATCCAGATGCACTTGACACAACGAAGCTTACTTCGCCTTGTCAGGGACACTTCTGTTATTAATCAAGGTGAAAAAAATTTTACAATTTTAGTAGTGTGAGTAAGAAAACTGTTAGGTATCTGCCTGTAGTTCACACTCCATCCGCTACGTGGCGCATGACCTTGATTGATGTGACCTCGCTTTTAATCTTGCGGTTACTTCTCCCATTTAAGATAGGACGCTTATTTATAACGCTTTGAACTGCACTGCTAAAGCTATGAGACTGGGGTAGTGACATCAAAATAGCAATGCGATAGAAAGGCGAAATGTGAACGACAAACCAAACAATATTTTCTCTAAAATAATAGTGGTGTACAAAAAGGGCAGATCCTTGTCAAATATGGAAAAAAATTCGCTTGTATTTTCACGTCATTAGCTCAGTGCGATAGCCTTTATGAAGGTAGTTCCTTCTACCCCTTCTCCTCTGAAATAGGTCAGTCTTTCAAAAACACCTTCGAAGTCTTTTTTCTTTTTCTTTTTTTTTTAATTCCAAAGCCGTGGGCGTGGTTTTACTGGTACAGCGCGGTATAAAGGACAATATTTTGGACTGACGTATATATACGTCAGTGGCACTTAACGCATCGACTATGCGCGACGAATATATTCGTATGTGGCACTTAAGGGGTTAAGAGATACATGAAACTACTTGAATTTGTTATTAAGTTCATAAAATTTTATCCACATGCACCTTGTGCGACCTGTTTCATAAAATTTTCATCCATAGCAATTTAGCGACACAATTATTCTTTCGGATTATTTTCTTTTAGAAGGAATGCTATAAAAGCAGCAAGCGATTTGAGTTCTGGCCAAGAATTTGCAAAATGTCGCCACTGTGGGCTATTTCATTACACAAGGGGTATTGCCAACTTTGATTCTTATTTTAATTAAAAAAAAAGATACTTTCGTACCAAAAACTATTTACAGTAATTTTTGTCTTATTTAATGTCGGAAAGATCTGTGGGTAAATTAAACAAAAAGTATTATACATAAATTCTGGTAGGAAGGTACATTTATTGCTATATTTCGTACACATTTGCGACTCTAAATAAAGTCTATAAAAATTCCCTCGATGCAAAACTTCTTCACTGTAATTTAAAGAAGCCGATCTATTATCGGTTTCTCATCCAGGATAGTCATCTTCTAGAACTAAGCAAAAGGAGAAAAGCAACAAACCCATCTGAAGTTTTATTTTAAATTTCTGTTACATTAGAATATTTCTGGCGGGAATTGTCTTTCTTCTCTTGAAAATGTTGCAGAAACCGAAAACTCCTTCATGGTATATTTTACATGCAAATTTTGTAAAATTTTACAACAAAAATTTACATTTGAAATAAAATCAATATTTAGGTGGCTGACCAAAGCCAAGTCCACCTCCAATAACACAAGAACGCCAACATCTATAGTCATAAAGGTGTTGCCTAGGTATAATCTCTAAGTATAACTAGAGCGTATAACTCTGTGCTACGTAATAAGACAATTTATCATGTTATAAGAAATCGATGCTGGTCTAGAACTTTATAATTGACCTTTTTCATGTATCTCGTACCGTTTTCGAGATAGGGTTAGTAACTCTGAAGTTTTCAGCTACGTGGCTCTGTAAATGTCTTTGCTTACATCTGTTAGTTTTATTAATAAAAATGAATCCGCTTTATAGTGCCACAATTCTGTGTGAATTTATTAGTAAATGTATATCTGCCTGATAGTGCCACACTTCTGTGTGAAAATTGATTTTTTTGCCGTATGTTGTACTGTTTTTGAAATTGAAACAAAAATTCCGTAGTTTGCCATTAGTTCTAATCGCCCGAAGCGAACTTATCGCGTAGCGTATAGCCACTTTACTATACCTAGATACCATGATTATGCCTATAGCTTTCGCCGTTCTGTATTTAATATGGGTAATATATTTTAGTTGGAGAGCTTTGTAAAATTTTTTAATACGTTAACTGCCATACGATGCACCTTTTCGTTCTATGCACACTCATACTCATAAAATAAGGAAAAAGATAGGACATTTCCGATTTTATACATTTTGTCAAATACTTATAGAAAGGCTCTAAGAATCGTTCTTGAACTTTGGAAATAAAATGAACAATGACACCAAAATATTGAATAAAATTTTAATTATACTTCAGGAAAATATTTTACTTTTTTTAAAAATAAATTCGTTCGTAAGTCCTCGTGTTATTCAATCACTTCAAAATTTAAGCAACAAAATTAGCTTAGCCCGAAAAGTGTTAAAACTAAAAGTTCACCGAACCAATGTTGCCAGTGGGCTCATTTTTTTAATTCATATTTCTTGATTGGCACCACTTTTTTGAAATGGTAAATTTCGCCTTATTTAATGACTCATTAATTAAGGCGTAAACAAAGGGAATTTTACCATTTCAAAAAAGTGGTGGCAGTCTAGAAATTTGAATTGTAAAAAAGTAGCCCAATGGCAACACGCCACCGAACCGGAGTCGTATGACCCCATGCGGTCCTTCAGAGGAGATCGCATAGCGATCTTTCGTTCCTAAAGGTACGAAGTGGAATCCAGCCATCAAGACAACAACCCCGTCAGGCGAAACAGCAAACAACAAAGCCACAAGGCCCACCACAACAGAAACTCCAACGAAGACTCTGAGGAGGCATGGTAATTTACCACCCATGGAATATTTTGACGAATCCGTAATTCAGGGAGATATCTGCACCAGAGTGGATATGTCGCAGCAAGTACGATGCTTCCAACTTAGGCGAAACTAATTAGAACTCACCCGAGCAAGAGAGATAGTACAAAGGCACCTACTTCCTGTTTCGAACACAAAAAGCCACTCAGCGTTACACCTCGATATGACGTGACAATCACCTCGGTTATCAAATGTGCCAAGTACAAGCGGCACCCGGATTAAAGGTCTGCATAATCGAACAAGGCGGAACGAAAATGGTTCCTCCCAGCCGAGGGCAACATGTATCCCAAATGTCACTATTATTACGCCTCGAGAGGACGTGACGAACGACTCGGGTATCAAATACCCAATGTACCCCGCTTAGAAGCCTAATTGAGCGGAACGGGCCGTTCAATCACACCTCTAGACCACAGGCATGAGATAGGGCGGTGAGAGATCGCCGGTAGCCGAGGGACAAGAGTCATGAACAAGGGCCGAAGCTAATGAGCACTGAAAGACGAACCGCCAAATATCGAGCAAAAAAACCCCCCGAAAAGGGTTAAAACCAAAACTGTTAAATAATAAGCCTGATCAAATGAATAGAAGAAATTTCGCAAGACGACAATAGGGCCCTCTAACGTTGGTGTTCTTTTTGCATACTGTAAAATACACCAGAAGAATTCAAAAGAGAAATTATTAAATATTAATCCAAAACTGGTCAGACAACAAATTGAACCTGGTTTGGAAACCCGCACCCATCTAAGGTCAACTTGTAGCTATTCTATTTCTCTCCGCGGCTTTTTTATTGATAACTTGTGGTAGGAGAGGAAACTGGGGGATCATGTATCCGAAGAAAATTTGCATAATGCACGCAGTGTTGCCAGTGGGCTACATTCTTAAAGCTCAAATTTCTTGATCGGCGCCACTTTTTTGAAATAGTAAAATTCGCCTTATATAATAACATATTAATTAAGCGAAAACCAGCGGAATTTTACCATTTCAGAAAAGTGGTGCAAATCAAGAAATCTGAACAAATAAGAATTAACCCACCTGGCAACACTGAATGTACGTTTTCAGGTCATTTATTTTGCACACCAGACGAAAGGTGACTGTTAGAAAATGCTCTTTTGTTTTAAGAACATTCCACCAGATGGCAGCATCAGACAATCCTTTTTATTTGATCTACTCTGACAGACACTCACAGTTAGTTTTTCTCCTTCCCTTATAGCAGTTGGCAGCAAAATGCTTGTGGATTAAAAATCCAATAATATTCCAAAGGAATATAATATGTTAAAAAAACTGCAACAAACCATAGTTCAAAGTATTTCTTTGTATTTGTAAATCGTCTTATTCATCTGTTTTTGTTTTTATTGTGAAGTGTGATTAGTATTGTGTCCAGCATATATATTATTCTAGTTTATTTAATCTTCAAATAAATGTTTTTTGTTCATCCTAAGAAGAATATATTTATTCATAAGAATTTCCATAGAGGAAATGCATCAAAACATAAAGGTAAAACTTTTAACTTTTTACTGTATACCTATTGAGGAATTTCGTATTCATGCCTTCCATATGGAATAACATTCCAACAGTCGATTATGAGACTGAAGTTATCTCAATATTAAATATTATAATACGAAAGAAGAAAATATAATATAATTAAATTCAAAGAAATAATTATTTTCTGAATGTTGTATTTTTCACAAGTGAATGACATAAAAGAAAATTCTAAGAATTGTTCTTATTTTGAAATCAAAAGTATTGCGTATTGATAAGAAAATAAATTATTTTGAATTTTATTTTCCCAATTTCTTATTGAAATTTTATTATACAAGTTGTAAATGCAAATTTAGGTTTTAAACAAACAATTGAACATTTAAGAATAGTTTTTCTGAAATCAAAAGTAACTTCAAAAATTGTTCTCAAGAATTTTATTTTGTTCTTATTTCATCATTAGCATTATATTTGAGTTTATAATTGATGTTTTGATGTATTAATAAGATAAAAAGTTTTATTTTCTGTGAAATAAGCAAATATTATTATATTATAATGTCTGGTCTTAAAGAATCTCATTATGTTGATAAATTAACTGATGACAACTATTCAGTTTGGAAGTTCAAAATAGAACAATTGTTAATCAAAGAAGGTCTGTATGATGTTGTATTTGAACCTAAAAAGGAAAATGATGATAATTGGGTAAAAAATGATAGAAATGCTAGGGCATTAATTTGTTTAAATATCTCAGATTCACAATTTGTTCATGTCAGACGTGCTAAATGTGCTAAAGAAACATATGATCAATTGAAATCTGTTCATGAAAGAGTAAATTTAACAAATAAACTTTGTCTTCTTAGGAAACTGTATTCCATTAAATATAATGAAAGTGTAAAAATGCAGGAACATATTAATTCTGTCTTAGAATTAGCAGAAAAATTAAGAAGTATAGGTGAAGTAATACAAGATGATAATTTAATAGCTATTTTGCTCTGTTCCTTACCAAATTCTTATAGTACCTTTATAACTGCTATTGAAAATAAATATGAAACAGATTTATCATTAAAATATGTTCAAAACAAATTAATTGATGAGTATCTTAGAAGAGTTGAAACTAAACAAATTTCAACAAAATTTGAATCTATTGCTTCAAAGGGTAATAGGGATAAACCAAAGCATTTGAATAAACCAAAATTTTGTTCTCATTGCAAAACGAATAATCACAACTGTGCAGATTGTTTTCACTTAAAGGGTAATAATACTAACAAAACAAAACCAAATTTTACTCAAGATAGATCACGTCAACAGTTTAAAAAAACAAACAATTTCTCTGCCTCTACTGCTAATCAAAATGAAAATCTATCAGATTCTCAAAACTATCATGAA
The DNA here is from genome assembly GCA_963932465.1 of Maratus speciosus. Classification (NCBI taxonomy): domain Eukaryota; kingdom Metazoa; phylum Arthropoda; class Arachnida; order Araneae; family Salticidae; genus Maratus; species Maratus speciosus. Next base: position 408,809,656 of record OZ010787.1, on the reverse strand, counting down.
TTAATGGAAGAATCAAATTCTTCGAGTTTTGTTATGAAATCTCAACAAAATGGAAATATAAACAAAAATTTGTATTTTGTTATTGATTCAGGTGCGTCTGTTCATTTGGCTAATTCCTTGGAACTCTTCTCAGAATTAAAAAGTTCGATTAAAGATACAATTACAATTGCTAATGGAACTAAATTAACTGCAAAGGGAAACGGTAAATGTACTTTTAATATTGAAACACTTAATGGTCAAACAAATAGAGTTACATTAGATCATGTGCTTTATGTTCCCGAGTTGGATAGTAATTTATTATCTGTCCAGTCTTGTACTGATAAAGGTTTTGTTGCAACATTTAAAGATGATATATGTTTAATTAAAAAGGGCAACATCTTAGATGCAGATGCAAAAGCTGATGAGGGGTTATACAGATTAAAAATAATACCTACAAATGAAAATGTATATAGTGCTTCAGAAATATTACCCGTTTGTTCTAATGTTAACTGCATTCTAAAATGGCACCAAAGGCTGGGCCATAGAAATTTGGAATCCATCAAGAAAATTCAAAAGGATGATTTAGCTTTAGGTATTACTGTGAATAATTGTTCTCATAATACTGAATGTTCAAGTTGCATAAAAGCTAAGCTAACAGAAAAATCATTTCCAAAAGAAACGCAATACAGAAGTAAAAAACCACTTGATTTGATATACAGCGATGTATGCGGTCCTGCAGAAACAAAAAGTATGGGGTCAAAAAGATATTTCGTTACATTTATTGATGATTACTCTCATTATACACAAGTATATTTTATTTCTTCTAAAGATGAAGTATTTGATAAATTAAAAGAATATGTTGCATCAACAACAAATAAATTTAGATTGAAGATTAAATCCTTGCGTAGTGACAATGGAACAGAATATTGCAACGAATCTGTCAAAGACTACCTTAAAAACTTAGGAATAAATCATGAAACAACGACGCCATATTCACCGTCCCAAAATGGAGTCGCAGAAAGAAAAATCGCTCGCTTATTGAAATGAGTAAAGCCATGCTTATAAATGCTAAATTGCCAAAAACATTCTGGGTAGAAGCCTACAGCAGCCTACTTACAAAATAGATTACCTACAAAATCAACTGAAAAGACACCATATGAACTGTGGAATGGGCATAAGCCAAATTTGAATCACCTTAAAGTATTTGGATGCAAAGCATATGTGTTTGTTCATAAACAGAAGAGACAAAAAATTGACGAAAAAGCCACTGAAGGAGTCTTTGTTGGTTACGATTTAAGAAGCAAAGGGTACCAAATTTATATAGGCGGTAGAAAAATAGTGATAAGCAGAACAGTGAAGTTTTTTGAAAATATGAACTGTGAAAATATCTTTAAAGAAAATCCTGAAGAGCGAATCTCAGATTTAATGTATTTCAATTTTTCAGAAGAAAATCTTGAAAATGATAGTGAAGCGATCCTAATACTGCAGAAGAAATAAAAATTGATGAAAAATCAGTAGATAGCCCAACAACTGAAGAAAGTGAAGATAATTTCCAGAGGAGAATATCTAACAGAGAGACTAAAGGAATTCCACCAGAAAGATATTCTTACAAAACTGAAGACAGTTATTCCAAAAATAAAGACCCTGAAACTTTTAAAGATGTTTTACAATTACCAGTAAAAGATCAACAGAAATGGTTTCAAGCTATGAAGGAAGAATCTAACTCTTTAAAGGAAAATGAAGTTTGAGCAATAGAGTTATGAATAAAGAGGAGGGGACATATAGTGTACTGTCTAGTAGTTGCGAGTGAAGTAACTGAGGAGGTTGTCACAAGATGGCGGCTGCATTTTCTAAACCGGATCTTCAGTTTCTGATTACCGCCAGGGCAAACATCCCACCAGTAAAATTGAATAGAAAATTTCGTCTTAATTAAGCGTCTTATTCATGGAAATTTCTCTCAAAAATGTCGTAAAAATTTATATTTGTTTCTACTGGTGAGAGTTATGCCTTGTACAACTGTCAGTTTGTTTCCCTGGTTGTCACAATATGGCGGAATCGCAGGGCCTAACTACCTCCAAAATAAACTCCTACCAGTAAAAATGGAAATCTGTTTCTATCAGTACTTATGACAGAAATTTTGTAATAATAAGGCGTGTAAATAAGTTGAAAATTTCTATATAAATCTACTGGTGGAAGTTTCCCCCAGCTGTAAACAACTCCTGCGATAGCGGTTACAGCTGAAGCTTCACTATTTTAAGGATATGTCAGTTCCTCTTTATTAATAGTTCCATGGTTTGAGCTTGTTACTTTACCCAAAGGCAAACACGCCATTGGCTGTAAATGGGTTTACAAAACAAACATAATGAAAATGGAGACGAAATAAAATGCAAAGCACGATTAGTTGCCAAAGGTTTCGCTCAAAAATTAGGCACTAATTATGATGAAACCTTCTCTCCTGTCGTCAAATATACAACTATTAGAGATTTTCTGACCTGGGCAGCTTATCATAAAGCCAAAGTATTCCAAGTAGATGTTAAAACAGCCTTTCTACATGGTAAACTAGATAATGAAGAATTATGCATGCATCAACCAGAAGGCTTTCTAGTAGGAGAGCTGTTGAACATTTTTGAGTAGGTATTTGAGGCACCCTGAAAATTTGTGCAACACTTCTTTTGTAATGCCTGAATACAAAATCGAATGTCTGGCTGAAGGATCGTGGCCCAAAAACTGTGCCAGACACGTGTCAAGTGCCATTTTTTGACTACCCAAAAAAGGTATTTGAGGCACACTGAGATTGAGGCAGAATAATATTTATGCTTAGAAAAAATATTTTGAAAATGACAGACACTTTAGCCGGCACAAAATCTGTGCCAGACACGTGTCTGGCACAGATTTTGGGCCGACTAAAGTGTCTGTCATTTTCAAAATATTTTTTTCTAAGTACCGTAATTTCCGGTGTATAGGCCGCAGATCAAACAGTTCAGTTTGGACCCAGAAATTTTATTCAGCATTTGAAGACCAATATTTACCGTGATCTAATAAATTACATTTTATTTAAAAAAAATTCTGGGCCGAAACACGATTGTTTGATCCGCGGGCTATACACCCGAAATTACGGTATAAATATTATTCTGTCTCAATCTCAGCGTGCCTCAAATACATTTTTGGGGTAGTCAAAAAATGGCACTTGACACGTGTCTGGCACAGTTTTTGGGCCGACTAAAGTGTCTGTCGTTTTCAAAATATTTTTTTGTAAGTATAAATATTATTCTGTCTCAATCTCAGCGTGCCTCAAATACATTTTTTGGGTAGTCAAAAAATGGCACTTGACATGTGTCTGGCACAGTTTTTGGTCCATGATCCTTCAGCCAGACATTCGATTTTGTATTCAGCCGTTACAAAAGAAGTGTTGCACAAATTTTCAGGGTGCCTCATATACCTTCCCTAAAATGTTTAACAGCTCTTGGTCTATTTATGATGAAGAAAATAAAGACAAAGTCTATAAATTAAAAAAAGGCTATATATGGTCTTAAACAAGCCGCCAAGTCCTGGAATGAAGAAATAGAGAATACTCTAAAGGCACATGGATTTAAACAAAGTGAAGCTTATCCATGTTTGTTCATAAAAGAAAAATCAAAGAAGACAATTCATCTCATACTGTATGTAGATGATATGCTGATGAGCTCAGAAGATGAAAATGAAGTTAATGAAGTAATAAATTACTAAAAGAAATCTTATCCCTTAACATCACTAGGAGAAGCAAAATACTTCTTAGGTATAGAAATTTACAGAAAAGAAGATGGAAGTTATTTACTTTCACAAAGAAGTAAAATAAATCAATTAGTTAAGGATTTTTAGCTTGAAGAAGCCAAACCAACTTATACCCCAAAGGAAACTAACTATTATAGTTTAGATAAATAAGAAAATCTTTTATCATCAAATGATAATTATAGACAAGCTATAGGAAGTCTTTTATATATTTCCCCATGCACAAGACCTGATATTACCGCTCCTACACACATACTAAGTAGAAGATGCAATAATCCAAGACAAAAGGACTGGGATGCTGTTAACCTTCCGTCTACCAGACGGGTCCACTGGACCCGACATGTACATTCAAAATATTTATTCAAACCAGTAATTTCTTCAAAACAAACTAAATGTATAAATCAGACAATAATAAGTTAAATAAACAAATTAAATAGTTTTAAGTAAAAATTCTGGTGTAGATTGTTTTTATAAAACTTGAGTAAAATTTCCGGTAGTTCTAGGGTTAAGAGGGTAACAAGATACTTAAAAACAACGAAAGACCTTGATCTCCACATTTCTTCAAAAGAATATCCTAATATAGTTGCATTCTTGGATGCAGACTGGGGACAAGATGCTACAGACAGAAAATCCACCTCAGGAAATGTAATCTTCTTAGGCAATAGCTGCATTTCTTGGTTCTCACGAAAACAAACATGTGTGACATTATCGTCAGCAGAAGCTGAATATGTGGCACTGTCACATGGAACTCAAGCGGTGCTATGGATCTTAAAATTATGTAATGATCTCAATTTACAACAACATTTTCCTATTAGAATTTTTGAGGATAACCAATCTACAATTAAATTGGTTGAAAGTGAAAAATTTAAATCTCGCACTAAGCGCATTGATACGAAGTATCATTACATACGAGATTTAAAAACGAAAAATGTTATAGATGTCAAATATCTATCAACAAATGAAATGATAGCAGATATAATGACGAAGCCGCTACCAAAGGCCAAATTTGAACTTTGTAGAAACCTTATCCACCTGGTATCAGATTCTATCACAAAACGGGAGAGATGTTAGAAAATGCTCTTTTGTTTCAAGGAAATTCCACCAGATGGCAGCATCAGACAATCCTTTTTATTTGATCTACTGTGACAGACACTCACAGTTACTTTTTCTCCTTCCCTTATAACAGTTGGCAGCAAAATGCTGGTGGATTAAAAATCCAATAATATTCCAAAGGAATATAATATGTTAAAAAAAAACTGCAACAAACCATAGTTCAAAGTATTTCTTTGAATTTGTAAAATAATCTTCAAATAAATGTTTTTTGTTCATCCTTAAAAGAATATATTTCTATGGAAATGCATCAAAACATAAAGGTAAAACTTTTAACCTTTTACTGTATACCTATTGAGGAATTTCGTATTCATGCCTTCCATATGGAATAACATTCCAACAGTGACGCTATCAAATGTAACACGTACTGAACACGCTCAAGTATAAGCGCTCTTTTTAAAGCAGATTACTTGATATAATGTAATTTATTAACCCGTCGTATTTATTCGAATTCGTATATAATAAAGCAAAATTTTTGATTCCAAACATATTTTTTATCCGAAAAATACAGACTCGACATTGCTGTTACTGATTTTTATTTATATATGAATATAAAAGCCTGATGTTGGTTTCAAACCTGTATCTGATTTAACCCCTTGAAGAGTGGTGTGATATAATACATCCCACATAATTTTAATTGAGAAATGCTGCAATAATACCAGAATTTTTAGATGAAAATTTTAATTTCACTGAGTACGTGAAGCAAAGCATTCACCTATTTTGAGATAAATTTGTTTTTAAATTATAGTGTCACTCAGCCATTTTTGTACTTTACGATTAGAACTCCATTGTCCATGAAAGGTTTAATTACAGGGTCAGGGCAAATACATTCTAGTGACTATTTTTAATTGTAGAATAACACTTAAAAAATCTATATCATACAGTTGTACAAGGATACTTTCACAGTAAAGTTTTTTTTTTTTTTTTTTTTTTTTTTTTTTTTTTTTTTTGTAAATTATGGTACGACTGAATATAAAAATAATCGCCAGTCCTGGCTTGTAAAGAAAAGATTATTAAAACTTTTGAGCACTAAAAAAAAAGAATATTTCTTTTAGTTTTCAAGCTATGCTAGAGCTAAAACATCTATCTGATTTCCCACGAACTAGAAAAATGGTCATAGAACATCAGTGCTCTTAAACACTGGAAATGCGGCAGTTTATTTTTGTACCGCTTAATTTTTAATCTCCAAGTGCCACCTTATCACCAGAATTTTGGGACGAAAACTTTCCCTTTATTAAGTAATTGAAGAATATATTTTGCTTATTTTTAAATAATTTTTTGGTAAATACTGATCTCATACAATCATTTCAACATTTTTGAATTGAAGTACTCTGCTCCTCAAAGGGTTAAGTGTCAAAAAGAATATTTTATACACAGAATAATATTTAATACTACAAAAAATTTTTTACATAAAATATACTAATATTTTTTTCATTTTAAATGTAACAAACTATAATATTTTTGAACTGTTAAAAAATTTTCAACATAAATAAGTTATTATAAATGCATTTTAGAGTCAATAAAATTCCTTAAAAGAAAATATTTTGCACTGTTAAATCTGAAAGAAGTATATTATTTCCAGTACAGCTAAAAGTTTTCTTTGCCCACAGGCAATTTAATTTTTCTTGAAATGGAATTGTGAATGAATTGTGATTTATGGACTTTTTCGTTTTTTAACCTCATTTAAACCAATAACGTGGATGATATTTCAGAATCAATGTACTGAATTTTGATGCATTTTTAGCATCTGAAAATCTCTTAAAGTATTTTAAAGAAGTCTTTTTATAAGCTTACATTTTTAACAGTTTTTTTGTTATTTATGAATGATTCACGGATTACATAGATTTTAATAATAGTTAGCAGATACATATCTACTAACCTTTATGTTTTATTTCAAGTCGCCATTTCAGATAATATAATAAGAAATTTTATTTAATAAATGAAACAAATGTGTACCACATATGAACAAGATTCCTATTATTAAATAAATTGCCTGGTTCGAAGCTATTATTTGATTTCTGAAATGTTTAACAGGTATAAAGATTCTGACTAAATATATATTTTAAATGTATATGGAAAAAAGTGTTTCGTCGCGAATAACAGGGTTCGTATTTGTCAAGGAATTCAAATACCACTTTTCTCGAAAATTATTTTTGACGTGTGTAATTACGGATTCAATGTATGTATGTATGTAATTACAAGCGACTAAATAATGAGGATATATACTATCAGAAATAGTAGTATTCAAAAGTGATCTGTCGTATGAAATCTCTAAAAGAAATTTCGAAACAGAAAAAATGCAAAATTAAACAATTTTAACAGTAGAATGCCCGCAAATCTTTCTAAAGCTTTTTAAAAATATCTTACAGCAGAATTTTTATTTAAAATATTTAACCCTTTCAGGGGCTAAGCATTTTCATTCCTAAAATGTTGAAATAAATGAAAGGCACCGGAATTTACAAACAAAATTATTTATAAATAAGAAAGAACTACATTTCACACATATAATAAACATAATTTTTTTTAATTAAAATTCTTGTGTCATTGTGGCGTTAGGGAATTAAAATTATGTGGTTTCATAAACATACCATCGTCCCTCAAAGGGTTAAATTTATTTACAAACTTATGCGGATTTTTTTACTCTTTGTGGTTTATACAACATATTTTATGAAGAAATGTCAGGGTTGAAAGGGTTCATTTAACCACTTGTCCGGTGTCGAAATGACATCTCCTGAGTAGATCGCTCAGGGTTGAAAAATTTTGCTGTTTTAAAATGTCTAGTGACCATGCAGGATGATTGTTAATTCTTTTAACCATACACTACGCCAGGGTTGGCCAACTGTGATACGCTAGATACCACTAAAATTTTATAGTAATAATTGCTTCATTTAATTACCGAATCTCTTCGATTCAAGAAGTCGACTATTTATTTAAAAAATTAGTGGTATGCGGCGTGCCACAGTTGGCAACCCCTGCACTACGCAGTAATGCATATGTGAATAGATTAAAAGTGTTTTAATATCGTAATTTCCGGCGTATAAGCGACGGTTAAATTAAGTCTGTTTCAAACCGGAAATTTTATTAAAAAATGAACACAAATGAATGCTAAGCAGAAGTAAGTCACATTTTATTTTAAAAGCATTCTTGCAGGAAACAGAGTTATCTGAACTGCAGCTTTCACGCCAGGAACTATGGCAAAAAAAAATTCTGTTCGTGGAAAACACTGTATATAAATTATTGTATTCACTTTGCGTAATAGCGCACATTTGCCATTAATCCCTGAAGCTTCGCGCCCGATAAGTGTGGATATTTTAAAAAAATTCAGATTGATTGTCACCACTTTTTTGAATTAGAAATATTCACCTTATTTAATGGCAGATAAAATGATGCGAGAATGAAGCCAGTTACACTATTTTAAAAAGCTACACTGCCCGTGAAAGTCTCGGGCGCAGGAATTAAGGGCTTAAATAAGGCGAAAATTTTCTCTTTAAAAAATTCTGGTATATAACACTAAATATGAGTTAATATTTACATATATGTATATATATGTACAGTCATGGAAAAAAAAGTAAATACCCCCAACTAAATCCTCAACAAATTATCGTAGACAAAAGTTACTGGTACCGAACGATTGGAAATAAAGTCTACTTTTATGTGGCGTATATAAAATTTGCTTAGGGGCCATCTACATATTAAAACGAATCCAAACTTCACTTTTTTCAATAGCAATACTCAATTTTAACGATATATTTCAAATCTTTGGTTCAAACTATGCCTAGACACCGAATTTCAAGTCATTTGAATTGTAAGTTTTTGAATTATAAACATTCAAAATTTAGTGCCTCTAATGATAAATTACATTTTCATATTTTTTTTATAACTTCTGAAATTATGATCCTAATGTTCTATTTTTTTGTGTCGCAATAATACTAATATACCCAACATAAATACGTTGAATTTGAAATTTTTATAATTTTCTGATATGAATTATGAAATTAATATTCAAAAGAATTATGAATTGCAACCTACAATTTCTTTGATGGATTCAGATTTATTAAGTCCTGCTTTATGGAAAACCAAAATTTAACATTTTTATTCCAAGTAGTTTTCAAATGATGCTTAAAAAAACGGTAAAATGATGGTTTAAGGGGCCGTCTATGATAGAACTGACTAAATATTTTGAAATTTCTTATGATATCCTGTAATCTAACAGGCTTAATTTACTGTTTAAGGTGCCTTGATCAAGAAGGGAGCTCTCTCGGTTAATAATCGAGTACCGAACTTCAACGGTTTAGCCCTTAAAATACGTTTATTTTAAAATAATCTCGGAAACTTGTGGTACGAATTACATAGAAATTTGTTTTTAGACTAACTGACGCATGTAGAGTTCATTTATGCTGTCAGAATTGTGTACTGCTATTGAAAAAAACAAAGTTATGGTTCGTTTTAATATGTAGATGGCCCCCTAAGAAAATTTTATAAACATCACTTAAAAGTAGACTTTATTTCCAATCGTTCGGTACCAGTAGCTTTCTTCTACGATAATTTGTTGAGGAGTTAGTAGGGATGTTTACTTTTTTTTCCACGACTGTACATATATATATAAATCACATAATTGAAATCTTAACAGTAGTCATTTTGTAAAGAAATGTTAAGAGAACTTGATAGTTGTCTTTTGACTTTCAAAGGTATTATATATATACAGGGTGTTCCGTTAAAGGGGTCCAATATTAATAGGGGTAATAGAGGAGATCACATGGAGCATAAATCTGTATATAAAGCCTGGTCGGATCTCAATAGTTTTCAAGTTACAGCAAATAGAATGAAAATTCGGAAAATTGTAAAAGAACCCTCATTGCTAAACTATCGATAATGCTACATAAAAACGAAACACATATTTAGAAAGAGCAGAAAAAAACCTACAAAATGACACCAATTGTATTAAAATAGCAATATTTATTGACGAGTTACAAGCCCTGAAACAGTGAAAAAAGTACGAAATCCAATATACATCAAAATAGTTAATCGTTAATTCCAAAAAGACAACTCTAGCTACAACAAGGAAAATGTAGTAAAATTTGGTCCATTCCGAAAACTTTCGAAAAAGCTTACAATGAACCATATCGGTTTAATTGTGTGAGAGAAATTAATCAGTTTCTTAGTTACAACTCCGCTTTCTTTGACACTAGCAAAGGTTAAACTCCGCCCATCACGATTGGAAACACCGCCTTTTTAATTACTCTCAACTATACATTTTCGATCATGCTTCTTCTGAGATGCAACATTTTTAATTATTCAAGAGTTGAATGAACCAAAATAACTTTACAACAATAGTCTACATTTTAAAGTGGTCTTTTATTGATATAAAGCTTAAGTTAAATTCTTTAAAATTAAACTGGTGGTGAAAATTCGGAAATAATTAAAAATATTGCGATTTGTAACTATGCAAGAAGTTTCAGTACATGTTTTACATGGACAATTATTGTATGTATATGTGCATCATAATTTATGATAGGAAATAATAATAACGAATAGCATAATAATTTTATTAATTATAAATTTAAAAAAGACACTAAATTTTAAATTATTTCATACAAACTTTGTAATTTACAATTTGAGTACACCACAGTCTGTGACTTACAAAATATTGCGCCAAAAAGTGTTGAAAATAAAAGAAAAATGACAAATAAAGAATTACATTCCACGTACTTTATGACATATGTGAAGCATAGTCTTCTGGCCTGCGCTGCGCAGTTCAATGTCGGAAGGCAGACGAACGGACATTATTATAATAGGTGTTCGAAGTTGCACCCATTAACAGAATCGCACAGCCGACAGCGACGTCGTAAAGATTGGCGAACACGCCGAAAAACTCCGACGGAGTTGGGAATGTCTCCTGCAGCGACAACGATTCGCGCTAGTAAATCCTCCGGTGTATCCACAGGCGTTTCATACACCAGCGATTTAAGGTGTCCCCAAACAAAAAAGTCTAACGGATTGAGGTCTGGAGAGCGTGCAGGCCAAGCAACAGGTCCACTGCGTCCAATCCATTTCCCAGGATATGTTGAATTGAGGTGATTGCGAACACCTATGAAAAAATGTGCCGGTGCGCCATCGTGCATAAACCACATATTGTGGCGCAATGTTGCTGGCACATTTTGCAGTAACTGCGGTAAGATATCCCGTAGGAAAACCAAGTACGTACTGCCATTGAGTACATCTGGGAGTAAATGTGGTCCTATGAGATAATCGCCGAGGACACCTGCCCATATGTTCACACTGAACTTTTGTTGTGCGTTCGACGGGAAAACAGTGTGCGGATTTGTATATGACCATGTGTGCATATTGTGCGTGTTTACCACGCCCTCTCTCGTAAATGTTGCTTCATCAGTAAATAAAATATTTTCCAGAAATTGTGGATTATTTTCTGTTACATTAAGCAACCAGCGTACGAATTCTGTCCGCTGAGCACAATCTGTTACTGATAACAGTTGTACCCGCTGCACATGAAAAGGGTGCATGTTTTCTGCACGCAGAATACGCCACACACTTTGGTGAGAAACACCGACTTCAGACGCAGCAGCTCGTGTACTCGTGGAGGGGTTATCTTTAAAAATATTCAGTACATCTTCTTCCATTGCAGGTGTTCGTACATGTCGAGGTTTCCCTGCATCAATGCTTGCTGTATTAAACGATCCAGTCTCCCGTAATCGTCTATCGATTTTTATGAAGAGTTTCGAACTTGGGCAACGTCTCCTTGGAAATTGCTCACGGTACATGCTCTGTGCTAGACATGCATTTCCATGAGCTTGCCCGTACATCAGATGCATGTCCGCATATTCTTCGTTAGAGTATTCCGGCATAATTATTATACATCAACTTACTACAATCCCACTTATAACAGCCTCCCTTTAACATAACGCCCACTGATGACTGCTGTTTTATTACACTTTTCTTCCTATACACATAGAAAATTTGCATAAAAAGTACTTCTTCTTCATCATCCTAAAAGTTCATGGAGGAAACGCAGCAGTCACGGAGTTTGCTTTAAGACAAGGCGAGAGCTGCACAATATGTCATTAACTTGACCAGACTGAATAATGAAAGGGTATTGATAGAGGTTGATCAGAAATGTATAATTGAAAGATATTAAAACGGGGTGTTTACAATCGTCATGGGCGGAGTTTCGCCCTTTCCGAGCGTGCAACAGTACAGAGTTTTAACTAGGGAACTGCTTGATTTCTCCCATACAATTAAACTGATATGGTTTATTGTCAGATTCTTCGAAAGCTTTCGGAATGGACCAAATTTTATAACATTTTCCTTGATGTAGGTAGAGTTGCATTTTTGGAATTAACGATTAACTATTTTGCTAAATATTTGATTTTGTATTTTTTCACTGTTTCAGAGCTTGTAACTCGCCATTAATTCTCAATATTCTAAAACAACTTATGTCATTTCGTAGCATTTTTTTTGCTCTTTCTAAATGTGTGCTTCGTTTTTATGTAGCATTATCGATAGTTTAGCAATGAGGGTTTTTTTTACAAATTTCCGATTTTTCATTCTATTTGCTGTAACTTGAAAATTATTGAGATACGGCCAGGCATTATATACTGATTTATGCTCCGTGTGATCTCCTCTATTACCCCTATTAATATTGGACCCCTTTAAAGGAACACCCTGTATATATATAAATATATATATATATATATATATATATATATATAGAGAGAGAGAGAGAGAGAGAGAGAGATAGATAGATACTTCCAATTGAATATTTGTGCAGATTAAGGTTAATAAGTAGATATCATTGGATTATTACAGGTATAAATTTTGCAGTAAGAAACTTAGTAAAATAACATAATGCGCACAGAATGTTTAGATACTGAGGAACAAAGTATAATTTTATTAAAACAGATGTGGTCAGAATCTCGTCTCGTCTGCAGAATTTTAATTATAAGATGATTCATGAAAATGCTTAATTCCTTAATGTGGATGGCCTGCAGCGGCAATATGATTGTATATGACAGCGTTTGCATAAAATTTCATGCCAAAGTTACTTTTGCGGAATTTCGATGTCCATAGGCATATATGAAGGTGTTATCGTAAATCCGAAGTATCACTATCGTTTCAGCTTTGCCTATTTTAGAGGTAAAATAAATCTATTGTTAGAATATTGAAATGATTGACTCCCAGCAGAATTAGCGAACAATTTGATTTGAAAATAAATAATTGCCTTTTTAAAAACGTATGGTACAATTTTGGCAAATGGGAAATAAAAATAAGTGCCCAAAATTTGTACCACCGCCGTTCAATTGGATAAGGAATATTGTCTTAACCCTTTCAAATGAAAAATACTTTCGCTGCTAAAATGATAAAATAATTCTTTGACACAGGATTTACTAACAAATTTATTTGAAAATAAGTAAAATTTTTTATTCACGTACATTATGAAAGCAAAATTTTGTGCAATAATTTCAGTTCCATTGCAGCATTTGGAGATTGAAATTAAATGGGATATCTAATATGCAACAGGCCTCCAAGGGTTTAAAACGCTTAGCTTTCAATTAAACTTCAACACATTGCTGATAGTCCAGGAGCCGGTGACATTGAAAGCCTCGTGATCGCGGAATTGAAAATTGTTTATGTAAATCGATAGTACAAAGTCATACAAACAAAATGAGCTAGTTATGACTAGTTTTGCAAGCCGATAATATGTTTAATTAAATAAATTATTATTCAGAAACCATAATGTTTTACCGTTATAGCGGATATTGATCACTCTTAACCGTTTGAGGGTGACCACGCTCTTCTTGTTCTGTGCCAAAACGTTGCCACCTATACACTCAAGGCCTGAGGACACGAGTTGTGACATCATCACTAATCGACCGACTTCTCCCTAGTGTTGGAATTCACACCGGAAAAATTTGAATAGCAATTTTCTTTTATTTTATTTGTGGAATAGCTATCATCTTATAAAACAATAATAACTACTTAAACTTACTGGTGAGAATTCGGAATCCCTAAATAAAAATTCAGCCAGTTGCGGAATGCCTCAGTGTTGCCGCATCTGGTTGATTTTTTATTGGGGGACTCCAAATTCTCACCAGTAAGTTTAAATAGTTTTTATTGTTTTATCAGATGTTAGTTATTACACAAATGAAATAAAAAAAAAATTGCTATTCAAAATTTTCTGCTGTGAATTCCAACACTAGTGAGAAGTCGGTCGATTAGTGATGACGTCATAACTCGTGTCCTCAGGCCTTGAGTATTTCGGTGGCAACGGCCAAAATTGCTGGAAGCGCTATAGCGCTCCTCTTGTTTTATGCTAAAACTGAGGTGGGGGTGACAGTGCTCCTATTTTTTGTCTGAGTTTGGTGTGCATTTAATCCTTTCAGGGGCAAAGTACTTATGTTGCTAAAATGTTCAAATAATTGGAAGACATCGGGATTTATGAAAAAATGTATATGGAAGTAACTAAAAGCTTTTCTACCGTACATGATCGCCTTCGCGGGCGGTGGTTCATTTTTGGACCACTTAATTTTCATTCCTAAATGCCATATTGGCACCCGAATTTTGAAACGAAAATTTTTCTTTTATCGAGTACGCGAAAAAAAGCTTTTACTTATTTTCAAATAATATATATATTTTTTTATTTCGGCATCATTCAATGATTTCAGCATTTTACACATAGAAGTAAGTACTTTGCCCCTGAAAGTGTTATACATAACAAAATTTAATTCCGAAAATCTGATGCCAATGTTGCATTTGGGAATTGAAATTTAGTGGCATATATAACATAGCGGTGCTTTTCAAGGGGTTACGCTGGTTGCACTAGCGAAGCATACGATTTTTGTGTATACCGTCGCTTGCTAGTAATTATTTTATTTAGATACACGCACACATTCGCATATATCCACAAGATTTGTTCCACACGCAAACGTTTAAAGCATTTTATAGAATATTTTGGCATGTCATACCTAGCTCATTTTGTTCGTATGACTTTTTACTGTCGATTTGCATAAATATTTTTCTCTTCCGCAACCACGGAGCTTTCGATGTCACCGGCTTCTGGACTATGAGGCAAGTTTTCATCGTTTAACCCTTTCAGGGGAAAATCACTTCTGTTGCTAAATTGTTGAAATGATTGATTGACATCAGGATTTAAGAACAAATTTATTAGAAAGTATGTATAAGATGTTTTTCACGTACAATTTTAATGCAAAATTTATTTCCAAAATTCCGGTGTCAGTGTGGCATTTTGGTAGCAAATGTAAGTGGTATATATTTCATATCGGCACCCTTCAATGGGTTAAACAGGAAGCCCAGCCTATTAGTGTTACTCTTTCATGTTGCATTATTAACCCTCCGTCTACCAGACGGGTCCATTGGACCCGACAGGTACATACAAAATATTCATTCAAACCAGAAATTTCTTTAAAATAAACTAAGTATATAAACCAGACAAAAATAAGGTAAATAAATAAGTTAAATAGTTTTAAATAAAAATTCTGGTGTAGAACGTTTTATTAAAACTTGAATAAAATTCCCGGTAGATCTAGGGTTAAAAAAAAAAGATTTTATGTGTTTGCGCTTAAATTATAAATGAATGTATATAATAATGGTATTGTTTCTAATGAAAATATTAATATGCGCAGCACTCTTGTAAAAATACGAATATTGTATCTGTTTTTTGAAAAATAATGTGCAGCATAAAACTCAAAGTACGAGTCTCGCGTGGAAAATGTTTTTTTTAATCTTATAAAATTTCAAAATGATTAATGTTACACGTATGTCGCAGAAAAATGGTACATAAAATTTTAACAGCAGTATTTCTCAACTATATACTTTCCAACTTCCGACTTAACTTCCATAAAATGTGAGTTAACCCATTAAAGACCAGCATGTTTTATAGGAATTTTCAGGATATCCCGAAGCGCCAACTGTAACCGGTTTTGTAGTCGTTCATTACCGCCAAGCCAAGCTAATTTTCCACCAGTAAATAGGAATTGAAATCAGGGTTGACAGTTTGGCGTCATATTTTAATAAAAATATCAAATTTATACTGGAAATATCGAATTAAGAATTGTTACTTTATGTAAACGTTAAATTTCACCTATTAAAGGAAGCATAAAATACCATTCTTTATTTCTGGTATGAACTTTAAATTTCTGAATAAATTTGGAGACCAGACTGGCAACGCAGATAGAAATGATCTTCTTACTTAAACGTTTTATAAATGCAGAACATATAGAAATGATCTTCTTACTTAAACGTTTTATAAATGCAGAATTTCAGCCATAATTATGGCCAAAAACAGATATTTATATCTACTGGTAAAAGTTTACTTTGGCATTAGTCAGGTCTTGCGTTTCCGCCATTTTACGACAACCTAAGCAACCTCCTGTCAGTGTCAGAGAAAGAGATTACAGTACTCGGGAAAATTTCCACCAGTAAAAACGAATAGAAAAAATTTACTATATTTTTGAGAGAAATTTCAGATGAATTAGCCACTAAAATAAGGATAAATTTTCCACTCAAAATTCACTGTTGGAAATTTGCTTCGATGGTCATCAAAAACTGTTTATCCGATGCGATGTAAGAAATCGGCCACCATCTTGTGAGAGCCTTCTCGATTATTTTCCTCGCAAATGGTAATCGCTACACTATATGTCTCCTCCCCTTTATTCATAACTCCATTCTTTGAATTCCATTCTTTCGCACTGATATCTATCTATGTCATACTTACAAACCTTCATTTTTTTTTTAAATAGGAGAAACATTATTTGAACCAGAAAATGTACTTAACCTATTAACCGCCAAAACTATTACGATAGAAATATTCAAATTTCTCGTTGAAAGTAGTTTCCCACCACAAATTCAGTAAGGTAAATTTCGCTTTACTAATATAGCAAAATTTCTGCCAATAAATAACACATTTTTTTTAAGTTCTAAAACATTGGTGCCAATGTAAAAAGTTCATTGCATGATCAATTATTTTTACTGTTGCGTGAACGCAACGTCAGCGGTTAATGAGTTAATTAAATATATCTTGCTTCTATGTGGTAGTCATTTGAAATATACTTGATACCATTCCTTAAATAAAATTTTCTGTTCGAATTTGTTTATTGGAACTCTAGTCTCTTATTAACACTAGAACGCCCGGAAATTTTACTCAAGTTTCATAAAAATATTTGACACCAGAATTTGTATTTAAAGTTATTTGACTGACTTATTTAACGTAAAACTGTGTGTTTTAAATGTAACTAATTTTAAGAAAGGATTTTTGTTCCAGTTGACATTTACTCATATGGTTGGAGTTGGATCGGCTCTCCGGGTGTTCTAGTGTGAAAAACGGTACAATGTAGAAGAATGCTACGCACCATAATTTCCGACGTATAAACAGATGCTGAAATGACTCAGTTTTGAACCAGAAATTTGAGTTTCCAATTAAAATCAAATAACTACCAATTAGAAGTAACATACATTTTAAGAAATGAAATTTTTGGTTAATAACAGATTTTTTTTTTAGCCGTGGTTTATACGCCGGAAATTACGGTTCATATATATCTAGGTATGTTCACACCATATAATTGTCAAGAAATCTGACACCACTATCTATGATTGGAAATTTTCTCATTAATATTTAAATAAAAAATAAATTAATCGACTTTTTAAAAATCTGGTTTTGTAATATTGTATCAGGGTTCGTGCGCTTCAAGGACTTTCAAGCACATTTTCCCATAATTTTTCTAAAGTAATATTTGCCTTATTTAACGAAAAAAAAATATTTTCAGATATGGAGAACAGTACTTTGCGAAATTTCTGGTGTTAAAACATCTGAAATTCACTGAATACCTTGATGCGTACGAACCCTGTGTATACGATTAAACAAAGCAAAAAAAAAAAAAAAAAAAAAAAGAAAAAAAAAATTCAAAATCTGTGGTAGGAATGTAAGTAGTATTGCCAGGTGTCCCGCGTAAATCGTAGCTCCAAATGCTCTTAACATCACTAATTTCTTACAGTTCATTTCGCCATTTTTAATCACAGATAATTCTGCCATTAGCTAAGGCGAAGAAAATTACTTTAAAATACTGGTTTCCAGAACATACGGAGCCCCGATTTACGCAAGGCACCAGTGTTGCCAGTGGGCTACTTTTTTAAAATTCAGATTTCTTGATTCCCACCAGTTATTTGAAACGGTAAAATTCCCTTGTTTTCACCTTAATTAATATGTCATTAAAGAAAAGGCATTTTACAATTTCAAGAAAGTAGTGACAATCAAGAATCTGAATTAAAAAATAGTAGCCCATCTGGCAACACTGCAAGACACCTGGCAACACTAGCCTTAAATGAGAGCAGTGTTGCCAGTGGGCTACTTTTTTAAAATTCAGATTTCTTGATTGCACCACTTTTTTGAAACGGGAAAATTACCTTTGTTATCGCCTTAATTAATATGTCATTAAACAAGGCGTTTTTTACCATTTCAAAAAAGTGGTGCCAATCAAGAATCTGAATTTAAAAAAAAGTAGACCATCTGGCAACACTGAATGAGAGTCACCTCTCGAGTGCAAAGGGTTAAAACTCGAATTGATCGAACATCGCCCCTACCCGTTTTCATTTTGCTACATCAGTACGAAACAGTCGTGACAGACCGCATTTTTCTTGAGAGCCATTATTTTAACACTCAGCCATTCATCAACTGCCTTCTAACTATAAATTTATGTTAGGATCCTTTTAAAATTTTACCGGTGGTGATTTCTCCTCAATAAATTTTCCTTACAAAAGGCTCCCTTTGGTCCAGTTTTTCAATGCCGCTATTTCCAAGCAATAATTTTTGTTATAAATTTCTGCAAAATTTCCAATAGCAAATAACAATCTGCAAATTTTCTCAAAATATGACGACAATTATTATTTGGGAAAAAGTTGTATCCAAATGTTTTCGTTTTATGAACACCAATTTTTTAAATACAAAAAAATAAAATCAATTTTTTTAGAAACAAACCATGAAAGCTATTTATAAAATCGATACAAAAATTGACCATCTGGGAGATTTGTACACTCCAAAGATCCATAACTATTCTGCTTTTTTAATAATTTTCTTGTGTAAAGTGTGAAATTTATACAACGTTTTCAGGGTCAAGACATTTCTGCTCCAAAAATATTCAAATAATTAATTCACATCGCAATTTACGAAAAATTTATTTGTAAATTAAATAGAGCTCTTTTTTTTACGTATATTATGAGATTGAAATTGTACTAAAATATTACAAGTTCCACCTGGGAAGTTTGGACATTAAAATTAAGCGTTTGCATACTGCATACGGCGCGTCTGAAAGGGTTAATACATACTTAGCATTTTCAAGGGTGCTAGTCACACGGCGTGACCTCCTAATTTTATTTACAAAATAACAATCGGCATCAAGAATATTTTAATAAAATTTTGCTTTTATAATGAAAGTTCAGAAAATGAAGGGTTTTTTTTTTTTTTTTTTTTTTTTTTATAAAGAAATTCGTTTTTAAATTCTGGTGTCAGTCAATCATTTCATCATTTTAATAACTGAATTATTCTGCCGATGAAAGGGTTAATTTTTATTCTTTGCTTCAAAGATTATTTCTTTCGAATCAGCATTAGTAATGTGAAAATACGCGTTTTTATAAGTTCACGAAGAAAGACGACGTACTGGGTATCCATTTTATACTGCTTGTGTTATGAAAGATTTTGTGACAGAATCCTAATACCAAAATCAGTTTTGTAACGTTAATATCATCGATACCATATCAAACTATCCAATATGAAAAGAGTGTGTTTACCAGCGGGCTACTTTTTTAAAATTCAGATTTCTTGATTGGCACCACTTTTTTGAAATAGTAAAATGCGCCGTATTTAATCCCTTAACGGTCGCAATAAATTACGGTTTAAAAATTCAAATTGCTCGTTGGCACCACTTTTTTGAAAAAAAGTAATATTCACCTTATTTAATGACAGGTAAAAGGATACCATAATAAAACTTATTACACCATTTTATAAAACTGGTGGGAATCAAACAATCTGGGTAAAAGACACAGCCCGTGAATATCACGAGAGCGGGAATTAAGGGGTTAATGACATATTAATTAGGGCAAAAACAAGGATAATTATACAATTTAAAATTGGTGTCAACCAAGAAATTAGAATTTTAAGAAAGTAGCCGACTGGCAACACTGTTTTAATATTGGATATTTTGACATGGTACCGACGATATGGCTTTATATTTGTCACAAATGATCATAGCCATATCGTTGACCAAAGGTTACATATTTACTTTCCATGCATTTTGACACTCAAGTGAATCAGCTACGTGACTCAACAGTGAAGTCACCAGTGATTTGGAGCTCGTAACAGTTGTATACGTATAAACTGCTGCGATTTTTTGTCACCACCATTTTCTAATAGTAATATTTGCCTTAATAATTGCAGAAAGCTGCGATATATAAAAGGGGGGATCCAGAACTTTGGTCACTATTTCACATAACACCAGTATTTTTAAATTGAAAATTCGTGTTATTTTGTAGCAGTTCCGGTCAAAAAGTCGAGCTGTACAGACTTTGAATGCGGGGTCAGTGTTGCCAGATGGGCTACTTTATTTAAGTTCAGATTTTTGATTGGCACCGCTTTTTTGAAATGGTAAAATTGGTCTTATTTGATGACTTATTAATTAAGGCGAAAACAAAGGTAATTTTACCGTTTCAAAAAAGTGGTGGTAATCAAGAAATCTGAATTTAAAAAAAGTATCCCACTGGCAACACTGTGCGGGGTAGCCAGTTTGGCATCCCTGAACAACAACAAATATTCAGAATATATATATATATATATTAAGAAGCATTTCTTAAACAGAACAAAATGAATTGTACTTAAAAGATATCAATTCTAATATGAAATTGATATCTTTTAATTTATTTAAAAAGAAAATCTTTTAAAGGATCTTTAAAAGGATCTCTAATTATAAATGGGGGTTTATTCTGTAAAGTGTTGAAATCAATATAAAAATAGATAAAAGAGAAATACCGGCGTCGAATGTATACCGGCCTATAAATTGACAAAAAAAAAGAGAGAGAGAGAAATAACATATCCTTTCGTTTGAATACAAGAATTTCAAACATTTTTTTTCGTTTTATTTAATAGCATAATTCATAATAAATTAAGGTTATTTAATAAGACGAAGATTACTATACGGAAGTAACGATATTCAAAAGGTAGGTCATGCTATTTCAATCGAATTTTACAATCGTCTTATAAGTGAACATGCATGATGCATGTCACCATATCAGTTTTATTTTAACAACGAAGCCCGGACTAATATTTTAATATTTTTGACAGGTTTCCCACCGATGCTTCAATTTACTACCACTATTTTTCAGACGATATGTTTGCCTTATTTAAAGGCAAAATTATGGTCATTAACACTAGAACGCCTGGAAGCTTTACTCAAGTTTGATAAAAATATTTTACACCAGGATTTTTAATTAAAATTATTTGACTAACTTATTTAACGTAAATCTGCGTGGTTCAAATTTAATTTATTTTATGAAAGAATTTCTGGTTCCAGTTCACATTGAACAATATGACCGGAGTCGGATTGGCTCCTTCCGGGCGTTCTAGTGTTAAATAAAACGAATTTTAATGTTCACACATAGTGGTATTTGACCCTTTCAAAGGCAAGCAATTGTGTTTGAATAATGCTGAATTCCCACCGGAAATTTAGAAAATTTTTAAATAAGGAAATGCAATTTTTCAACTATTTTCACTCAAAGTTATAAAAACAAAACATAATTAGAAGTTTCTGGTGCGAATGTTAATTAAACTTAGGTGGGATATAATATATCGCCCCCCCCCACCCCAAGGTGTTAAAGAACTCGAAGTGACACTGTTTTCATGGCTATATATATAGGCGATTCTCCCATAAGGGGATAATTTCACTCTGTGATTTAGTCAAAAATAAAAGTTAACCCTTTGCACTCGAGAGGTGATTCTCACTCAAAATCTGTCGTAGGAATGTAAGTAGTATTGCCAGGTGTCCCGCGTAAATCGTAGCTCCAAATGCTCTTAACATAACTAATTTCTTACAGTTCATTTCGCCATTTTTAATCACAGATAATTCTGCCATTAGCTAAGGCGAAGAAAATTACATTAAAATACTGGTTTCCAGAACATACGAAGCCCCGATTTACGCAAGGCACCAGTGTTGCCAGTGGGCTACTTTTTTAAAATTCAGATTTCTTCATTCCCACCAGTTATTTGAAACGGTAAAATTCACTTGTTTTCACCTTAATTAATATGTCATTAAAGAAGACGCATTTTACAATTTCAAGAAAGTAGTGCCAATCAAGAATCTGAATTAAAATATAGTAGCCCATCTGGCAACACTGCAAGACACCTGGCAACACTAGCCTTAAATGAGAGCAGTGTTGGCAGTGGGCTACTTTTTTAAAATTCAGATTTCTTTATTGCACCACTTTTTTGAAACGGGAAAATTACCTTTGTTATCGCCTTAATTAATATGTCATTAAACAAGGCGTTTTTTACCATTTCAAAACTAGTGGTTCCAATCAAGAATCTGAATTAAAAAAAAGTAGACCATCTGGCAACACTGAATGAGAGTCACCTCTCGAGTGCAAAGGGTTAAAACTCGAATTAATCGAAAATCGCCCCTACCCGTTTTCATTTTGCTACATCAGTACGAAACAGTCGTGACAGACTGCATTTTTCTTGAGAGCCATTATATTTAACACTCAGCCATTCATCAACTGCCTTCTAACTATAAATTTATTTTAGGATCCTTTTAAAATTTTACCGGTGGTGATTTCTCCTCAATAAATTTTCCTTACAAAAGGCTCCCTTTGGTCCAGTTTTTCAATGCCGCTATTTCCAAGCAATAATTTTTGTTATAAATTTCTGCAAAATTTCCAATAGCAAATAACAATCTGCAAATTTTCTCAAAATACGACGACAATTATTATTTGGGAAAAAGTTGTATCCAAATGTTTTCGTTTTATGAACACCAATTTTTTAAATACAAAAAAATAAAATCAATTTTTTTAGAAACAAACCATGAAAGCTATTTATAAAATCGATACAAAAATTGACCATCTGGGAGCTTTGTACACTCCAAAGATCCATAACTATTCTGCTTTTTTAATAATTTTCTTGTGTAAAGTGTGAAATTTACACAACGTTTTCAGGGTCAAGACATTTCTGCTCCAAAAATGTTCAAATAATTAATTCACATCGCAATTTACGAAAAATTTATTTGTAAATTAAATAGAGCTCTTTTTTTACGTATATTATGAAATTGAAATTGTACTAAAATATTACAGGTTCCACCTGGGAAGTTTGGACATTAAAATTAAGCGTTTGCAGACTGTATACGGCGCGTCTGAAAGGGTTAATACATACTTAGCATTTTCAAGGGTGCTAGTCACACGGCGTGACCTCCTAATTTTATTTACAAAATAACAATCAGCATCAAGAATATTTTAATAAAATTTTGCTTTTATAATGAAAGTTCAAAAAAATGAAGGTTTTTTTTTTTTTTTTTTTTTTTTTTTTTTTTTTTTTTTTTTTTTTTTTTTAAATTCTGGTGTCAGTCAATCATTTCATCATTTTAATAACTGAATTATTCTGCCGATGAAAGGGTTAATTTTTATTCTTTGCTTCAAAGATTATTTCTTTCGAATCAGCATTAGTAATGTGAAAATACGCGTTTTTATAAGTTCACGAAGAAAGACGACGTACTGGGCATCCATTTTATACTGCTTGTGTTATGAAAGATTTTGTGACAGAACCCTAATACCAAAATCAGTTTTGTAACGATAATATCATCGATACCATATCAAACTATCCAATATGAAAAGAGTGTGTTTACCAGTGGGCTACTTTTTTAAAATTCAGATTTCTTGATTGGCACCACTTTTTTGAAATAGTAAAATGCGCCGTATTTAACCCCTTAACGGTCGCAATAAATTACGGTTTAAAAATTCAAATTGCTCGTTGGCACCACTTTTTTGAAAAAAAGTAATATTCACCTTATTTAATGACAGGTAAAAGGATACCATAATAAAAACACTATTTTATAAAACTGTTGGGAATCAAACAATCTGGGTAAAAGACACAGCCCGTGAATATCACGGGAGCGAGAATTAAGGGGTTAATGACATATTAATTAGGGCAAAAACAAGGATAATTTTACAATTTAAAATTGGTGTCAACCAAGAAATTAGAATTTTAAGAAAGTAGCCGACTGGCAACACTGTTTTAATATTGGATATTTTGACATGGTACCGACGATATGGCTTTATATTTGTCACAAATGATCATAGCCACGTCGTTGACCAAAGGATACATATTTACTTTCCATGCATTTTGACACTCAAGTGAATCAGCTACGTGACTCAACAGTGAAGTCACCAGTGATTTGGAGCTCGTAACAGTTGCATACGTATAAACTGCTACGATTTTTTGTCACCACCATTTTCTAATAGTAATATTTGCCTTAATAATCGCAGAAAGCTGCGATATATAAAAGGGGGGATCCAGAACTTTGGTCACTATTTCACATAACACCAGTATTTTTAAATTGAAAATTCGTGTTATTTTGTAGCAGTTCCGGTCAAAAAGTCGAGCTGTGCAGACTTTGAATGCGGGGTCAGTGTTGCCAGATGGGCTACTTTATTTAATTTCAGATTTTTGATTGGCACCACTTTTTTGAAATGGTAAAATTGGTCTTATTTGATGACTTATTAATTAAGGCTAAAACAAAGGTAATTTTACCGTTTCAAAAAAGTGGTGGCAATCAAGAAATCTGAATTTAAAAAAGGTATCCCACTGGCAACACTGCGCGGGGTAGCCAGTTTGGCATCCCTGAACAACAACAAATATTAAGAATATATATATATATATTTTAAGAAGCATTTTTAAACAGAACAAAATGAATTGTATTTAAAAGATATCAATTCTAATATGAAATTGATATCTTTTAATTTATTTAAAAAGAAAATCTTTTAAAGGATCTTTAAAAGGATCTCTAGTTATAAATGGGGGTTTATTCTGTAAAGTGTTGAAGTCAATATAAAAATAGATAAAAGAGAAATACCGGCGTCGAATGCATACTGGCCTATAAATTGACAAAAAAAAGAGAGAGAGAGAGAAATAACATATCCTTTCGTTTGAATACAAGAATTTCAAACTTTTTTTTTTCGTTTTATTTAATAGCATAATTCATAATAAATTTCGGTTATTTAATAAGACGAAGATTACTATACGGAAGTAACGATATTCAAATGGTATTTCAATCGAATTTTACAATCGTCTTATAAGTGAACATGCATGATGCATGTCACCATATCAGTTTTATTTTAACAACGACGCCCGGACTCATATTTTAATATTTTTGACAGGTTTCCCACCGATGCTTCAATTTACTACCACTATTTTTCAGACCATATGTTTGCCTTATTTAAAGGCAAAATTATGGTCATTAACACTAGAACGCCTGGAAGCTTTACTCAAGTTTGATAAAAATATTTTACACCAGAATTTTTAATTAAAATTATTTGACTAACTTATTTAACGTAAATCTGCGTGGTTTAAATTTAATTTATTTTATGAAAGAATTTCTGGTTCCAGTTCACATTGAACAATACGACCGGAGTCGGATTGGCTCCTTCCGGGCGTTCCAGTGTTAAATAAAACGAATTTTAATGTTCACACATAGTGGTATTTGACTCTTTCAAAGGCAAGCAATTGTGTTTGTATAATGCTGAATTCCCACCGGAAATTTAAAAAATTTTTAAATAAGGAAATGCAATTTTTCAACTATTTTCACTCAAAGTTATAAAAACAAAACATAATTAGAAGTTTCTGGTGCGAATGTTAATTAAACTTAGGTGGGATATAATATATCGCCCCCCCCCACCCCAAGGTGTTAAAGAACTCGAAGTGACACTGTTTTCATGGCTATATATATAGGCGATTCTCCCATAAGGGGATAATTTCACTCTGTGATTTAGTCAAAAATAAAAGTTAACCCTTTGCACTCGAGAGGTGATTCTCACTCAAAATCTGTCGTAGGAATGTAAGTAGTATTGCCAGGTGTCCCGCGTAAATCGTAGCTCCAAATGCTCTTAACATAACTAATTTCTTACAGTTCATTTCGCCATTTTTAATCACAGATAATTCTGCCATTAGCTAAGGCGAAGAAAATTACATTAAAATACTGGTTTCCAGAACATACGAAGCCCCGATTTACGCAAGGCACCAGTGTTGCCAGTGGGCTACTTTTTTAAAATTCAGATTTCTTCATTCCCACCAGTTATTTGAAACGGTAAAATTCACTTGTTTTCACCTTAATTAATATGTCATTAAAGAAGACGCATTTTACAATTTCAAGAAAGTAGTGCCAATCAAGAATCTGAATTAAAAAATAGTAGCCCATCTGGCAACACTGCAAGACACCTGGCAACACTAGCCTTAAATGAGAGCAGTGTTGGCAGTGGGCTACTTTTTTAAAATTCAGATTTCTTTATTGCACCACTTTTTTGAAACGGGAAAATTACCTTTGTTATCGCCTTAATTAATATGTCATTAAACAAGGCGTTTTTTACCATTTCAAAACTAGTGGTTCCAATCAAGAATCTGAATTAAAAAAAAGTAGACCATCTGGCAACACTGAATGAGAGTCACCTCTCGAGTGCAAAGGGTTAAAACTCGAATTAATCGAAAATCGCCCCTACCCGTTTTCATTTTGCTACATCAGTACGAAACAGTCGTGACAGACTGCATTTTTCTTGAGAGCCATTATATTTAACACTCAGCCATTCATCAACTGCCTTCTAACTATAAATTTATTTTAGGATCCTTTTAAAATTTTACCGGTGGTGATTTCTCCTCAATAAATTTTCCTTACAAAAGGCTCCCTTTGGTCCAGTTTTTCAATGCCGCTATTTCCAAGCAATAATTTTTGTTATAAATTTCTGCAAAATTTCCAATAGCAAATAACAATCTGCAAATTTTCTCAAAATACGATGACAATTATTATTTGGGAAAAAGTTGTATCCAAATGTTTTCGTTTTATGAACACCAATTTTTTAAATACAAAAAAATAAAATCAATTTTTTTAGAAACAAACCATGAAAGCTATTTATAAAATCGATACAAAAATTGACCATCTGGGAGCTTTGTACACTCCAAAGATCCATAACTATTCTGCTTTTTTAATAATTTTCTTGTGTAAAGTGTGAAATTTACACAACGTTTTCAGGGTCAAGACATTTCTGCTCCAAAAATGTTCAAATAATTAATTCACATCGCAATTTACGAAAAATTTATTTGTAAATTAAATAGAGCTCTTTTTTTACGTATATTATGAAATTGAAATTGTACTAAAATATTACAGGTTCCACCTGGGAAGTTTGGACATTAAAATTAAGCGTTTGCAGACTGTATACGGCGCGTCTGAAAGGGTTAATACATACTTAGCATTTTCAAGGGTGCTAGTCACACGGCGTGACCTCCTAATTTTATTTACAAAATAACAATCAGCATCAAGAATATTTTAATAAAATTTTGCTTTTATAATGAAAGTTCAAAAAAATGAAGGTTTTTTTTTTTTTTTTTTTTTTTTTTTTTTAAATTCTGGTGTCAGTCAATCATTTCATCATTTTAATAACTGAATTATTCTGCCGATGAAAGGGTTAATTTTTATTCTTTGCTTCAAAGATTATTTCTTTCGAATCAGCATTAGTAATGTGAAAATACGCGTTTTTATAAGTTCACGAAGAAAGACGACGTACTGGGCATCCATTTTATACTGCTTGTGTTATGAAAGATTTTGTGACAGAACCCTAATACCAAAATCAGTTTTGTAACGATAATATCATCGATACCATATCAAACTATCCAATATGAAAAGAGTGTGTTTACCAGTGGGCTACTTTTTTAAAATTCAGATTTCTTGATTGGCACCACTTTTTTGAAATAGTAAAATGCGCCGTATTTAACCCCTTAACGGTCGCAATAAATTACGGTTTAAAAATTCAAATTGCTCGTTGGCACCACTTTTTTGAAAAAAAGTAATATTCACCTTATTTAATGACAGGTAAAAGGATACCATAATAAAAACACTATTTTATAAAACTGTTGGGAATCAAACAATCTGGGTAAAAGACACAGCCCGTGAATATCACGGGAGCGAGAATTAAGGGGTTAATGACATATTAATTAGGGCAAAAACAAGGATAATTTTACAATTTAAAATTGGTGTCAACCAAGAAATTAGAATTTTAAGAAAGTAGCCGACTGGCAACACTGTTTTAATATTGGATATTTTGACATGGTACCGACGATATGGCTTTATATTTGTCACAAATGATCATAGCCACGTCGTTGACCAAAGGATACATATTTACTTTCCATGCATTTTGACACTCAAGTGAATCAGCTACGTGACTCAACAGTGAAGTCACCAGTGATTTGGAGCTCGTAACAGTTGCATACGTATAAACTGCTACGATTTTTTGTCACCACCATTTTCTAATAGTAATATTTGCCTTAATAATCGCAGAAAGCTGCGATATATAAAAGGGGGGATCCAGAACTTTGGTCACTATTTCACATAACACCAGTATTTTTAAATTGAAAATTCGTGTTATTTTGTAGCAGTTCCGGTCAAAAAGTCGAGCTGTGCAGACTTTGAATGCGGGGTCAGTGTTGCCAGATGGGCTACTTTATTTAATTTCAGATTTTTGATTGGCACCACTTTTTTGAAATGGTAAAATTGGTCTTATTTGATGACTTATTAATTAAGGCTAAAACAAAGGTAATTTTACCGTTTCAAAAAAGTGGTGGCAATCAAGAAATCTGAATTTAAAAAAGGTATCCCACTGGCAACACTGCGCGGGGTAGCCAGTTTGGCATCCCTGAACAACAACAAATATTAAGAATATATATATATATATTTTAAGAAGCATTTTTAAACAGAACAAAATGAATTGTATTTAAAAGATATCAATTCTAATATGAAATTGATATCTTTTAATTTATTTAAAAAGAAAATCTTTTAAAGGATCTTTAAAAGGATCTCTAGTTATAAATGGGGGTTTATTCTGTAAAGTGTTGAAATCAATATAAAAATAGATAAAAGAGAAATACCGGCGTCGAATGCATACTGGCCTATAAATTGACAAAAAAAAGAGAGAGAGAGAGAAATAACATATCCTTTCGTTTGAATACAAGAATTTCAAACATTTTTTTTTCGTTTTATTTAATAGCATAATTCATAATAAATTTCGGTTATTTAATAAGACGAAGATTACTATACGGAAGTAACGATATTCAAATGGTATTTCAATCGAATTTTACAATCGTCTTATAAGTGAACATGCATGATGCATGTCACCATATCAGTTTTATTTTAACAACGACGCCCGGACTCATATTTTAATATTTTTGACAGGTTTCCCACCGATGCTTCAATTTACTACCACTATTTTTCAGACCATATGTTTGCCTTATTTAAAGGCAAAATTATGGTCATTAACACTAGAACGCCTGGAAGCTTTACTCAAGTTTGATAAAAATATTTTACACCAGAATTTTTAATTAAAATTATTTGACTAACTTATTTAACGTAAATCTGCGTGGTTTAAATTTAATTTATTTTATGAAAGAATTTCTGGTTCCAGTTCACATTGAACAATACGACCGGAGTCGGATTGGCTCCTTCCGGGCGTTCTAGTGTTAAATAAAACGAATTTTAATGTTCACACATAGTGGTATTTGACTCTTTCAAAGGCAAGCAATTGTGTTTGTATAATGCTGAATTCCCACCGGAAATTTAAAAAATTTTTAAATAAGGAAATGTAATTTTTCAACTATTTTCACTCAAAGTTATAAAAACAAAACATAATTAGAAGTTTCTGGTGCGAATGTTAATTAAACTTAGGTGGGATATAATATATCCCCCCCCCCCCCCAAGGTTTTAAAGAACTCGAAGTGACACTGATTTCATGGCTATATGTATAGGCGATTCTCCCAAAAGGGGATAATTTCACTCTGTGATTTAGTCAAAAATAAAAGTTAACCATTTGCACTCGAGAGGTGATTCTCACTCAAAATCTGTGGTAGGAATGTAAGTAGTATTGCCAGGTGTCCCGCGTAAATCGTAGCTCCAAATTCTCTTAATATCACTAATTTCTTACAGTTCATTTCGCCATTTTTAATCACAGATAATTCTGCCATTAGCTAAGGCGAAGAAAATTACTTTAAAATACTGGTTTCCAGAACATACGGAGCCCCGATTTACGCAAGGCACCAGTGTTGCCAGTGGGCTACTTTTTTAAAATTCAGATTTCTTCATTCCCACCAGTTATTTGAAACGGTAAAATTCACTTGTTTTCACCTTAATTAATATGTCATTAAAGAAGACGCATTTTACAATTTCAAGAAAGTGGTGCCAATCAAGAATCTGAATTAAAAAATAGTATCCCATCTGGCAACACTGCAAGACACCTGGCAACACTAGCCTTAAATTAGAGCAGTGTTGGCAGTGGGCTACTTTTTTAAAATTCAGATTTCTTGATTGCCACCACTTTTTTGAAACGGTAAAATTACCTTTGTCATCGCCTTAATTAATATGTCATTAAACAAGGTGTTTTTTACCATTTCAAAAAAGTGGTGCCAATCAAGAATCTGAATTAAAAAAAAGTAGACCATCTGGCAACACTGAATGAGAGTCACCTCTCGAGTGCAAAGGGTTAAAACTCGAATTAATCGAACATCGCCCCTACCCGTTTTCATTTTGCTACATCAGTACGAATCAGTCGTGACAGACTGCATTTTCCTTGAGAGCCATTATATTTAACACACAGCCATTCGTCAACTGCCTTCTAACTATAAATTTATTTTAGGATACTTTTAAAATTTTACCGGTGGTGATTTCTCCTCAATAAATTTTCCTTAAAAAAGGCTCCTTTGGTCCAGTTTTTCAATGCCGCTATTCCCAAGCAATAATTTTTGTTATAAATTTCTGCAAAATTTCCAATAGCAAATAACAATCTGCAAATTTTCTCAAAATACGACGACAATTATTATTTGGGAAAAAGTTGTATCCAAATGTTTTCGTTTTATGAACACCAATTTTTTAAATACAAAAAAATAAAATCAATTTTTTTAGAAACAAAGCATGAAAGCTATTTATAAAATCGATACAAAAATTGACCATCTGGGAGCTTTGTACACTCCAAAGATCCATAACTATTCTGCTTTTTCAATAATTTTCTGGTGTAAAGTGTGAAATTTATACAACGTTTTCAGGGTCAAGACATTTCTGCTCCAAAAATGTTCAAATAATTAATTCACATCGCAATTTACGAAAAATTTATTTGGAAATTAAATAGAGCTCTTTTTTTACGTATATTATGAGATTGAAATTGTACTAAAATATTACAGGTTCCACCTGGGAAGATTGGACATTAAAATTAAGCGTTTGCAGACTGCATACGGCGCGCCTGAAAGGGTTAATACATACTTAGCATTTTCAAGGGTGCTAGTCACACGGCGTGACCTCGTAATTTTATTTACAAAATAACAATCGGCATCAAGGATATTTTAATAAAATTTTGCTTTTATAATGAAAGTTCAGAAAATGAAGTTTATTTATTTATTTATTTATTTTTTTTTTTTTTTTAAGAAATTCGTTTTTAAATTCTGGTGTCAGTCAATCATTTCATCATTTTAATAACTGAATTATTCTGCCCTTGAAAGGGTTAATTTTTATTCTTTGCTTCAAAGATTATTTCTTTCGAATCAGTATTAGTAATGTGAAAATACGCGTTTTTATAAGTTCACGAAGAAAGACGACGTACTGGGTATCCATTTTATACTGCTTGTGTTATGAAAGAATTTGTGACAGAACCCTAATACCAAAATCAGTTTTGTAACGTTAATATCGTCGATACCATATCAAACTATCCAATATGAAAAGAGTGTGTTTACCAGTGGGCTACTTTTCTAAAATTCAGATTTCTTGATTGGCACCACTTTTTTGAAATAGTAAAATGCGCCGTATTTAACCCCTTAACGGTCGCAATAAATTACGGTTTAAAAATTCAAATTGCTCGTTGGCACCACTTTTTTGAAAAAAAGTAATATTCACCTTATTTAATGACAGGTAAAAGGATACCATAATAAAACATATTACACTATTTTATAAAACTGGTGGGAATCAAACAATCTGGGTAAAAGACACAGCCCGTGAATATCACAAGAGCGAGAATTAAGGGGTTAATGGCATATTAATTAGGGCAAAAACAAGGATAATTTTACAATTTAAAATTGGTGTCAACCAAGAAATTAGAATTTTAAGAAAGTAGCCGACTGGCAACATTGTTTTAATATTGTATATTTTGACATGGTACCGACGATATGGCTTTATATTTGTCACAAATGATCATAGCCATATCGTTGACCGAATGATACATATTTACTTTCCATGCATTTTGACACACAAGTGAATCAGCTACGTGACTCAACAGTGAAGTCACCAGTGATTTGGAGCTCGTAACAGTTGCATACGTATAAACTGCTACGATTTTTTGTCACCACCATTTTCTAATAGTAATATTTGCCTTAATAATCGCAGAAAGCTGCGATATATAAAAGGGGGGATCCAGAACTTTGGTCACTATTTCACATAACACCAGTATTTTTAAATTGAAAATTCGTGTTATTTTGTAGCAGTTCCGGTCAAAAAGTCGAGCTGTACAGACTTTGAATGCGGCGTTAGTGTTGCCAGAAGGGCTACTTTTTTTAAGTTCAGACTTTTGATAGGCACCACTTTTTTGAAATGGTAAAATTGGTCAAACATTTACTTTTCGTTTTATTTAAAAGCATAATTCATAATAAATTTCGGCGATTTAATAAGACGAAGATTACTATACGGAAGTAACGATATTCAAAAGGTAGGTCATGCTATTTCAATCGAATTTTACAATCGTCTTATAAGTGAACATGCATGATGCACGTCACCATATCAGTTTTATTTTAACAACGAAGCCCGGACTCATATTTTAACATTTTTGGCAGGTTTCCCACCGATGCTTCAATTTACTACCACTATTATTCAGACGATATGTTTGCCTTATTTAAAGGCAAAATTATGGTCATTAACACTAGAACGCCTGGAAGCTTTACTCAAGTTTGATAAAAATATTTTACACCAGAATTTTTATTTAAAATTATTTGACTAACTTATTTAACGTAAATCTGCGCGGTTTAAATTTAATTTATTTTATGAAAGAATTTCTGGTTCCAGTTCACATTGAACAATATGACCGGAGCCGGATTGGCTCCTTCCGGGCGTTCTAGTGTTAAATAAAACGAATTTTAATGTTCACACATAGTGGTATTTGACCCTGTCAAAGGCAAGCAATTGTGTTTGTATAATGCTGAATTCCCACCGGAAATTTAGAAAATTTTTAAATAAGGAAATGCAATTTTTCAACTATTTTCACTCAAAGTTATAAAAACAAAACATAATTAGAAGTTTCTGGTGCGAATGTTAATAAACTTAGGTGGGATATAATATATCGCGCCCCCCCCCCCCCCCAAGGTGTTAAAGAACTCGAAGTGACACTGATTTCATGGCTATATATATAAGCGACTCTCCCATAAGGGGATAATTTCACTCTGTGATTTAGTCAAAAATAAAAGTTAACCCTTTGCACTCGAAAGGTGATTCTCACTCAAAATCTGTGGTAGGAATGTAAGTAGTATTGCCAGGTGTCCCGCGTAAATCGTAGCTCCAAATGCTCTTAACATCACTAATTTCTTACAGTTCATTTTGCCATTTTTAATCACAGATAATTCTGCCATTAGCTAAGGCGAAGAAAATTACTTTAAAATACTGGTTTCCAGAACATACGGAGCCCCGATTTACGCAAGGCACCAGTGTTGCCAGTGGGCTACTTTTTTAAAATTTAGATTTCTTGATTCCCACCAGTTATTTGAAACGGTAAAATTCCCTTGTTTTCACCTTAATTAATATGTCATTAAAGAAGACGCATTTTACAATTTCAAGAAAGTGGTGCCAATCAAGAATCTGAATTAAAAAATAGTAGCCCATCTGGCAACACTGCAAGACACCTGGCAACACTAGCCTTAAATGAGAGCAGTGTTGGCAGTGGGCTATTTTTTTAAAATTCAGATTTCTTGATTGCCACCACTTTTTTGAAACGGTAAAATTACCTTTGTCATCGCCTTAATTAATATGTCCTTAAACAAGGCGTTTTTTACCATTTCAAAAAAGTGGTGCCAATCAAGAATCCGAAGGCGATTCTCTTCGATCAAGGCGATTCAAGGCGATTCTCCCATAAGGGGATAATTTCACTCTGTGATTTAGTCAAAAATAAAACTTAACCCTTTACACTCGAGAGGTGATTCTCACTCACAACTAGTGCTGCAAGATGTCCCGCGTAATTCGTAGCTCCAAACGACCTGGACACCAATATTTTAAAGGAATTTTGTTCCCCTTATCTAATAGTACAACTATCTGCGATTAAAAATGGCGAAATAAACTGTAAAAAATAAGTGGTGTGCAGAGCATTTGGAGCCGCCCACGTTTATGCGGAACACTTCGCAACACTAGGGGTGAGTGAGAGAGTCACCTCTCGAAAGCAAAGGGTTAAATTATAAACTATGTATTTAAGAATAAATAAGACATAAGGTAGCGAGTAATGTACAACATTCCGACTTGTATTGCCCGTTTGGCCTCTACTTTCAATTTAAAATCTGCGAATACACATCAGAAATTCGGAAAGAAGAATTTTTACTTTAGGTAATTACAAAACGTCTGTCATTAAATAAAGAAAACAATTTTATACAGAATTTCTTGTGTAAATGTAAAATTTCAGAATAAAATAGGATAAATTTGGTGACCCTGATTTCGACATAAAATTTAAAATCTTTCTCTTTAACCTACCTGCCTCTAATCAACTCGTTTCTAAAATGTATTGCATTCGATTCGAACCAGAAATTTCTCCATAAAGTTATATTTAAATAAAAGCCGCATAGAACTAAGTTTAATAAATAAGTTCAATAGTTTTAAATCAAAATTCTGGTGTATGTGTTTTCAATCAAGGTTGAGTAAAATATGATCAGGGTAGTGAGCTGATGCAATTTCATTGAAAAGGACTGAAGTGAGAGGGGCAGTTCTCACAAAAAAAAGGAAATTGCTTCTGCGCTCATAGTAATGGTGTTATGAATAAAGAGGAGGTGATATAGAGTGTACTGTCTACCAGTTGCGAGTGAAGTAACTGAGGAGGTTGTCACAAGATGGCGGCTGCTTTTTTAAAAATCGTATCTTCTGTTTCGGATTATAGCCGAGTCAAACTTTCCACCAGTAAAACTGAATAGAAAAATTCGTCTTATTTAAGCGTCTTATTCATAGAATTTTTTTCTCACAAATGTGTCAAAAATTTCTATTTGTTCTTACTGGTGTCAATTTGCCCTGTAAAACTGTCAGTTTGTTCCCACTGGTTATCAAAATATGGCGGAAACGCAGGGCGTGACTACCGCAAAAGTGACATTTACCAGTAAAAATGAAAATCTGTTTCTACCAGCATTTATGACTGAAATTTTGGAATAATAAGGCGTTTAAATAAGCAGAAATATTTCTATTTAAATTTACAGGTGGAAGTTTCCACCGGCGGTAAACAAACCTTGCGATAGCGATTTCAGCTGAAGCTTCACTATTTTAAGTATATGTCAGTTCCTCTTTATTAATAGTTCTATGCCTCATAGTAAATTAATTTTAGTAAGACTGTAAAATGATATTTTGACCTAAGCAAAAGTATGTTACATCATGACAAGATCAAATAAATAAAAACAATTATAAGAAAAATTTGAGGACGGAAAAGTAGTGACAGGTAATAAACGTATTCTTATATTTCTATCTATTTTGCAGCTTGTAACTGCTTTTGAACAGTGGCTTTGTGTTGGGGGGGGGGCAGGGCTGAAATCATTTTACTAACCGTATTATTGTATGCTAAATTTTGCTTTGTTTTATCGTATAACGTTCGATGCTTAAATAAAGACAAATTTTCTATGTAATAGTGCTGGTAGTAAAATGATCGACCCCCTCCCCTCCCCCCCCCACACACACACAACGCTACGCCACTGCTTTTGGAGTCAGATAATTAAACCATTGAACTTTCTCAGAAATCAAGATTGCTGCTTCTACTAAACGTAACTGTCCTCGAAATTTTATCTGACCTCTTGATAGTCACATAAGCAGTTTTATACAAGGGGGCAAGAGTGACATAAAAACTAGGGGACAACATTTCTATGACCAGAATAAATATAAATCTATTTCATAATTTGCAATAAAAATTCTTTTTTTTCTACTTTATAATATAAATTTTGTATTGCAAAATTTCTTAATATAGTTTGACATTACACTTAAATTTGTTGGTTGAAGACCAGTGTGTGAAGTAGGAGACAAGGAAGTGCATTTTGAATATTTAACACTAAAACGCCCGGAAGGAATCGATCCGAATCTGACCGTATGATTAAATGTCAACTGGAAACAGAAATTCTTTCATAAATAAGGTTAAATTTAAACAACGCAGATTTACGATAAATAAATCGGTCAAATAATTTTAAGCAAAAATTCTAGTTTCAAATATTTTTTATGAAACTTGAGTAAAATTTCCGGGCGTTCTAGTGTTAAAATATTATTCTAGTAAAAGTTACAGTTATATTCTTGAAACTTTTTCTCAAAATTGTATAAAGGCATTAGAGAATACATTTTATGCTAACGAAAATTATATAAATGATACTAGCAGACCCGCCCGGCGTTGCCCGGGGTCCGTAAATAATACCTTAAACAAAACTCAAGTTTGTATGATTTTATATCTTTTGAAATTCTTTTAAATGAACCTAATTTCGGAGGCACCCATTGCCTTCCGCATCGTCTAGTGCGTTTCCAACAAGCTTCTTTCCGAACGAACCTGTAAACTGGGTCCACGCTACATAACGCAACATGTACCGGAAGAGCGCCGCACGTGCCGGAGACAATCGAAAACCAAGTTGAGTAAGCCAAACCTCTCAGTAATCAAGCGCATAGAATCGAAAAAAAAATGCATCATGGATGTTAGAAAATGTTGGTAACTGAAGTCTAAGATATAATCTCATAATACAGAAAGTAGTTGTAGTTGTAATCTAAGTTGAATGAACCAAATCCCGTTGAAATTAGGTCCTTAGAATTGGAGGAGAGAATGCGTCCCCAAGCGGTGGAAGATGACCTCTTCCCTTGTAAATTTCATGAAATACTATTAACATTAACACGATATTTATTAAACTGATGAAATCCATTTTCTAAAGTTACATTTAAATTAACGAGATTTTTAATGTACGGCTGTAGTGAGTAAACGTAAGTTGATGCTAAAAAAGGGGATTAATGGTCGAAAAAAGTGGTAACTGAGGTATAAAGAAAGACCGGGCCCTGGGAGCCAGAGTGGTGCAAAAACTTCAAGGAGGGCCAGGGACATAACTGGCATGTAGTTGGGCATAAAGATGTTGTTAGTAGCTTTTAAAGTAATCGGAAGACGCTACAACTATGTTAAAGAAAATTGCAAGCAATTCGGAAAATTTTTAAAGAAGCTGCACCAAGGGCCCCAAGAAGGCGATTAATATTCAAAATTGTGGGTAGCTGAAGCCTGAGAATTTTTTTTTTGTCTCTCATATAGTGTCTGGAGTACCTAAGAAGTTGTTAGAAAAAAAAGCTTCTGAATTGGACCATTTTTAAAGGAGCTGTGAAAGGGGGCCCAAATGGGGCCAATTGATAATTAAAAACAGAGCCCTAACATGAAACATGTTAAAATGTCTTAGTACTTAGCGCTTTAGATCTTCAATTAGTTAAAATTAAGCATAGGGAATAATATGAATTATTCGTTAAAATAATATTTTAAAGAAATGCACAAAAAGGGGGTAAATGTTTGAAAAAGGGCCCTGGGGCCTCAATAAAAATATGAGGTTATTGGTCTGGGAAGAAGACTCTAAGACGCAACTTTAAAATTATGCACTGAGAAGCCCATAATAATATTCTTAAATAAACCGGAAATTTGCATCGCAGGTCGGTACAGGATGGGGCGGGGGAGGAGGTAGAGACTTTGCAAATTACCAGGGCCCGACTCATGTTCAGTTGGAAAGTTGTGTAAAGTCAGTGGTTAAGGTTTTGAATTTTTATTTATCTCATACTTTATACTCTTTTATTTAAAATTAATTTGTGAACTCAATTAAAATTTAATTATGTTTTTGATATTTTAAATTTTTATTTATAATCTTTAGATGAAAATGTGATTACAAATGCATCCGAAACTGTAATACTGAGAAAGAAATAATAAAACTGCAAGCAAATATGCTATATAACTTTTTAAAAAAGGTACTATCCAGCAAATTTATTTTCTAATAGAGTAAAGCCTGTTTATAACGGAATCGTCGGAACATTTTTTCACTTTAGATACCCTTCAAAGAAAAATAAAATCCTTAAAATAGAAAAAATCTACTAATTCAACTTTCAACTTTGCCTTATCTATTTTCGAACCCTGGGTCGAACCGTACAGAAAACCAAGGGGTTAAGCCACTACGCCCCAACTGCTACGAAAAGTTTAGTAAATTATCGTTCCATATCGGAGCGTAAATAGTTTCTGCCTTTATTTTTTTTCCCGCGTCGCGTTGGTTTCATTAGAATAATAAAATAAATGACTATTGTTGTTCAAATTATCTGAAATTTTAATGGATCGTAAATATTACTAAAACCAAGCACTTTTTAAATTTTCATAAAAAATATGCATATTTTAGAGGATAAACATTTAATCGAAATGTAAATCATCTTTATGAGGCGGAAAGTGACCTGCATTTGGCGGTGTATTTGAAAGGGTTAAAATTGAAATTTTTTAAAACCAATTACACCATCGTTTTGAAGAAGGATTCAGCTTTAGAATCATATATTTGACTTGTCAGTACCTTTAGAATTGCATCCTGAGGAGGTGTTGTAATAAGGGGAGAAAAACGTTTTTGAGAAAAACGATCCTTTTTTAACATTTTTTTTTCAAGAGTTTAATTGCGATATATTTTTTAATTGATCACAGCATTTAAAACGTAAGAGAACAATCTTTCGGAACATGTCTTCCGTTTTAAACTTTACTAAGCTGTTTGGACGATGTTAGTTAATAAATAATGACAAAATACCCCCGAAATATTTTTTCCCGTTCTTCATTTGCGTATCAGCGCCTTCAGCGCATGAGTCAGAGATTTTCCCTCCCGAAATGGATTTTTAATCAAAGTGAGTGACGGTTGATAATTAATAACTCAGCTGTTAATTAGAATTTTGAAATTCTGAGAGCCAGGTATATCAGGAGAGACTTTGGGCTATTCTCAGAAAAATTTTGAACCTCGTACGTGCATTAGAATTTCCTAGCCATCGCACACAGACAAACACGCACACAGAGCGATTTATTCTTTAATTAGTATAGATAATGTAGCATATAACTCCAAGAAACACAAATCACCCACTTATTGAAGAATTGCCCATATTTATGTATTTGCTTACTCTTAAAAAATAGTTTTAATTTGTTATTTTGATTATTTGAAATCATGCATTTCAAATTTATTTTAACGCCAATAAATGCTTAAGAAATATGTAACAAAATATTCCAAACAAAGAATTTGAATATGCTTTTATCTTATTTTGCTGTTTTGTATTCTATAGCAATATTTCGCAATTATTAAACTACAACATTTACTATACTAATTTTAGAAAACATAATGTGTTGTTTTTATGGATTTCATCTTCTTATCTTACATGCTTTTAAAAATGACTACTTCTTATCGAAAGATGAACCGTTATTTTCAAGGAATCGAGATTTATTTTTCACAAATCTGTTATTTTGTTTTGATGTATCATTTTGAAAGGCTTAGAAATTTATGAAAAATATGTGAATTTTAGATGAGTACTTTTAGTATATTTCAATATTTTATAAACGCAGAAACTTTCAAGCTCAAATTTTACACAAATATTTTTCTTAAACATAATAAACATATTCCTATGTATTTTGGAATGTAAGTTTGATAAATATATTTGGTTGTCGGGAGAATCATGACCAATGTTACCACTTTATGTTACAAAGTTTACCACTATTTCAAATAGTAATATTTGCCGTATTTAATCTTTCATTCAGTAATTCGGAAACTGTGGTAATTTCAAAGTAAAACATTCCACTAAAGTAGCAACACTGATCTCGATGGATAGCAGATACTTTTTACAATGGAGTTAGGAATAACGAGGAGGAGACATATAGTGTACTGTCTACCAGTTGCGAATGAAGTAACTGAGGAGATTCTCACAAGATGACTTTTGTTTTTTTAACAGGATCAACACTTTCTGGAAGTTGTCAACTCACAGACCCCAAAAACTTAAAATAAACCATATAGGGAAAGTTCGGAGGGGAGATGGGAGGGCGAATGTAAACGATGTGAGTGGTTAAGTGGAATTGCGAAATTTAGTCCACACAGCACCGCGGCGAATGTTCCGAGGCAGATCCCCCTCCCCATTTATCCTACGTTATAATGTCATGTAACTTATTTGTTGCAAATTTTGTCTACTTTCTGAATTTCTAGATACGTTTCCCCTAAAATAATAAAAAATTTGATTTTTTCAATGAAAACCTTTTTTGGGGGCATTTTACCAAAATTTGGGGGGATTGCGGGGGGAAATTTTGGTGGGAAGTTAAAAATTCGGATTCAACAACCCAAAAACATATAGTAAGCCTTTTTCCAGAACTACCATGAATTTTTCTAGGTTGAGCCCCTATACGGTCTCTATTGCCAGGACTACTATGCATATCCCACGAAATTTCATTCATTTTTAATGAATATTATGGAAATTTTTGTTAAAAAACCGTGCTTTCATAAATCAATTTCCACCACTATACAAAATGTATTTT
Organism: Maratus speciosus; assembly: GCA_963932465.1. NCBI lineage: Eukaryota > Metazoa > Arthropoda > Arachnida > Araneae > Salticidae > Maratus > Maratus speciosus. The sequence continues at coordinate 408,768,760 of OZ010787.1, read as the reverse complement.
TTTTTAAATAGTAGTGCGAACAGAATATAAAAATAGCAGTTTTGCTTTCGCGGTTTTGACATTCGCGGAACCTAACCCTCACAAATGTTAAGGGTATCCTTAAAATTGTGAAGCAACAACTGTAACCGGCTTCGCAAGGGCTGGTTTTTTCCTGTGGAAACATCCACCAGCAAATTTATATAGAAATTATCTCCGTATTTAAAGGCCTTATTAGTGCAGACTTTCAGTCATAAATATTGGCAGAAACATATTTTTATTTTTATTGATGTGTGATGGTGGAATTAACATATCATCAAATATAATTATTTATCCCCCTTTTAAAATTAAATTCCTCTTTTTACAATTTACAATTTAATCGATACTTCTTTTTCTTTTCAGAAAAGTATATCTATTTCTTCTCTTTTACGCTTAATAAATTACATTCACTTTATATCCCAGGCTTACTCAAAACCGCCAATAAAATAAATCAAAAACAAATCTTTTTCTCATCGTTATATTCTTACTGTGCGAGCATACTTTCCTTCTGTTAACGAATATGTAATAAAAAGATAATGTTTGACCATATGCTCCTGTTACTGCAGTAACTTAAACGCGCATTGTTAATTCTCCGTTTGATAGTCAATAAAAATGCCTTTTCGGCCTGAAAGATATCCTGTTAATATTAAAATCTGTGCCTGGCATCTGCGTTGCTTCTTCTAAAAATATAACTTTCCATTTCTCAGCCTTGGCATATCGTATTGTTCGTTAAAATTTCAGTTACTTAAGATAATGAATCTTTGGACTGATTTTGAATTCAAAATGTCCATTAAGTGACGTATTCTTTGGAGTTATAATTGTGCAAATTTCAAAGAATTCAGGTTCGATGCACTTACAATAAAATCTGAAGAGCAGTATTCTATCTCTGGCCACACTACTGTAAAAATACAGCACTATTTGTCTCCTGTATACAGGTGTCACACCGCGAGAGTAATTCATTGCTCACTTGTCTTTAATAAAATGCCACATGCACATTTTGGACCTTTATCTGAATCTCTGACATGACCTGAGTTATTCACGTATATATGCAATGTACTTGATAACTGATCCGGCGAAATATACTTAACTCAAAATTAGCTCAAGTTATCCTGTAAATTAAATCAACTGCATATGGTGGAAGTTTAATTTTGCGGTAGTCAGGCTCTGCGTTTCCGCCATATTGGGACAACCGGTGAAACAAACTGACTGTTTAACCAGGCAAACTGACACTAGTAGAAACAAATAGAAGTTTTTATCATATTTGTGCAAAAATATTTTCATGATTAAGCCACTTAAAAAAAGACAAACTTTACTATACAATTTTACTGGTGCGAAGTTTGCCTAGGAGGTATTCAAAATCGGAGTTAATCTCAATTAAAAAAAGTAGCCCACTGGCAACACTGCACCGAAGTAAATTTTCACCAGTAAGAATGTATATCTCTATATTGCCATAATTATGACTAAAATTCTGCTTTAACCCTAGATCTACCGGGAATTTTATTCAAGTTTTAATAAAACGTTCTACACCAGAATTTTTATTTAAAACTATTTAACTTATTTATTTACCTTAATTTTGTCTGGTTTATATACTTAGTTTATTTTAAAGAAATTTCTGGTTTGAATGAATATTTTGTATGTACCTGTCGGGTCCAATGGACCCGTCTGGTAGACGGAGGGTTAATAAGGCATTTAAATATGTTCTATTTAAATTTCCTGATGGCAGTTTGCCCCGACGGTAATCCGCCAGGGTTGTCAGTTTGGCCTCCGTTTTCATTTGGAAATTTCGAATTCACATCGGAACTTCCTATAGCAGATTTTTTAATTAAAGTAATCGCGAAACGTTCGGCATTGCATAAATTATAAAACACTGATGATATTTTCTGGTATGAATTCGGAATTTCTAAATAAGAATGGAGACCAAACTATCAACCCTGTAATCAGCCACTGCGAAACCAGTTATAGTTGATGCTTCATCATTTTGAGGATATGTCAGTTCCTCTTTTTTTAATAGTTCCATGGAAGACCAGTGTTGCCAGTGGGCTACTTTTTTTTTAAATTCAGATTTCTTGATTGGCACCACTTTTTGAAATAGTGAAATTCACCTCATTTAATGACAGATTAATTAAGGCGAAAACAAGAATAATTACCATTTCAGAAAAGGGGTGCCAATCAAGATGTCTGACTTTTTAAAAAGTAGCCCATTGGTAATACCACCGCCCCCTGAATACTAGGCCTGAGCGCTAGACCAAAAATGGCGGCTGTCGAAGGCAGATTTTTTTCAGCGTGTGTACGGTCCCTTAAATATTCCTGCCAATAATTTTTTTAAATTTTTTTCTCTTCATTTTTCTGAGAATAAATAAGGTAGAGAAATCTTTTACAAAATACTGGTGTCTACATTTAAGGGACCGTACCCACGCTAAAAAAAATCCGCTTTCGGCAGCCGCCATTTTTGTGTCATTTTTGTGTGAGCGCTCAGGCCTAGTATTCAGGGGGCGGTGGGTAATACTGTGGATGACGTAATTCATAATCACCTCACCACCCCCTGAATACTAGGCCTGAGCGCTGACACTAAAATGGCGGCTGCCGAAGGCGGATTTTTTTCAGCGTGTGTAGGGTCCCTTAAATATTCGCCCCAATAATTTGTTTTTAAGTTATTCCACTTTATTTATTCTGGGATTATATAAGTCAGAGAAATCTTTTACAAAACATTGCTGTCTACATTTGAAGGACTGTGCCTACGTAAAAAAAGTCTTTGGCAGCCGCAATTTTTATGTCAGCCAAGAATTCAAGGGGCGGTGATCTCCTCGCCACTGTGATTACGCCTTGAAATTTCTGGTGAGAGCAGTTATTTCAAACAACTATTTATAAAAACGGACTTTCTTGTTTCCCGCATAAGATGTGTTAAAATCAGATTTATAGACATTGAATGAAAAAGCTTTTCATATAACGTTCTTTCATATTTTTTGGTACATTTCTGTTTTGATACGTTAAATAAACTTTTTGATTCAATTATCTTTATTTAACTTTAAAAAACGCCGGAATGTCGGCAGCTATATATATTTATATATATTCATCTTTAGGCTTACTGCTGACAATATTCGACGAAATAACATGTATTTACTATGCATTATTCTTATTAAGCTCCTCTGATGAAGGCATAAGATATTTATAGTTTCTCATATTTGAATTTTCTATTTACTGTGTTTAATTTTTGTATTATCATTTCGTTTTATTTTTACACAATGTGATTTAATTTTAATTATATATCCATAGTTACCAACTTTTACGCTTTCTTCTTGCCACTAAAATTTATAGTAAATATTTTCTTACTTAATCGTCGATATATCATGATTAAACAAAGCTAAAATCTCTGCTAAATTTTAGTGGTGGTAAATGATCGTAAAAGTTGTTAGTTATGTATAGGGGAGTAAAAAACTAGGAACCAGCGGGCAGACTCTAACCATTAAATTTTATTCGTTATTTTTCGTCTAATATTTTGTAAGAATGCTAATAAAATTTAAGCGAAGAAGACTAGTAAAATTTAGTGGTGAGAAACTGTCAGCATGCGCCTAGATTTTTATACCCCTGGCTATGTATATACGTATATATATTTCTAACAAAATATATAGATATACTATATATGTACACATATACAAACGTTTTGCTTTTAATGAAAAGTTTTTAGAGACGAACATGTTTACAATGGCCATTGAAAGTGGCGCCCGCTGAATAGCAATATTTTTGAATTATTATTCTCGCCTTGTTTAACTGCTAAAATTGGAAAATTAAATTAACCCCTTAAGATACGATTTAAAATCAACAGCTCCACGGTTTGGCAAATCCATAGCTACCACTAAAATTTAATAGAGATTTTCGACTTGTTTAATCATGGAATTTCGACAATTAAATTAAACTATATTTACTGTGAAATTTTAGTGGTAAGAAGAATTTACATTTCGCTCGATCAGCGTACGCGGGCTATGACCGCCAATGTAGGTTAAGGGGTTAAGTCAATGTTGTTGTAGAAAAATACTGATATTTAGGAGGTTTTTACAGCCCGATTGAATAAATCGAGCATTTCATTGCGACAATTTTAAAATAGTAATCTTCGCCTTATTTAAGCTCAGAATTTCGTGATTAAGTAAAGCGAAGATTACTATTCTAAAATATTGGTAAGAAAATTCAAATGTTCCAGTTATCTTAAATAAGGCTTTGCGAATTATAAAAACAAGTTTGTATGTATAGGCGTTAAACCTTTCGAGGGCGGTGTCCTTAAAAAAGGACACCTAATTTTAATTCCAAAACTGACAAATGGCACCAAGAATATTTTATTAACATATTTCTTTTATAATGTACGTGAAAATAAACAAGTTCTTTTTTTCTAATAAATTCCTTTATAAATTCTGGTGTCAGTACATTATTTCTTCATTTTATAAACAGAATTACTCCGCGCCGGAAAGGGTTAAATGAAAACGAAGAATAAATAATGTAAAAAAAAAATAGTTAAATTATTTTTTATTATTTGTTAGGAATTTAATTCAGTCAACAAGACATATTTTCAACTACAAAAATTTACGCAGAATTATATTGTTAAAGGCATTCGCCGTTTTTTTAAAATACGAAATGGAATTTCATATTTAATGAACGTTTAATGCATTAATCCTGCTTGCATCAAGCGATTACTACGAGTTACGGAAATTTATTTCTTACATTATTTTTTACTTTAAGCATAACAAACGAAATTCTGATTAAATTCAATATAATAACGTAGTAATTAGAATGTTTAGAAGATGATAAATGTCATTTCATTCCATTAAAACTAAATCATCAGTTAATTTCACATATCTTTAGCATAAAGAAAATATTTTACCTAAGCTGCATTTAAAGTAAATTCAATAAACTATTAAAATGAGCATGCTGTTAAAGAAGCAAACGCCACAATTTCGTAAAAAAAAATATAAGATTTATGCATATGTAAATGGAATTAAATCTCAAATTGTTTTTAACATGCTTAATGGATATTTTGAAAATAAGCAGATGTAAAATTTTAAGAGACAAAAGTAATTTTCAGCAGGCTCTATAAAAAAATATTGTGTGAATATTCCATCTACCTTAGAGAAAATGATTAAATAAATGGTAGTATTGTATGCATAATATGGTACATGCATGATTTTAATTGTTTATATGCATGATTTTAATTGTTTTTTACGAAATTTATGATAGCAAAATTTAATTTAAAACAATGTTACTACACTTTTAGCGACAATATCAGTATTTTTACGTATAAAAAGTCGACTAATAATAGCACGATTGCAAAATGCGATTTTTTCACTTAGAAAATACAGGTGTATATCTGAAATAAGCTCAAGAAAAATCTCTGACCTGTAGGTACTCTGTAAAAGTCTAGTACAAAGGGTATAGGCGGATAAGCATGGACAACATGACTTTGAAAGAAATATTCTGATCATTTCCCAGATGTAGATACCCATCTAACAATATATTATCCTTATTATCACCTTATATTTATTGATATTTTATGAGACAATTTTTTTTATATTTTTATAAAAAACAAATTTCTCAAAAATTACTGCACAGAATTTCATATCATTAACATATAGACCGGGAGCCGGAGTACATACAATCACCTCATCGAGTTAACGGCTGAAATTACAGAGTTAGTTAAAACTCGATACGCATATTAAAACTCAATCGGTCTGCCAAGTCATATCTTGGTGGAAAAACCTGTAAACCCGATTTTAGCGGTTGACTGGCACATTTACTATTGCGTATTCCTGCTCCCAGTCCTCCATGTTTTCATACTTTTGGGTGCGGGAAAACACAATGGTAAACGTACAAATCGACCGCTAAAATCGGGTTTTCAGGTTTTCCCACCACGATGTGACTTAGGAGACCGATTGCGTTTTAATATGCGTATCGAGTTTTAACTAATTCTAGAATTTCAGCCGTGAACTCGATGAGGTGATTGTCTGTGCTGCCGGCTCCCTGTCTAATAGGTTACAGAGATACTTAAGACACACAACTGGGAGTTTTTGTATAATTTTCTGTTAATAAAAACCGTTTGAAATAACTATAACAAAATTTAAATATTAAAAATCGTATCTTATTCCTCGTGTGTGCCTGTATAAAATATATGATTCCGAAAGTTTGTGGTGGGTAGAGCATTTAAATAGTTACAAATATATTTGCAAAAATGTAAAAATAAAATTGGAAGGCATTATTTGGGGCGGAGCTAGTGATGGGCGGAATGAATGGTTTTACTATTCGAATGGATCATTCGATTCGGGCATACACAAAAATATAGTTTACTTCCGTTGTATATATTTCTAATCAATTACCACCAGACATTTCGTAAAAAGAAAATAACGAAAGGTATAGTTGCCACCCGTCTAAATTCTTTAATCAATTATTTTCAGAAATTTTGGGGCGAAAAATAATTTTTATATTTTTATGATTTTCTTAAAGTGATTCGAATTAAAAGAAGAAATTTCATTTTTGATACAAAATTTCTTGTAAGTTTTTTTAAGGGTTGACAGCAATGCTGCTGCGCATGCCCGAATGATTCATTCTGACCATCACTAGGTGGGGCTACTCAAATTTGACATTTTAAGAATTTTTTGAATAAACTCAGCCGGCAATGCGTTAAAACATTAAAGACTGACGTTGCGTTTTTACAACATTATATTTGTGATTTTTTTATTTTTTTGTATACCAGTAAAAGAGAAAAGTAAAATTTCCCTGGTTTAATTAACACATTTTAGTGATTCATAAAGTAAAATTAAGTGTTTAAAAAAAAAGTGGTGTGAACTGAATAAAGTTCCTGTAAAACATGCTGGCCCTTAATGGGTTAACCGCTGCGTTCTCGACATGAATAAACATCAGGTCATCATTATACTGCTTCGATATCGAAAATGTGGGTTGCTTTCGGAGGCAACAATAGAAAAGAGAATTTTTTACCATGGAAACCAGTAACTCACAATGATGTTACTCCTGTTTCAATTGAACACTTTTTTCAACATTTTTAATTAAAAGTTTTCATAGTTAGTATTTTCAACATTTTTGATCTCGTAATTTCCTTTGGTTGTCACCGTGTCTAAGGGTACAAGGGACCTTAAAAATCAATTTTTTATATTTTTTAAATTTCAATTTAAATATTATTCAAGGGTACATTATATGCATTATGGCTGTATTTATCAAAAAAACTATTTTTGAGAAAAAAAAATGGAATTTTACTGGTCTTAGTACTACTGAACTGGTCTTAGAAATCTTATATATATATATATATATAACTGTGCATCGGATTTTATATATTTGAATATAAAGGTAAAAAAAAAATCAAAATTTTTTGAAAAAATTTCGAAAAAATTTCATTTTTTTTTTTTTAAACTTTTATATTCAAATATGTAAAATTCGATGCGCATTCCATTTTTTTTCTCAAAAATAACTTTTTTTGTGATAAATGCATGCCATAATGCATATAATGAACCCTTGAGTAATATTTAAAGTGAAATTTACAAAAAAAAAAAAAAAAAAAAAAAAAAAAAAAAAAAAAAAAATGAAAATTTTTGCAATTTTTTTTTTTTTAACCTTTATATTCAAATATATAAAATTCGATGCACAGTTTTATTTATATATATAAATCAAACTTTTATAAAAAAATATTGGGGGATTTTCATTGATATGGAATGCGCAGAAGATTTCTATGACGACGCGTAAAATTCCATTTTTTTCTCAAAAATATTTTTTTTTTTACTTTTTTGTGATAAATGCATGCCATAATGCACATAATGTACCCTTGAATAATATTTAAAGTGAAATTTACAAAAAATTAAAAAAATGATTTTTAAGGTTTTTAAGGTCCCTTGTCCCCTTAATTGTAATTGAGTGAACACATTATAATATCTCTTTGAAGGGTAATATTTTAGAGTTACCAAGCTGGCCTTATGATACATGATACAAGCCGCAAGCAGTATTGCCAAATGTGGCGGCTTTTTTAATTCAGAAATTTTTTGTTCACACCAGAAAATGTTTAATACTTTTTTTCCTTCAGTTTATTCATGTATCTTTACAACCAGTGCTGCCAGTGGGCTACTTTTTTTAAATTCAGACTTTTTGACCGGCACCACTTACTTGAAATGGTAAAATTTTTCTTGTTTTCGCGTGAAATATTATGTCATTAAATAAGGCGAATTTTACCATATCAAAAAATTGGTGCCATTCAAGAAATCTGAATTTTGAAAAAGTAGCGCACTGGCAACGCTGTTTACAACAACAAAAAATAACTATTAACACTTTCACCGTTAAGCAATTTCGTTTCTATAACGGTGAATTTGCACCGGAATTTCTGAAAACATTTATTTCAAAATAAGAACGAGCAATTTTTCACCTTTTTCCCTCCGAAGTTAAAAAAGAAAAATTTAACACCTTCCCATAGGAATTTAAAAGGATCACCAGGGTGCCAAACTTAAAAAGACTAATTAAAGCGTTTTTGACCCCTTCTGGACGAGCGTCTTTTACAGAATTCTTAATCTTTTATCACCGATTTTTCAAACCAGAAATTTTTGCCTAATTGAATCGGAAAAAATCTAGGATTAAATAAGGCAAAATTTACAATAAAAATTTACTGGTGAGAATATTCACGGATTCTGAGCACCTGAAGTAAACTGGTCGCTTGCCCTCAAGGGGTTAACCCTTTAGTGTGCAGCTTTGCATAAATGCAAACAACTCAGTTTTGAATGTAATAGATTTTTTTTTTTTTATTCGCATATACCTAATTCACACCAGAAAATTAAAATGGCAATATTTGCTTTAATTAAAAAACAGACATTCCGTATTTAAATAAAGTGCAATTAACCACTGAAACTTTCTGGTGTAAAATCAGATTATCTGAACTACGTAATTTCTAGAACGTATTCTATTATGGGAATTAAAGGGGTAAAGGTTAAGTTTTATAAAATAAATAATTATATAAAATAAGAAATTAAGAAACATACTTATTAAAGTATTTACTAATTTGCATTATTTTAGCCTAAAACAGCCATACGACAGTAGTATTTACTTATATTTCAGAAGAAAAGTTTGCCGTATTATATGAAAAATATATCTCTCATTATTTTCATTATTTTTCCTGTGTTATAAACCTTTGAGAATATCATATATAATTTTTTCGAAACAAAATAAAAAATCACGCATTTAATGGTTAAAGAGTTTATTTGTTGTAAAATAAATACAATATACATAATTCGGAGTAAGTTCACAAAAATATAGTGAGTTACAGTTATCCCAGAGGGCCACATACAAATATAAAGTCGTTTCTAACCTGCCCACGATTTTTATTTAATATTATATGGAAAGCTACCTGTTACCCAAGGGTAAGCTCATGGCACAGAATAAAAAAAAAATGAGACCCATGATTGATGCTGATGGCAGTGAACGTCTTAATTAAAAGTTTCTTGTAAAAATCCTGATTAAAATTATGTCGGATATAATATGTCCCACCGCCAATCAAAGGGTTAAAACTATCTCTGGAGAATTTAGAATTTTATAACTATAGTTTTATAAATGACGCATACACTATACACCGAAGAGCCATTACATTATGACCACCATTCATCTATAACAATGAGCCTGCCTTGAAACAAAATCACGGCGCGTGCGCGGTTGATATTGGAGTATATAAAGCGCCCATGCATTTTATTAAAAAAAAAAATAGCGTGATTAGCGATTTAATGGGAAACGCAGCATATTTATCAGACTTTGGTAACGGTCAAATCGTTATGGCTAAGTGACTAGAATCGTCTATATTGGAAACGGCGCATTTGGTGGGCTGTACACGTGCAGTCATTGTGAGCACGTACCAAAAGTGGTGTATGGAGGGTGAAAAGACAAGTCTCCGGTGAGCGGTGGGCCGCCCGCTGAGCATTGATTCTAAAGGAGAGCGGAAAAAGACGCATTATTCATCGCGACCGAAAGTTGTAACAGCTGAAATCACCAACAGATACAACAGTGTCGACCCAGACAGTGTTTCTCGACACACAGTGCCGCATGCACTGTTGCGTATGGGCCTACGCAGGCAGCGGATTAAGCACATTCCTGCGATGACAAGCTATCATCGTTAGCAGCGGGCCCATGAATATCGGAATCAGCCCATCGAATAAAAGAAGAATGTTGCATGGCCCTTGTCGTTACAAAATTTCAGTCATAAATAATGGCAGAAACAGATTTGCGTTTTTACTGGTGGAAGTTTACTTTTGCGGTAGTCTGGCCTATGTTTCCGACATATTATGACAGCCGGTGAAACAAACTGACTGTTTTATAAGGCGCACTGACACCAGTAATAATAAATAGAAAATATTACCATATTTGTGAGAAAATATTTCTCTGAATAAGAGCTTAAATAAGGAAAAGATTCTGTTCAATTTTACTGGTGGGAAGTTTGCCGCGATGCTATTCAGTAACTGTAGATCCGATTTTAAAAAAGCAGCCGCCATCTTGTGACAACCTCCTCATTTACTTCACTCGCCACTCATAGACAGTACAGAATATGTCTCCTCCTCTTTATTCATAAGTCCATATCTATACCCACCACAAATTTCTCGGAATTCATATATGAGTCATTCTCTGAAAAGTGGAAATTTTATATCCCAGGGGGTCTTGAAGACATATTTTTAAAATTACAAAAAGAAAAACTATCAATATTAATCAGTTATACATATAAACTGTAATTATTTGCTTATTGAGATTGAATTTTGATAACTTTAATGTATTTTTTAAAGCATTTGCAAATATGATTCCCTCACTATGTCCCCATTCACATACAGTGGTGGAAAATTGGAGCAGAGGAGGAGCCTATTGACACCACTAAATTATTATAGTATTCTTCACCTTAATAAAAACTCAGAAATTCTGCCATTAGATAAGACGAAAAATACTACGAAAATTTAGTGGTGTCAATAGGCTCCACCTCTGCGCCAATTTTCCACCACTGCACATATGTAGGAAAGAAAATGCTTTCTCTGCCATTGCAGCATGTATATTTATAATTATTTTTTTCTCAATCCATTAAACACACTTAAATACATATTTAGCCATTTAATTATATTTATATTTTATATAATGAATGAATTAGGGCACTTTTTAATCATGTCCCTAGCATTTGTCGTCATTCCCTCACATAACTATAAATTTCCATTATTTACTTAGTAGAAAGCAGCACATGCTTTATATATGTCTAGGATAGTTTGTACAAGAGTAAAGTGAAGTATCCATCACGTTGTTTGCTCAAAAACGTTCTTGAATAGTTAGTATATGGCTTTGAAGTACTAGATCAATGTAAGTATTTTTATTAAGCGTCATTCCCTCATCTATTATAATTTAATAAAAACTAATGAAATGTCTTTTTATGTTGTTACATTATTAGAAATGTGTTTCAAAAGATATTTAGTAACTGAAAATATACCTAAGACTAATCACTTTTGTATAACATTGTTTTCAGAAGTATTTCGTCATTCCCTTTCACTCATTCCCTCATAATTTTAATATGAGGCAATTATTTAAATTCTGAGGGAATGGTATGATTCCATTTATATATGTACTAAACAGTAAAATAAGAAAATATAATGCATTAAAATATACATTAAAGAACTCATAAGACTTTTATTTACCGTAAGTAAAGATAATACATTTTTAATTTTTATTATTTTACAGGTCGAAGTTAAAAAAAATTGTACTAATTTAAATAAACATTAACTATTCTAAATGTTAATTCATAGAAAATATGTAGAGAAAATAAAATATTATTTATTGACAGTATGACTTCTAATTATAATTTCTTTTCTTTTTTAACCCTTTCAAAGGCGGTGGTATATTTATGAAATCACTTAACTTGAATTCTCAAGCGCCACAATGGCACCAGATATTTTATAAACTTTTATCTATTTAATATGTATGCGTAATATAGCATTTTTCTTATTTATAAATAAATTTGTTCCTAAATTCCGGTGCCAATCATTTATTTGAACATTTTAGCAATGGAAGTGGTTTGAAATTAAAATATCAGAAGAACTCTGAGATACTGTTTGGTTCATATTATTTTTTGATAAATATAGCAATAAGGTACTTGTAGGCTATATTTTGAGATTTTTGAGGCAATTTTATTGGGCCGCATTTTTTTTTTTATTTATTTTTTTTATTAAACAGCCACTTTTCAAAGAATGACGCATATATTATATGAGCACAAGTGAAGAATTTTTTACTAAAAAATGGTGATTTTCGTGTAATTATAAGTTATGATTTTTAATATTTTAAACTCTGTTACAATAATTTCACACGGTTTTTGTTAACAGAATGTTTCACAAAAAGCCTCAGTTATGCGTCTTTAGTATCTCTACAACCTATGTTAATGGTATGAAATTCGGTGTTGTAGTTTTTCAAAACTTATATAAAAATAGTAAAACCTTTCTACATCATAAAATATCAATGTATATATAATGTGCTAATAGGTGAAAAGGGAAATATAGTGTCAGATATGTAGCCAAATGTTGTAAAAAGATCAGAAATTTTATAAAAGGCTTATCCCATGATTATCAGATTAGGCCCTTTTCAGGGCTTCCAAATGGTCCGCCAACTGAATACCAATATTTTTTTAGAAAAATTATCTTTTTAGATTTTTCTTACAAACCGCCCCGGAATCACTTTGAAAGTTAATTCTAGCGCAAACCTATTATAAAATTTTCTGTTAAAATTTATTGGTATTCAGTTGGCGGACCATTTGGGACCCCTGCTTTTTGATTAAAATTAATTGATATAAATAAATATAAAGTCACATAGAGAGCTCCTAAATTATATTTTTAAGAAACTACTTTATTTTAACTCAAAAACCTTATTGCTAAATTCTGCTGGCAAATTTTGTCAAACCTATCCCGAAAATTATTTCTTTTGAAAACCTACTACGAAATTCTGTCTTAGGAACTACTGGTATAAAAAAAGAACCGTTTGCTAGAACTGGCATAAAATCAATGTAGCAAACTTAGACTCTTAATTTATTATAAAAAAAACTACAATCCTATTAACCCTTTGCGGTCGATGCCGCCACTGTTGCGGCATTTAATTTTGATCCACAAATGTCACATTGACACCAGTATTTCTAAACACAATTTTTTGTTTCTTATGTAAAAGAAAAATTACAATTACTTACTGACAAATAATCGCTGAACGTCTGTCATCGAGTAAAACAAAATTTATTATGCGGAAATCCTTGTAGGAATGTAGAAACTGGGCTATCTTGGTGAACATTTTCACAGTATACTGTAAAACATATCGTCGGTATTACGTCAAACTATCCTATATAAAAGCGGCGTTGCCAGTGGGCTACTTTTTAAAAAATTAGTTTATTTTTATTGGTGCCACTGTTTTGAAATAGTAAAATTCGTCTTATTTAACCTTTTTTTTTTACATATTAATTAACACTAGAACTACCGTCATTTTGACGGCTAACATATGAATATGTTTCGGTTCAAACCAGAAATTTGATTATGAAATAAGTTTAAAAGATACAAAGAAGAAAAACGTTAAATAATAAAGTTAAACTGTTTTACATCAAAATTCTAATGTGAAATATTTTTATAAAACTTGACTCAAATTTCCGGTAGTTCTAGTGTTAAGGCGGAAACAAGGGGAATTTTACTATTTCAGAAAAGTGGTGCCAATAAAAAAAAATCTGAATTTAAAAAAATAGCCCACTGGCAACACTGTTTTCATATTGGTTAGTTTGACAGATAGGTTAGACTGACGATATTATATACAGTTCGAGTATCAAATACTTAATAAAATATACATTATTAAATTTTCATATAATATATATTTATTTCTAGAATTTTTCTTTTATTTTCAGTTAGTGATTTCTTTACCTTTGAAGTGAATAAGATATAATTTATACATATATTTTAGACGCAGTTAATGATCTTAAATTGCAATTTCCTTGTTAAGCAGAATTTCGTTTGATTTTCAGATCTTGAATGAATAGAAATTTTTAACATTTAGATTTTCTAAATTTTGCCCGGGGTATTGTGCCAGTAATTGGAGTAGAAATTCTTAAAAGACATTGTTAGTAATTAAATACTTCAAATTTCCATAAAAATGATAAGTAAAAGCTTAGATTTAATAATCAGAATATTTATAAGAATTACAGAAAGAGCGACATTGTAACAGATGAAAGTACAGTTTTCATGAGATACTAGAACAGATATATTGTAGAAATTACATATTTGACAAGTCCCCCTATTTTTTACCACCACTAATTCATAATAGATATCAGAAGCGAATTCTGCTATCAAGGGTCGCATTGAAAATTTTGTTGTTCATACCAGAACCCTTAATCAGTAATCTTCACGATCATTTTATTTAAAATTGGCTGTAGGAAGATGCGATGAAGATATTATTTTCAAAATAGTGGTAGGAAAAATAAAGTTATCCCTATAGAATGCGACATCTGTGCTATTCAAACTGGACATACTCCTGCCTACTACTAACCGTATTTCCCGGAATATAATCCGCGGATCAACCAAACATGTTTCGACATAGAAATTTTATTTAATGGTGGATTTTAAATTTTTACCGCGATTTAATAATGGAGTTACGGATAAAGAGGAGGAGTCATATAGTGTACTCTATACCAACTGCGAGTGAAGTAACTGACGAGGTTGTCACAAGACGCGACTGCTTTTTTTAAAATCGTATCTTCAGTTTTTGATTACAGCCGGGTAAACGTTCCACCAGTAAAATTGAATAGAATATTTTGACTTATTAAAGCGTCTTATTTATGAAATTTTTGCCTCACAAATGTGGCAAAAATTACCATTTTTTTTTTTTTTTACTGGTGTCAGTTTGTTTCCCTGATGGTCACAATATGGCGAAAACGCAGGGCGTTACTATCATCAAAATAATCTTCTACCAGTAAAAATAAAAATCTGATTCTACCATTACTTATGCCTGAAATTTTGCAATAATAAGGCGTTTAAATAAGCAGAAATTTTCTATATAAATTTATTGGTGGAAGATTCCAACGGTTGTAAACAACCCCTGCGCTAGCGGTTACAGTTGAAGCTTCACTGTTTTAAGGATATGTCAGTTCCTCTTTATTAATAGTTCCATGGATTTAATAAGTTACATTTTATGAAATAAGATTTCTAGGTCCGAACATAATCGTTTGACCCGCTTATAGTCCAGAAATTACAATGGAGTTATGAATAAAGAGAAGGAGACATATAATGTACTGTCTACCAGTTGCGAGTGAAGTAACTGAGGAGGTTGTCACAATATGGCTGCTGATTTTTTAAAGGTCGTATCTTCAGTTTTCGATAACCACCGGGGCAAACATCCCACCAGTAAAATTGAATAAAAAATTTCGTCTTATTTAAGCGTCTTATTCATGGAATTGTTTTCCCACAAATATGGTCAGAATTTCTATTTCTTCTTATTGGTGTCAGTTTGCCATGTAAAACTGTCAGTTTGTTTCCCTGGTTGTCACAATATGGCGGAAACGCAGGGCGTGACTACCGCCAAAGTAAGACTCTACCAGTAAAATTGAAAATATTATTCTTCCATTACTTATGACTGAAAGTTTGGAATAATAAAGCGTTTAAATAAACAGAAAATTTCAATATAAATTTACTGGTGGTAGTTTCCACCGGCGGTAAACAACCCCTGCGATAGCGTTCGCAGTTGAAGCTTCATTATTTTAAGGATATGTAAGTTCCTCTTTATTAATAGTTCCATGGGAATTATGGTATTTCAAATGAAATTTATTTACAAGAACATTTTATCATGAAATAGGGTGTTAGTTGTTGAGAAAAAATGTTGTATGAGAGCATGGTCACTTCGAGTACCAGGATTCTCCACTAATAGAAATATTTATTTTATTTAACCTTCCTACTCTGTTGAAATTTTTCTCAACGTTAATAAAAAACATTTCACCCAGAATTTTCCTTAAAAACTAGTTAATGTATTTATTTATATTAATTCCCGGTGCATTTTATGTATCTTACTTTACGAAAAAATTATTGGTTCGAATCGAATGAAATGAATTATAGAAATGGGTCGATTAGACCCATTCAGGGTAGGAAGGTTAATCGGAGAAATCTGTGGCTGTGTAAAGCGAATACTTCCATACCGAAAACTGATAGTCAAAAGTAGATATACAGGATGTCCATAATTAAACGACCCTAATTTAAAATTGTCTACAGACTGTTGTTCATTAAGTTGTGAAATTTGTTGAAAGACATAATAAAGAGCTGAGAATTTGTTTAACACGTTCGTACCGGCGTGCATCACCGGTGGGTCACGCTCGATTGTCGCATCAGGCGGCGTGCATCACCGGTGGGTCACGCTTGACTGTCGCACCAGGCGGCTTGCATCACCGGTGTGTGACACTTGACTGTTCCATAAAAGGCGTATACTACGGGTGGGTCACACTCGACTATGCTATAAACGGCGTGCACTACAAGCGGGTCAGACTTGAATATTCGAAAATTGTGGGCACACCCCATAAGTGGGTGTGGACTTCTAATCAATTTTTTCTAAGACTTCCTCGTATATATTTACTGAGTACTAGCGTAAATGTAAGTCATGTTAATGCGCTTTGTTTTAAAAAATGTTGCTCTTTAGATTCTTTTAAATATTTCTTTATAAAATATTGCTACTATATTGTCAAACTAATTGCTCTTTTACATACAAGTTCCTCGAAATATAATTTTTTTTAGATTTAAGAGTAGTATGCAATCCTAAAAGCACTTATACGATTTGACATCTAAATATATAATTTTTCTAACAGTTTGCAGGCATATCCTTACTCCGCATATCCTAAAAAATGGTTTTCAACAGTGATAAAGTTCCCTGTTCAAACGACTCAATCCTCCCCCTCTTTAACCTATCCATCTTTTGGTGGATCAAAGTAGAAAAATAAATACTTAGAGGTGTGTTAGATTAATCCTTTGAAGGAAGGGGAAATCATTTAATTTAATTCTGAAGTTACACTAGGATTAAAAAAAATGTTTTTATATCGTATAGAAGAAAAGGGTCAATATATTTTCAAAATAATTTTTTCGTAAATTCTAGTGGTAGTTAATCATTTTAACATTCTACCAGTTGAATCAGTTTGAAAACGAAATGGTTAAATCTGAACTTTTACAAGGGCATGGTAAAGATGAAATTATAAGTTGTTTCATGAGTTGCCAAATTCTACACCTTTTCAATCAAGTAAATTTATTTTGGACAAGAAAATTTATTTAATAAAATGTATGCTGAATTTGTTTAATAATATGTAGGACTGAATATTCTTAACGGCTAATTTCTACACTTTTTAAACGATATAAACGTGTTTTGAACTAAAAAAATTAATAAAATGTATGGCGTTTGTTACAAAATTGTTATACAGGCTTATTTTATTTATTAAGCCAGATTTCTAGTACTAGTACTAGATTAATTTTAGCACAATTATTCTAATTGGTAACTAAATCATATTAGATGTAAATTCAACTGGGCGAAAAATGTCTGGACCAGGATTCGAACCAGGGACCTCCTGACTGAAGCCGCCAGTGCTCTGCCATCTGAGCTATCCCGGCCGAATCTGGTGGAACGTTTTCACCCAGCTAGGTCCCTGGTTCGAATCCTATTAAGGACATTTTTCGCCCAGTTGGAAATTTACATCTAATATGATTTATTTACCAATCAGAATAATTTTGTTAAAATTAATCTAGTATAATTTCGCATCCAGCGGTTTCTGGAGTTCCATTACCTGTGATTTATTCTGTTGAGCTGAACCAGGTTTCAGACCAGATGCTTTAATCATTAAGGTTAGCTGGGTGAAAAAGTTCCACCAGATTCGTCCGGGATATCTCAGATGGCAGTGCACTGGCGGCTTCAGCCAGGAGGTCTCTGGTTCGAATCCTGGTCCGGACATTGTTGCCGAAACCTCTCACGAAATATTTTCTTTAATAATACTGGTATTCAAAAAACGGACCAGTGGGAGCCCTGATTTCCTTTAACACCTGTGTGTCCCCGTATCCATTGAAATTTAATTGATTTAGATGTTTTCTGTAAGGCTATTATAATTTTTGATGTGATAAAATCTGTACTAAAAACGTCCTTTAATAATGCAAGACTTGACTGGTTATCTGTGTAAATAACGAAGTCCCCGTCCCCTGAGGAGTCTGCCCACAATATTGCATCTAATATGGCAAATTGTTCAGCTTGAAAAATTGAATTTGATATTTGTAACTTTATTTGATGAGTATGGATGCATTTTCCTTCTTTACATACACAGAAAGCATACGCTGTGGCAACAACTGATTTTGAACCATCAGAGTATACATTTATTGTTGAAGTGGATGGAACTCCTTCTTGTAAAAGTATTATGAAATCTGTGATTAAACCAGGAGATTACAAATTCTGCTATTTAAAATTCAGGTAGGAAATTTCTAATCTAAACCGCCATTCTAGATGGTGCCAGAGTCCATGGAAACTCTAAGAAGTGTCTGCACCTTGAATGAATGCAATTATCTAAAACAGGAATGTATAATATCCCACAACCCACACATTGACCATGGAACTATGAACCCATTAACCGCCGAAACTATAACACAACAATCTCCAACTTTTCTGAAGAAAAGCTTTTGCCACCGCAAATTTTGAAAGAAAATCTGCACTTTATTTAATGATCAAAATTTCTGTTTTTTAAATAAGGCAATTTTTTTACTTCAAAAATAGTGGTACCGTGATAGTAAATTTAAGCGCGGGCATTTATTTTTCTGTTGCGTCACCGTAACACCAGCGATTAATGGGTTAATAAAGAGGAACTGACATATCTTTAAAATAGTAAAGCTTCAACTGTAACCGCTTTCGCTGGAGTTAATTTCCGCCTAGGCAAACTTCAACCAGTAAATTTAAATAGAAATTTTATCCATATTTATACGCCTTAATAGCACAAAATGTCTATCATAAATAATCGTAAAAAAACATATATTCATTTTTACTGGTGGAAGTTTACTTCGGCGGCAGTCAGTCTCTGCGTTTCCGCCATATTGTGATAACCTAGACAACCTCTTGTGTATGTCAGAGACAAATATTATAATAAAAGAGCAAACTGCCACCACTGAAAACAGATAGATTTTTTTAACGTAATTGTTATAGAAATTTTCCATGAAAAATGCTCTTAAATAAAGCGAAATTTTCTATTCAAATTTACTGGTGGAAGTTTTACCCGGAAATAATCAGAAACTGTTAATCCAATTTAAAAATATCAACCGACATCTTGTGACAAACTCCTCAGTTACTTCACTCGCTACTGGTAGACAATGCATAAATGTCTCCTAATCTTTATTCATAACTCCATTAGTTTGATACACATGCTCTGAGACATCATATTTCTGCTACTGCAATTCCTTATCAAACTGTGTTTTTTTTCGTTTCTTAAAGTTACTTTTACAATGAACAGAAACATGTAGTGATGAGTGTGGTGTTTATAATGGCTAAGGATATACGTTAGGGCTATAAACCCGAGGGGAGTGCATTCCGTGTGGGTCTTCCTAAGGGAACTTAATACTAGAACGCCCGGAAATTTTACTCAAGTTTCAAAAAAATATTTAACACCAGAATTTTTATTTAAAATTATTTGACTGATTTATTTAGCGTAAATCTGCGTAGTTTAAATTTAAGTTATTTTATGAAAGAATTTATTTTTCCAGTTGACATTTAACCATATGGTCGGAGTCGGATCTACACCTCCTTTGCTTTCTAGTGTTAATCCAAATTTACTCAAAGTTAGGAGAAAACTACGGGGAAACTCCAAAAGAGTAGGCCAACAGGAGCATTTGGTTCGAACCCTGCGCCTCCTGTCTACCAGCGTGTAGAGCAGAACATCCCAGTCACTTTTGTTGTTATAAATAATAGGAATAATGAGTTAATTTTATATTCGAATGAATCATTCCGGAATGAGTAAAAGCGTAGCTGCGAAACCTTCGTACCGTTTTTAATCAATTGTAACGGGAAATTTTGTTAAAAAAAAGAATTAAATTATAAGCCATATAGCTACAACAGTTTTGTATGGCTCTTTATTTATTTCTGCTTTTAGAAAATTTCTGGTTCTAGTTCTTTTAAAAGTATAAAAAGGTAGACAGCTAGGCTTTTGTGCATGTCCGAATGATTCATTCGAATAATAATATTAATATTAACCCTTAAATGCATGATTTTTTATTTTGTTTCGAAAGCATTATATACGATTCTCAGAAAGGTTTATTACACAGGAAAAATGATGAAAAAAATCAGAGATATATTTTTCGTATAATACGTCAACCTTTTCTTATGTTGCACATCTGCAATACAAGTAAAAACTAAAATATTGTACATTTGTAAATATTTTAATAAGTATGCATATAAATACCTTATTTTATATAATCTTTTATTTTGTAGAATTTTATTCTTCCGTGCATGAATTAGTCTTTTAGAATTGTGTTTTTTATTCTTATATGAAAGATTAGACACCAGAAATTTTAAAATAGATTTTTAACTTTATTTAGTAGCACATTTTTGTACTTTTTACAGTATTAATATTTCTATATAAATATAGTGTTTGCTACGAGTTAAACAAAAAGTCATGCAGATATGAATCACTATGCATTCAAGGGTTGATAATATTAATTATAACTCACTATGCCCATCGCTAGTAAATTATTCAAACTCACAGATTTAATTAGAAGCATTTATTGTATGCAATATTAAAGCTTATTACTTTAGGAAATTATGTTTTTTTTTTTTTTTTTTTTTTTTTTTTTTTTTTTTTTTTTTTTTTTTTTTTACTTTATTATGTTGAAAGTATTCACTCTGCTCATTAAATAAATAAATAAATAAATATATATATATATATATTGAACTGAAGCTGTAATTAACTTGAAAAAAATGATATTCTTTCTTTTTTTATAATTATCTTGAAAATTATTTTAATATTTTACCTGCTTGATTAATTTTCCTATTTAGAAAAGAAATTAGTTGCAAAAAATTAATTTAATTGAGAAATCAGGGCATATATTCATTCCATACAAATTCAGATTATATTTATTATTTTTCCATTGTACACTTAAAAAACTTTAGTTTATTTGTTCAAATTCGTTAAATTAAAGTACATATTAATTTGAAATACCTAATATTTAACTCAAAATTATATTTTTTAATTAAAATTACTTCAGAAAATTCTGAAGCAAAAAAATTATAACAATGTCAAGTGCTGCAGGGAAAAATATCTGTTTTTTTTTTTTTTTTTTTTTTTTTTTTTTTTTCAATTTCTCAGTAAGTGCTAGAAGTCTAAGCCATGAAAGACATAGCTGATTCAAAATTAAAAATTTAATTAAATGTCTTTAATAAAAATAAATATCTAGTTTGTAATATTAAATATTCGCATTTTACATGGCATGCAAGTTTTGTTTCAATTTTTTGTGATTTTTTCTTGATACTTCGAATGTGTAAACAACAGATTTTAATATGCAATGAAAGAAATTATAATCACAAAGCGTATATTTTACTTAAAACAATTATTTATATCAAGACGAGAAAGGCTATAGAATTAAAGAATGTTTTATTCTATTTATAACTGATAATAAGATAAATAATAAGAAATTTATTACAAAGTAGTTTCATTTGCAATTACAGAAAATGTTATTTGTTCCTTTTGCATAATATTTAGTATGTATGCTTGAATAATGTATGCAAATGTTCGTTTATGCAAAGCCCATCTGTACTTAAACTTACAGAATATACAGTTTTTGTTAAAAATTTAGTGACACACTAAAAAATGATAATAAAATTGGAAGGAGAAACATGTAGGATAATTTTACAGGAAATATTTAACATGTTAATTTTAACGAAATGTAGTAGAGTTAGTATAATAATTCCACCAGCATTATTTACTAAAAAATGCGCCTTTTTAATTTTGTTTTAAAAATAACACTATTTCAAAAGTTTAGGCACATTGTGGGAAAATTAAAAAGGGCTGGAATAGTTTGAACCTTTTCAGGGATGGTGGTACGCCTATGAAATACTTAATTTTTATTCCCAAAGGCCACAATAGCACCGGAATTTTTGTAAAAAAAATCAGTTTATTATGTATGGAAAATACTGCATTTTCTTATTTGGAAATACATTTGTTCGTAAATTCCAGTGTCCCTCATTTATTTCAATACTTTAGGAATGGAAGTTCTTGTACCTGAAAGGGTTAACTCTTGAAGGACACCGGTATATTATACATAACACTTAATTTTAATTCTCAAAGTCCATATTAGCATCAGAATCAGGTGCGGTACCATCCATGTACGCGGAAAAAAGCTTTTACTTTCTTTCATATAAATTAGTTCATAAATACCGGTGTCATTCACTCATTTTAACATTTTAGCAACAGAAAGATTTGGCATCTGAAAGGGTTAACCAACGAAGTGTTTTACCTGAGCGGTAACAAACAGAAAATATTTAATTTCCTTTCGCTATTTAAGATTTCGAAAGCTGCAGTATTCCAGGACTCCCAAATGGTCCGCCCACCGACTACCAATATTTTTTAACAGAAAATTTCATTGTAGGTTTCTACATTTGTGCTAGAACAAAACTCCGAAGGCGTTTTCTGTGAAATGCACAGTCGTGGAAAAAAAAAGTAAACACCCCCTACTAACTCCTCAACAAATTATCATAGAAGAAAATGACTGGTACCAAACGATTGGAAATAAAGTCTACTTTTAAATGATGTATATAAAATTTGTTTAGGGGGCCATATACATATTAAAACAAATCATAACTTTATTTTTTTCAATGGCAATACCTAATTCTGACAGCATAAATTAACTCTACACCCTTCAATTTGCCTAAAACCAAATTTTTATGCAATTCGTACCAAAAGTTTCCGAGAAGTTAATTATTTTAAAACTAGCGTATTTTAAGGGTTGTTTCCAAATTGAAGTTCGTTACTCGATTGTTAACCGAGAGAGCCCCCCTTCTTGATCAAGGCACCTTATGAAGCCTGTTAGATAACAGGACAGCAGAAGAAATTTCAAAATATCTACCCACTTCTATCATAAACGGCCCCTTAAACCATCATTTTGCCGTTTTGTAAGCATAATTTGAAAACTATTTGCAAGAAAATTGTGAAATTTCAGATTTCCATAAAGCAGGACTTAATAAATTTAAATCCATCAAAAAATATGTAGGTTGCAATTCATATTTTTTTCGAATATTAATTTCATAATTCATAATTCATATCATAAAATTATAAAAAGTGCAAATTAAGAATATTTATGTTTGGGCACATTAGCATTATTGCTACACAAAAAATTAGCACATTAGGAGCATAATTTCAGGAGATATAAATAAAAATATGAAAATGTAATTTAACATTAGAAGCACTAAATTTTGAATGTTTATAATTCAAACACTTATCATTCAAATGACTTGAAATTCGGTGCCTAGACACAGTTTTAACCGAAGATTTGAAATATTGCATTAAAATTGGGTAATGCCATTGAAAAAAATGAGGTTTGGGTTTGTTTTAATATGTAGATGGCCCCCTAAGCAAATTTTATATACATCATTTAAAAGTAGACCTTATTTCCAATCGTTCGGTATCAGTAACTTACGTCTACGATAATTTGTTGAAGAGTTAGTAGGGGGTGTTTACTTTTTTTTCCACGACTGTACATTGTACAAGAATAATCTCAAAGGAAGAATTTTCTAAGAAAATGCTGGTATTCGAATAGCGCACCATTTGGGAGCCCTGGAATTCACAATAAAGGAAATTTTAGAGATAATTATATGGAAATCGAAAAATAAGCCAGTTAATTGAAACTTCAAGAACATTAACCCATTGGAGACCATGGTTGCATATATGCACCTTCAAAAAATAATACAGAATTTGCTTTTGGCACCAGTAAAAAATACAAGTAACATTTGCTTTAGCATTTAACTAGAGCATTTTCGTGACTTTTTAAGTAAAGGGAACTTTAAAAAAATGGCGCCAAACGAATAAAATTTGTGTAGAATCCGCCGGTCCCGAAGGTGTTAAGTGTTGTGACGTTGTGAGAGATATACAAATTAATTGCCAGAAATAACAATTTCAACCGAAAATGAAGATGCGATCGGCCACTTTTAACAAATTTGCAGATCGATCGGAAAATTGATAGAATGGTGTCAAAACAAAATATGTCCATCAGGCAAATAAAAAATAATCTTGCTGTCGATGTCTCAAAGGACACATTTCATAGACGAATATGAACATAGCTGCGAACTTTTACGCTTTTTTCAAACCACTGAAATTTAACAGTACATGTTGTCTCATTTAATCGACGAAATCAGCCGATTAAATAATATAAAAATGTCTGTTAAATTTTCGTGGTAAGAAAAATGCGCAAAAGTTGGCAGCCATGATATGAGACAATAAAAACATTATTTAACCCTTTCCGGCACGGAGTTATTCTAAATAGTCTTCGTTATAAAATGACGAAATGATGGACTGACGCAGGAATTTACAAACGAATTTATTAGAAAATAAAAGCTTGCTTATTTTCGCGTACTTTATAAAAGGAAAATTTTAATTAAATACTCCTGGTGCTCGTAAAATTAGGTGTCCTCCCACCGTCCACTAAAGGGTTAAAAATATTTGTTGCAAAACTTGCCTAAAACTACATTATAATAAACAAACAAGAATGGATTGTGTTCGAACGTACATGTTCCACGGGATAAAGTGGTTCACGATATTATTCACCGACGAAAAGATGTTTAATCAGAGTGGTTCTGATGGCTGGAATTGTTACTGGCATGACCCCAGAAAAAGCCACATGCTTACTTTTGTAAATGATAAGGTGGTAAGCCTCTGATTGTTTAGCGGACATAAGTTTTAATGGCCAAACCTGCCTGGTCTTTCTGCATGGGAAACAAAATTCAACAACGTATTAACACTAGAACTACCGTGAGCCATCATTTTGACGGCTATCAAATGAATATGTTTCGGTTCAAACCAGAAAGGGTCTAGCTGGATAAGCATACCGAAATGGCCGCCACGGCCGATGTTTGAAATAGCATGTGTGGTTATAAGGCTCACCATGAGAATACAATATAGAGTATTTTTAGCCTCTGACCTTGAACTGTCCTTGAGGTAATGGGGGGGAAGTATGCGCAGGCCTTACTATTTTTTAAATACTTTTTTCTCAAAAAGTATAAAAGTTAAAAATATGAAACCAACGAATTGAAGAATGTATTAGTTCATATTACATATTTTATTCACATTTTTGTACAAATTTCAACACAGAAAAATAAAGAAAAATATTTAAAAAAATATATTAATGTAGTAATTTTATATTTACACCAACCAAAAAATGACAGAATAATGCTCAAAGTAAGAAAAAAGATTTTAAGAAAAAAAATTTCGTTAAAATCAAAGATGCGCTTTTTGAGTTATAAAAAAATAATGCTAAAAACTTGCTAAAATATTCGTAACTTTCTCTGATTGCATTTGCAGAAATACGCTACTACCAATGCATTGGTCGATTCATAATATTTCCACTCGGGCAGGATGCGCAGTACGCCTAAATAAAAGAATGTTTCCATTCATACCACTTCGTTATAGGTTTTTTTCGTGTTTGTAAACTTTCTGTTATTTTGGAGTATTGCACATCCTTCTCGCGTAATAATATGAAGTCGATAGTCTAGTAGATTCTGCAGGTGAAGCTGAATAGGAGCTATAAACACATAAGGTTACAACTATTTGGCAATTTCAGCCCAAACATCCGATATCATACGTTATCATTCCTCGAATCTCCTCAGTTGTCCAAAATTACCGTTTCTTTTTTTAAAAAACAACGTCGATTTGGTTGAACTTCCTCGGCATTTTATTAAAATACTGTAAGTAATTTTATTAAACAACTAGAATATAGCCCGTCAGAATGACGTGTTTGCATTTTCAAAAAAATTATATAGCATTGCATTATAAAAAGAATTGTGAAGTAATAAATTTTGTCTTGTCTGATTAATAGGGTCAGGTGGGGTAAAGTAAAAACAGCCCATTTTTCATTGAAATTTATTTGGCAAGAAAATTATTAATTGAATTGGTAAAATACTGATATAAAGTATGCAAATGAACTTCACTCACAAAATTTGAAGAAATATTTCACAAAAACATTCAAATTAGTACTAATAATGTTATTTTAAAACATATTGTCAATTAACTATTTTATCTGATGGTATGTGGCAAAATAAAAGACAATTCCAACAGAAAGTTTGTTTTTATTAATTGCCAAAATAATAATTATATAACTTAAATTTTAAAAAGTTGAACAGGGAAAATCCCGATTTCTTTTAAACATGCATAAAAGAAACCTGTAATAAATTTTGATAATTAAAAATCATCTTTTATCACATAAGTAAATTGCAACTATTAATTACATTAACAATTTATTTTCCCAAATTCTGTTATTAAATTACAAATTTATTTTCCCTACAAAATACAAAATTTTATTTATTATAATAATGCATTGATATATATATGTAATACACGGCATTACATATTTCTGATATTCTAATTTCATTTTATAAGAAATATTCATTCCCCCCCCCCCCCCCCCCCCCAATGTCTTCAGAATTCAAAAAACATTTTAAAAAGAAAATTTCTTTTTTTTAACTACCGACAGATGGCGCAACAGAGCATATAAACGTTTGTTTTAATATTTTAAAAGTTCAAGACGAATGAATCAATTGTTTGTTTACTTTCATATAGGAATAGATAAAGCTACCAATCTAATTTTAACTCAAGTTATCGCAGCTGAATATTAGATAATTGAATGTAATCTCTTATAAATATTAATTTATTTTGAATAATCTGTCTAAAAATGTAACTTTTGCGAATAGTGGAAAAGAAAGCACGTTTTACTCAACGTTTTAAGATTGAAAATCAAATCAACATTCACTCGTGTGTCGTGATGCCACATGTACAACACAAATTCCAAATCCAGAAGCAATTGAATGACTCTTTGAACGAATCATTAAAAAATACGGTTGACATCCGATTTTGCTCTTAAAATATTTGTAAAACCATAATAAAGCTTTTAAATAATTTGAAATACGTTTGTTTTTAGAAAGGAAACGTTAATCCGGTACAAAATAATTCACGGGAATGAATCACAGAATATAGCTATATTCACTGAACACCATGAAGCGTTCTCATTGGTCAGAAAATAGATAGCCTTGAAAAACAGAGGTAATTTTTCGCGATATTTTTAACCGTGTATACTGAATTCAAACTGTAAATAAATGTAAACAAAAGTGAAAAACGTATTTCAAAATATTAATATGCTTTTGCAAAATATTTTAAGAGCATTTAATGAATAGCTGAAAGAGTCATTCATTTGTTTTTGGATTTGTAATTTGTGCTTATGAATGGCAACGGCAATCGCTTGTATACATCGGAACCCTGTTGTTGGTATCTGGTTATTTTTAAATTAGATCTTAAAGCGTTATAATTGTATACTTTTTGAAGGTTTGAGAAAAATTGAAGAAGAATATGTTACACAACAAATAGATAGACAGATTAAATAAGGCAGTCGGCAAATACGGCATCGGAATACTTAAGCCTAACGTGGCCGCGTTTGGATTATCAGGAAACGGATGAGTTCAACCCCGGAAGCGTTATACATTTTGTGTCATTCTATGTATAATCTTTTTTTTTTAAGATTATGCATATAACTACGCTAATATTATGAGGTATCTAAACATATTTACTTCATGTTTCAAATGTAAGCCGGTGTCCAAGTTACCCCATAAATTTTTCAAGAATGGGGTAACTGGACCATGCTGGATCCAGTTTCCCCTTTGGTTATAAATAATTTTTTGGAGTTTCTCTTACAACGGGAGGTAAATTTCTCCTTCATTTTTTGCTCACAATAAAGAAAATTATAGAATACCTCATTAAAATTACGTAATAAAATTTAAAAAACCAAATTTCTTGACCCCTTGACAGGCGGTGATGCCGTGTTATGGCCTCACATAATTTTAATTCCTAATTGGCACCGGAAATTTACAATGAAAATTTCGCCTTTATTAAGTACGCGAAAATATATTATTACTTGTTTTCAAATAGATTCTCTTGTAAATACTGGTGTCAATAAATTATTTCAACATTTTACGAATTCAAATACTTTGCCCCTGAAAGCGAGGTAGCCAAACCTTGTACGATACACAGGGGTCGCATTCTATAGGGAAACTTTTATTGTTCTTACCACTATTTTGAAAATAATATCTTCATCGCATCTTTCTTTAGAATATGTTAAATAAAATGATCATGAAGATAACTCATTAAGGGTTCTGGTAGGAACAATAACATTTTCCCTATATAATGCGACCCCTAGATACAGATAAAGTACTTAAGTACTTACGTAGCCTTTTGTTCATAGATTTACCTAGCTATTTTTTCCCTGAAAATACCCATGTGACTTTTCTACTTATTACCTATGCTAAAGTACATAAGTACACACTTAAGTTTTATGTTTTTGGTATAAATAAATCAAATATTTTCACTTTTAGTGCTTTTTTTAGACACACTGACAACAAAGGATTCCCTTACAACGCTCTTTATTGACATATAATTTACATGATCTGCCTGGTTTAAATTTTTTTAAAGTTGTTTATACTTTTTCAAACAAGACTTTATATCTCATATGAAAAAAAAAAAAAAATAAACGCGCGTGGAACATAGACCCTCCTGGTCCACTTACCCCATTTTTATGGGGCAACTGGACCCATGATGAAAGAAAGATGAAATATGCATATTGTTATATTTTAAAATATTAAAATGTATTTTTGAGCAGTTCTGTCTGGTAGAGGGAACCTAACTGAACACATTTACAGAAGTTCAGACTTTAATTCAAATGAACATTAGCTTTTTGAAGCTGAATTGGTCAGAAGCTCCAGAGTCACATTGTAAAATCATGGCCCAGTTGCGCCAACTAACCTTATACTGTGATGGAAAGCAATTTGACTCTACTAAGGAACTAAAACTGGTCATTATAAAAGCGTTTTCAGTCACCAATAATATTTAAAAATTAATTGATTCAGTAGCAACACGATTAATTTATCACAGCCGCCAACTTTTACGTTTTTTTTTACCACTAAAATTTAAAAAAGAAATGACTGACTTGCTAAATCGCAGAGTTCGCCAATTTAATATGGGAAATTTTACTATTAAATCTTAGTGGTAAGAAAAAAGCATAAATGTTGGCAGCAATGATTTATGTTATTGAAGGTACCTACCCTCAAATCGCTGTTTTTGCAAAAAAAAAAAAAAAAAAAAAAAAAAAAAAAAAAATCGATTTTTTAAAATTATTTAAAATTAATGTTCAAAAATTTACGATTCCAAAAATGTTTTACTTTTGGTTCAGCGATGTTTAGAAGAAACGTTATGGCCAAATTATACACCGGAAGTGACTGTTTAAAGAGCCACAGTAAGGTAGACAATATATTTTAATACACAAATATATAATATATAATATACACAAAAATATATCAGCACCTGCAAATAGGATGGATTTTAAAGTTATAAACTTTATGCATAATTTTCTATGCTATATCCAAACATTAATTTGCGTTTTCGGGAAAACTGCGTTTTTTTTAATATGTACAGTCGTGGGAAAAAAAAAGTAAACACCCCCTACTAACTCCTCAACAAATTATCGTAGAAGAAAGTTACTGGTACCAAACGACTGGAAATAAAGTATACTTTTAAATGATGTATATAAAATTTGCTTAGGGGGCCATCTACATATTAAAACGAACCATAACTTTGTTTTTTCAATAGCAGTACCCAATTCTGACAGCATAAATGAACTATACACCTTTCAATTAGCCTAAAAACGAATTTTTATGCAATTCGTACCATAAGTTTTCGAGAAATTAATTATTTTAAAACGAGCGTATTTTAAGGGCTGTATCCAAATTGAAGTTCCGTACTGGATTGTTAACCGAGGGTTTTGTTGGGTTGATTTTTGACGGCCAATTATCTACACGAGGGATATAGGCCCGGGGGGAGTGCCCTCCGTGGGGGTCTTTCTAAGGGAACCTAATCCGTATTAACGCATGGAAGATCCACGGCTCGAAGAAAACCACGAAAACTCCGAACGATTAGGCCGACGGGCGCGAGTGGGATCGAACCCAGCACCTCCCGTCTACCAGTTTCGAGAGCAGAACCTCTCGGCCACTGGTGGGGCCTGTTAACCGAGAGAGTCCCTTCCTTGATCAAGGTACCTTAAGAGCCACTCAAGGAGTCAATGAAGCGTGTTAGATTACAGTACAGCAGAAGAAATTTCAAAATGTCTACTCACTTCCATCATAGACGGCCCCTTAACCTTCCGTCTACCAGACGGGTCCATTGGACCCGACATGTACATTCAAAATATTTATTCAAACCAGAAATTTCTTCAAAACAAACTAAATGTATAAATCAGACAATAATAAGTTAAATAAACAAATTAAATAGTTTTAAGTAAAAATTCTGGTGTAGAATGTTTTTATAAAACTTGAGTAAAATTTCCGGTAGTTCTAGGGTTAAACCATCATTTTGCCGTTTTTTAATCATAATTTGAAAACTACTTGGAAGAAAAATGTGAAATTTTTGAATTTCCATAAAGCAGGACTTAATAAATCTAAATCCATCAAAAAAATTGTAGGTTGCAATACATAATTTTTTCGAATATTAATTTCATAATTCATAATTCATATCATAAAATTATAAAAATTGCAAATTCAGCTTATTTATGTTAGGGTATATTAGTATTATTACTAAAAAAAAAATAGCACATTAGGAGCATAATTTCGGGAGATATAAATAAAAATATGAAAATGTAATTTAACATTAGAAGCACTAAAATTTGAATGTTTATAAATCAAAAACTTATCATTCAAATGACTTGAAATTTGGTGTCTAGGCAAAGTTTGAACTGAAAATTTGAAATATCTCGTTAAAATTGGGTATTGCCATTGAAAAAAATGAAGTTTGGATTCGTTTTAATATGTAGATGACCCCCTAAGAAAATTTTATATACATGATTTAAAAGTAGACTTTATTTCCAATCGTCTGGCATCAGTAACTTTCTTCTACGATGATTTGTTGAGGAGTTAGTAGGGGGTGTTTACTTTTTTTTTTTCCACGACTGTACGTTTACGAGAAACGTCATTTCTTTAACCCTTTCAGGGGCAAGGCATTTCTTCTCTAAAAATGTTCAAATATTTAATTCACACCGCAATTTAAGAACAAATTTATTTCCAAATAATCAAAATCTATTTTTCACATATATTATGAGATCGAAAGTGTACTAAAAAAATTCTGGCCCCATTTGTTAATTTCGGCATTAAAATTAACCGTTTGCAGACTGCAAACGGCGCCCCTCAAGGGGTTAAAAACACGTCATTTCTTTAAAAGTTTTTAAGATATTGAAATAAAATTTTGTAATAAGGTTCTGCTTGTCTATTGGTATGTTATGAAGCAAAATATACATTTTAAGTTTGCATATATTAATTTAAGAGCTATTTTTATTGAAAAATACACATTAAAAAATCATATTTGTGCATAAAATTTGGTATATGTTAGTAAATTTAAGAGGTATTGCAAATATTTTGCTTCGTAACACAGGTAAGTGGTTTTCTAATAGGTTGTTGAAAAAAAAGTGAAATATATTGAATAGATTTAGTAACAGCAGGTTTGGTATAAACGCTATTCTTTACTAAAATTTGTCTATATTGCTTAAATTTGAAAAAATAATTAAAATTCCATTACAAATTTATATGAATTCATAGTTTTATTCCCTGTTTTAATTAAAAACATATGTGTTTAATAAAAATTTCATATTTTTCAACAAAAAGTGCCCGGAAGGTAGGCACATACCTTAAAACCAGTGAAATACTAAATAAATAGCATCATATTTAATGATTTTTTATGAAAGTTATAATAATGTACAAATTTATTTATTTGATATGATTTATTTTAATATATTTACAGAATGTAACATTTAAATAATACGCTGTATTTCATTTTTTTATTTTTACTTAATAAAGAATTGTTCCTGTTGCGCTTAAACATTAGATACCGACTCCACTTCTGTTTACATAGGTGCAGAATTCACGGGTATGAAGGAGGTATAACTCCAATTAAATTTGAAAAGTTTTTTCTGTTCTATTTATTTACAATTATATGAGATTTATTAAGACAATGATAACAGGGAAGGACAATTTCAGGATTTACACATGAGAGTAAAGAAAATTAACACTAAAACTGCCATTAGGGAACATTTTGACCCCTGCAAAATTGATAAAAGTCGGCTGGAACCAGAAAACTTTTCATAAGATATGTTAAATATCTGACGCACAAAAATAGGCCAATTAAATAAGTTAAATAGTTTTAAATAAAAATTCTGGTGTGAAAAACTTTTTATGAAACTTAAGTAAAATAGCCGGTGGTGTTAGTGTAAAAGGTGTGCTTCTAAAAATGTTTCCCATCTGAAGAGACAACGAAACGAAGTCTTTATCGAAATTCGCTATAACCAGCTAGAGTTGGTCGGTTAGAATCGATCTTATCACACATGTTTTTACTGTTTTCAGCTCTTCTATTATTTTTTTTTCGACCTCTATTGTCGTAGCTGGATAAAAATAAGTCTAGTTGTGATAAGTCAGGGCTATGGGGTTGCCAAAAAAGTTTATAGCCAAATCTATTCTTGAAGCTTCTTGCGATGAAACGATTGTCATAGTGACTTCTGAGCAGCAATTCCAGGACGTCTCCTGTTGAATGTGGAGGTGCTCCATCCTGCTGAAATCATGTGTCTTGTAGCCAATGTTATTTGTAGGCATCAGGAATGAGCCTCGTTGTCAAGAAATCGAGATAGCTTTCAGAATTCTCTGTATGGACAAAACAATATGGACCCAATATGCCATCAACACATAAAACACACCAGAAAGTGATTGTTTGTGGATGAAGAGGATTGACACTCACAAATTATGGCTTCTTGTTACCCAAATCCGATAATTTGGACGATTGAGATAGCCATCCAACCAGAAGTGTGCATCATAAAAAAAAACGATATCGCCAAGATTGAAATAAATGTTGATCATATCGCACATGATGTTGGCGAACTCCAGTGTTTTATCAATTGCATCTGGGAAAAAAAATTGTCCTAACTGAATTTTGTAAGGGAAAATATCAAGATCTATGCAGACTAATCTCAATGCTGTGGCTGCACTAACGTAAAGTTGTTGAGCTAAGTGTCGAGTTGATATTGATGGCTCTTCGTGCATTACTGTTTTTGCAGCGGTGATGTCTTCGGGCGACCTTGCTATCATTTGTTTGTTATTCATCCCCACTTTGTCATAAGTCACTCAACCTGTATGTTCAAACTTGGCAATTAATACTCTTAACACGATTGAAGTCGGTTTTAGCCATAGCTACTAACTTTTGCTTTTTTTTCTTACCACTAAAATTTATTAGTAAAATTTTTCATATTTATTCGACAAACTCTGCGATTCAACAAGACAAAAATTTCGTTTAAATCTTAGTGGTAATAAAACAGCGTAAAAGTTGGCTGGTATGGTTTTAGCTATTTTAACCCCTTAATTCTCGCTCCCGTGATATTCATGGGCTGTGTCTTTTAATCAGATGGTTTGATTTCCACCAGTTTTATTAAATAGTGTAGTTGCCTTTATTATGGTATCATTTTACCTGCCATCAAATAAGGTGAATATTTCTTTTTCCAAAAATGTGTGCAAATAAGCAATTTGAATTTTTAAATTGTAATTTAATGCGATCTTTAAGGGGTTAAAAGGCACTAGACCAGGGGTGGCCAACTGTGGCACGCAAGATACCACTAATTTTTTAAAGAAATAGCCGACTTCTTGAATCGCAGAGTTTCGATATTTAGATAAGGCAATGATTAGTATGAATATTTTAGTGGTGTTTAGCGTGTCACAGTTGGCTAGCCCTTCACTAGACGATTTCCTGGGTATTTCGACAGGTCACTGGTCACAAAGATAAAACGTTTTGAATAAAAAAACACGCTCTTAGATCGAATGTCGGTAAATTTGGGAGAAAACAAAATATTTTTTGACAGTAACCAGAGTCAGTAAATAACTTTCCTTTTGGTCATGTGCATGCGTGTACAATTTCCCGTCACTAGTTCCACCCGTTAAAGAGTTATTTAACTAAAAGTTTTGCTATACACTGTGAAGCACCCGGTGGTATTGCAATAAAAATAAAGATATTATTAAATAAAATATTCCTGTAACAAAAGAACGTTGTTAATTTATATGGATAATAATGTGTATTTTGCCCCCTATTGAAGTGGTCTAACTATTCTGTTTCTTTAACCATTATGTCTTCTATGATAATAATAATTTTTATAACTGAATGTTTATCCACTACAAAAAAAAGCAAAAATGTTTTTACAATAAAAAATGCTTGAATTTAATTTAGCATCTTTCAACTGTTTTCTAAAAATACATTATATTGTACATATATATGCATATATATATATATATATATATATATATATATATATATATGTTTTCCGCTATATCTTTCTACAGTATCGATTTTTATCATACTTTAGTTTTATGATTTTCAGTGAAATAAATTATGTGGAAAAGAATATAAAATACTCTAGCGGTTTTTCATAAATGTACTTTTATCAATTACTTAATGGACTGAATAAAAACATCTTTTTGTAACATTGAATGCATATGTGGGATAACGTTATGATTGTTTTTTAAATCTACCAATAATCATCCAAATTTATTTAGGCGATCAGAGACATTTATAAAATATTTAGAATATCTTTTGCTGAACGTTAAACAACTTTTAGCAAGGTAAAGAAGCATTTTTTTTATTGCAACGTTTGCGCCAGCCTTAAAATTTCCAAAGAGTATGCACCACTATTTTAGATTAAAATTTTTTAATTATTATGAAAAATCGCAGAATTCTTAGGTGCTGAATATTATATCAAAATTTGCAATGTATGTTTCGGCGATTAACTCATTTGTATCCGAAGCGTGCATTTAGGTGATTTCTTTTTAATCAGAAATTCCGATTTCACACCATAAATTCTGAGTATTAATTTTTGTTTCATTTAATGATAAACATTTCGTAATTACATAAAGTATTAAATTTTCTTTTAGAATTTCCCTTATGGATTCGAAATTCTTGAAATGAAGGCACGTATCTCTGAATGGTGCAAATGGGCAAAAAAAGGCGAATCAAATCTAATAGAAAGTTGGGATAAAACTGTACGCACAGTGTTATTTTATGTTGTAAAAATCCTTTTGTATTCAGATTAAAAATCAATGTTTTTTTTTTTTTTTTTTTCATAGTACCAGGGTTTATACGGGTGTTTATTTTGAATACTACTTTTCCTGAAAAGAATATTTCAACTTATTCATTTTCAAGTTCTTGCAATTAAATAACGTAAAGACTTCTTTTTGAAAAATTTCGTATTTAGATGCAAATGGGGGCGTACAAACACTGACTGCAGAAAAATTTCAAATTAGTGACATTTGATTTCATTTTTCTAAAAGATTTTTTTTATCCTATTATACGTATTAAATTATGAATGCAAATTTTTAATTATATTGCCTTTACGAAAGAATTACTGGTGGAATTATTTAATTATTTATTATGACTTTTAAATTTATTTATTTATTTATTTATTTATTTATTTATTTATTTTATTTTATTTTATTTTTTTGTGAAACCAGTGCTAAAAATGTCTAAAAATATTTATCAATTAACACTTTTCAGATGGTAGCTTTTTATACATGATTCTATTTTTAAATTCTGTTCGCAACCACTATATTTAAAAAATAAATTTTGTAGTATATTTCTATGGCACTTGCTGTCAAAGTACAAGTAAAAGTGTTTCTTAACCCTAGAACTACCGAAAATTTTACTCAAGTTTTATAAAAACATTCTACACCAGAATTTTTACTTAAAACTATTTAATTTGTTTATTTAACTTATTATTGTCTGATTTATAAATTTAGTTTGTTTTGAAGAAATTTCTGGTTTGAATAAATATTTTGAATGTACATGTCGGGTCCATTGGACCCTTCTGGTAGACAGAGGGTTAAGAAGGGCGCCGGTATATTATATATACCAGTTAATTTTAATTCGCAAATGCCCCATCGGCATCAGAATTTGTGAATTATTTATTTCTTTATATGACGTACGAGAAGAAAGGATTTTACTTACTTTCTTATAAATTTGTTCATAAATACCGGTGTCATTCAATCATTTTAACATTTATTCAACTGAAGTACTTTGCCCCTGAAGGGGCTAACGCCTTGCCTGTGTTTGAGAAAAACGTGCCAAAAATGGGAATTTTATTTCTCAGAATGGTTTGAATAAAATTTGGAAAGGACTGCAAAACTACAAAAATCCAGAAAATGGTGCGAAACTGCCAAATATTTCGCGAGAAAGTATCGCTATCTATTGGGGAAATAATAAATTACATATAATGCATTGGACGATTTGAGTTCAGGCTTCATGGAATTGAAACACCGATTTTTCTCATGCCCGAACTCAGGTCGGACATTCTAAAATTGGCGCAGTTGCGTTGCCCGAACTGAGTTCAGGCGTCACGGGCATGGTTTAAAGCAATGTGGTGCCAAGCAAATATAGTTCGTGTTAGAGATGCTGGTTCCGATGTCAAGTAAAAAGTGACATAGGACTTATTCTCCCACGTAAATCAGTGCTCGAAATGCTCTGGACACAACTAATTTCTTACAGTTTATTTCGCCACCTTTAATCGCAGATAATTCAGCCATTAGATAAGGCAAAAGAAATTAAAATACTGGTTTCAAGAGTTTTTGTATCCCCAATTTACGTGGGACACTTGGCAACAGTGTTGCCAGATGGGCTACTTTTTTTAAATTCAAATTCGCGATTGGCACCACCTTTTTGAAATGATAAAATGCGCCTTATTTAATGACATATTAATTAAGGCGAAAACAAAGGTAATTCAACCGTTTCAAAAAAGTGGTGGCAATCAAGAAATCTGAATTTAAAAAAAGTAGCCCACTGGCAACACTGCTTGGCAACAGTACATAGGACCGATAAGTGTTATTATGTAATTTAAAATGCAACTGCAGAGAAGTTATGTTTTATTGAGCTTTTGTGCAACCATATAAGAGAGAGGTGCTCAACATGTGGTCCAAGGGCCTCACAACTACAACTATTGTAGAATAGAAGAATTTGCCTTTTTTGATGACAGAAACTTGCGATATTAAAAACAGAAGTTACCTTTCGAAAACTGTGGTAGAAAAACCACTTGACAGCAAAAAGTTTGTGAACCCTTAATAATTAAATTATTACAATAGATATTACTAAATGAGCTTATATTATTTTAGTAGTAATTGTTTGTCGGTTTAAATTAATTTTGTGTATTCGATAAATAAAGGAATACCCACTTATTAACACTGCTTGACGCATTTATGCGTCATTTATAAAACTTTCGAAAACTAGTTCTGATTTTTCCCCAAAAAGTTTGAATAATAATTTTTGGTTGTTATAATGATAGATATTTCGTGAATAAAATTACGGAAATTTAGTATTAAAAATTTTCTGTAGTGAACACTGTCTGCGGCCTGTATAATGTTAATATTTAAATTGGATTGTATTACCGATTTCAATATCATATCAGAATCAGGTTGTGTAAGGTCTATATTTTCGAGAATCATTTTCCGAAAAGTTATCTTCGACTTATTTAGTTGCGGACAACTAATACAAATTCTACATATAAAGAAGACGAACATTACTATTCGTATTGAGTTTCATTTTTTCCCTTGGAAAAAGTAATTAGTGTACCTGCAATGCGGAGTGTTTTAAAGAAATTTTATTTAACACATTCACGCCGGCGTGCATCACCGGTGGGTCACGCTCAACTGTGCCATCAGGCGGCGTGCATCACCGGTGGGTCAGGGCTGACTGTCGCATCAGGCGGCGTGCATCACCGGTGGGTCACACTCAACTTTTCCGTTGAAGGCGTGGTTTCTAACTTACAGAAAATACATTTATATCATGTTGACCATATTTCTTTAGATTGTAACACATTTTATATTAAATTCGTACATTGGAAGATATTTGCCGATGCATAAACTTGGGAAACCAATCTATAACACCAATTTACAAAAGCCTTTACAAACAAGGAGGAGCTTCTACACTTTTGCCGCTGATGCGGCGTGCATCCCCGGTGGGTCACGGCTGTCTGTTGCATCAGCGGCGTGCATCACCGGTGAGTCACACTCAACTTTTCCGTTGAAGGCGTGGTTTATAACTAACAGAAGATACATTTATATCATGTTGTCCATATTTCTTTAGATTGTAAGACATTTTATATTAAATTCGTACATTGAAAGATATTTACCGATGCATAAACTTGGGAAACCAAGCTAGAACACCAATTTACAAAATCCTTTCAGAACAGGGAGGAGCTTCTACACTTTTTAAATTCAGATTTGATAAAAATTGGCCGTAGGCAATGTGTTAATATAATATTTGTTTATTTATTTCAATGCAATTTTTAAACCATTCCAAACGGAGTGCTGGCTGTCCCTTACAAAGGTTTCAATACGCGTTTACTTTTTAAGTTCTCTTCTAAGTATACTGTCTGCCTTTTCTTTTAGATAAACATTTGTATTATTCTTTGCATCTTTGTCTTTTTTCTTGCAGACTCTTTATACGAATGAAAAAAACGTGAATCCTTTTTTCACGGTGTTTGCCATCGAATTGCCATTTTTTAGTGTGTTGAATATTGATCAAAAGGTGATAAATAATTTATTCTCTGAATTAAAAAAAAAATATTAATTATGTTTTTTAGCACGTTTTTTATTTTAACTTTGATAATAGACCGCAAGCTAGCAGCACAGACACATGGTTCGTACGGATACCGTTATTTCTCCAGGATAATTACCAGTATTTTTTATAGATAAAAAAAAATCTGTGTTAACCTTCCGTCTACCAGACGGGTCCATTGGACCCGACATGTACATTCAAAATATTTATTCAAACCAGAAATTTCTTCAAAACAAACTAAATGTATAAATCAGACAATAATAAGTTAAATAAACAAATTAAATAGTTTTAAGTAAAAATTCTGGTGTAGAATGTTTTTATAAAACTTGAGTAAAATTTCCGGTAGTTCTAGGGTTAAACGCGCAATATTTCGCCTTCTTTTCAGAAGAGGTTTTCTATAAGATAATACTGGGACCGAAAAAATTTTCTGGTCTCCAAAATTCAAGAAGGCGTACGAACCATGAGACAACCACCTAAAATCATGTCTCTAAATAATTTGCTTACTCCTTACCATCTTTCAGACATTTACAATGATTTCTAATTATTATATTAGAGTTCAATTTAATAAATATGAGAGGGGCGTGTCATTACATTGAGAGGGGCGTGTCATTACATACAGTGTCTAAATAAGCGAAAGTGCCGTGCCGCCAGATGACGCAAAACATGAATTCGAACGCCGCCTCACAGAGAAAAACACGAATATCGGCGCCGGCGTGAACGTGTTAAAAAAAAAAAAAAAAAATTATCTGGATTAACATTTAAAACCTATGTCGAAAATTAAAAGGACACTAAAATATGTAAAGAATCTTATAAAATTATAAGTATTAATAAGCATTATAGAATATGACTTTACATTATAAAGAGAATTGTCTCATTTGTAGAAATAAAGGATAAATTGTTTTTAAATTGTGAAAAAAAAAATACTGCAAATTTTTAAACCAGTAGGGAAGACTGGGTAGGGTTGACAATAGGAGAGGCTTGACCGCTGCCATCGAAATATTCAACGACAGAAGACATGAGTTGTGACGTCATCACTAATCGACCGACTTCTCACTACTGTTGGAATTCACACGGAGAAATTTTGAAATAGCAATTTTATTTTATTTTATTTTCGGAATAACTATCATCTTATAAAACAATAATAACTATTTAAACTTATTGTTCAGAATTTGGAATCCCCCAATAAAAAATCAGCCACATGCAGCAACACTGTGGCATTCCGCATCAGGCTAAATTTTTATTTAGGAATTTCCGAATTCTCACCAGTAAGTTTAAATAGATATTATTGAGTTATAAAATGATATATAGTCTACAAATAAAATAACAGAAAATTGCTATTCAAAATTTTCCAGTATGAATTCCAACAATATTGAGAAGTCGGTCGATTAGTGATGACGTCATAAATCGTGTCCTCTGACCTTGAGTATTTCGATGGCAGATGCTTAACTCACCAATCAATTTTCATATTTAACCCTAGAACTACCGGAAATTTTACTCAAGTTTTATAAAAACATTCTACACCAGAATTTTTACTTAAAACTATTTAATTTGTTTATTTAACTTATTATTGTCTGATTTATACATTTAGTTTGTTTTGAAGAAATTTCTGGTTTGAATAAATATTTTGAATGTACATGTCGGGTCCAATGGACCCGTCTGGTAGACGGAAGGTTAAAAGAATTTCAGAGTTTTATCAATAGGTGTCAACCAAAGCTACTAGAATGCCCAAACAACGTTCTGCGTTCCATACAGATAAATCAAAATACGTGTGGAAAAAATCAATTGTGAGGCGTTTTCAACCTAAAAGTTGTGTTTTTTAGAAATATATTGTAAGCTTTTTTCAGATAAAATATATCATAGAAATTTAAGTAAGTAGGCTTTAAGTAATGCAGAAATACTGAGCTTTCATTCCAGGCGTAAAGATTGTACAGTAAGTTAGGTTTTACGTATCAATGTGCTATTCTTTAGAAAAGGGCTATGTGGGGAGTCTTGACGTAGTCAATGTGTATTAGGGTTGACCAGATGCTCAAGACTCCTTTAATTAAGTGGTTTTGGAAATCTTATTGTTATACACTGTGCATAATGAAAGGTTAATGGTGCTCTATAAAAAAGAATGTAATTTTAATCTGTAAAGCTACAGTAAAATGGGGTGATGGAAAAGAAAAATTTAAAACTGATTAAAGAAACATGTGAAAAATTGCTGTAGTAGGCACTGCAAGAAAACAAATGATGAAATATAAATGGGAAAGTTGATAGGAACTCTTTTCCATTTAAATAGTACTTACAATAGGTAAATAGAAACAATAGAAAAGACTAGAAATCAGTAGAAAGCGTAAAAACAGCAGTCTTAACCCTTTCAGAGGCAGTGGTATGTTTATGAAAGAACTTAATTTTATTTCCCAAACGCAGTAATGGCATCAAAATTTCGCTAAAATCTTTTTTCTTAAATTCCAGTGCCAGTCATTTATGTGAACATTTTAGTACAGAAAGTAATAATTAACCCCTGAAAGGGTTAAAAGATGTTAATGATATGTT
The DNA here is from genome assembly GCA_963932465.1 of Maratus speciosus. NCBI lineage: Eukaryota > Metazoa > Arthropoda > Arachnida > Araneae > Salticidae > Maratus > Maratus speciosus. The sequence continues at coordinate 408,727,299 of OZ010787.1, read as the reverse complement.
AAGTGTTTATGCGGCTGCAAAAGATCACAGCACTTATCGAAAAACTTTAGTAAGGTATGTGGACAAATTCCACCAATATGAATACAGTAAGATGAAGACAAACTATGTGACAACTACAGTTGTCAGCTCGGGTGTCACAAAAGTAAGACAAGGAGACAAAAAAGCGGGAGAGTGGCTCGTAAATAAGGACATAATAATACATGAAACCCTTATGAAAATGGAACCTGTCTCTAACGGAATACTGTCTTAAAGTTAAAATTTCATTTCCCCAGCTGCACAATTATATCTGCTCAGACGAAATCCTGTTTAAAACGAAAATTTTCTCTTCTGACATGCGATTGCATCTAGACAGGTTTGTTTAACCCTTGGAGGGGCAAGTAATTTTGTTTCTGTAATGTCGAATTCACACCGGAATCTGCAAAAAGATTTATTGCAAAATAAGGAAAAGCAATTTTACGACTTTTTTTCCACCAAAGTTAAAAGTAAAATTTAATAAAATTTTTCTGGTGAAAATCTTCATTTATCGTAGGTGGAATAAAATATATCCCACCGCCCCTCAAGGGTTTACGCATCATATTTTCAAAAATATTTTTTATAATAATTAAAGCATGTAGCATAAAGTTATTTTGATTTTTTTAAACTGATTTTTTTCTCTTCAGAAATATTTCAATTTAAAACAAAGTGGGTCAAGCCTCCCATATAGTGGGTCAACCCTCCCATATGTGGGGAGCCTTGACCGATTATTTTCTCATGATTAAAATCAACCATTTTTCACATTTCTTATACAAGGTGCCCGGGCTAAAAGTATCCAAAACATATGGCTTATTTTTACGGAACTACCCATTAGAATAAATAAAAAAAATATTTAAATAAAAATAGCATCTCACAAAATTTTAATATCAATAGAATTCGATGTGTGCAACTTTGTTAGCACGACAAACGTCTAAACGGTAATCCAGTTCTCCCCAAATATTTCGTAGCATATCAGGAGTTATTAGACAAATTGCTTCTACGATACGCTTTTTTCACTCATCCACAGTTTCAGTTTTTTCGTTTTGTTCGATGTTTTAAAATCTCGAAGAGGTTTCCAATCCACGGAGGTGAAGCTTATTATATTCTAATGGGTAGTTCCGTAATAATAAACCATAACTTTTGGATACTTATAGCCAGGACACCTTGTATGTTACACTTACATAGCAATTTTATTTTGATAACTTTTTGTATAATGAATAAAATGATACATAAAACATTATTTTACGTTCAATATTTAAAAAATAAAAAAAAATATTTTGTAAAAAGTGGGTCAACCCTCTCTAGTCTCCACTAATTGAGAAAACTAATATGGACAACTTATAGCATGCATCTGCGATTAAATAAAGGAATATTATTTTGCGAATTACTGTTGGCTTAAAGTAGTAGTAATTGTCACCTACGGGATATAGTTTACCAGGTATTGTAAGTAGTTCCTCAAGATCTGTAATGCATTACTATTTTTGCCATTAACATGAAAAGGTTCATCAGTGCAGTACATTCTCTTTTCATTATGTTTGCATCATACTTTCGAGATAGCCAATCAAATAATAAGATATTGTATCAGTAGACCACTTTTTCTGTCTGTTAGGTATGACACAATGCATTATCATGCTGGATAATGAATTTTATTGTCCTAAAAGAAACGAAATTACTACAGTTATGTTTTTAAATTGTGGATGGACACTTATTTGTTCATTATCTTACAAACAATATCTTGACTAAACTTATCTTGAGTCGATCCATAACCCCAAAGTACGACCGATCTTGCTTAATTTTAACGTCTCCGTGTGATGTTTCTGTTCTTTTCCAAATTGTTTTAGCATTAAGGTGAGGTTCTACTTATTTGGCCTTTAATTTACGTTGTTTTTACGACTTTTTCGGTTATAAAGAAAGGAGAAATTACCTTCGGACTTTTTGCATTATATCTATTGACATTTCACTTATACAGGGTCTGTCCAGAAAGTAATGAGACTGATTCCATAAAATTCGTTTATTTTGAGGTAATGTTACAGACACTTAATATTTTTCAAAATAGCCCCTCCTGCATTAATACATCGCTGTCAACAACTCTGTCACCAATTTATGCCTGCCTGGAAGTCTTCAACTGGAATGCTGTCCCGAACGCGCGTTACATTTTTCTGCAAGTTCTCCAGATTGACAAAACTTTTCCCTGCTATGCTGGATTTTAACCGAGATAATAGAAAAAAGCCCGGAAGTGACAGATTGTGGCTGTTCGTTGGATAGGGCAGCGTTGTAACGCTGTATCTTTCCAGGAACTGGGTCACGCTGAAGGATGTGATGGAACCAGCTTGTCGCAAATTTTAATCATTTGAAGTCCTTCCGTGACAATTCGATGCACAATCGATTTCGTTAGTCTCAATGTCTCCGCAATCATCCGGACACTCATTCGACTATCAGAGACCAAAAGCACTTATATGTTAGCCACATTGTCTGGCGTTCGAGAACCTGATGGACGCTCAAAGAGTTGTTCGTCATCGATGTCCTCTCTTCAGTCTCAACACTTGAGCCTTGGACAAAAAATTATTCCTCTGGGCTTCTTATTACACGGGAAGATTCTTAGTAGCGGATTTCTTTTGTTTCACACAAAATTTTATGGCGTATCTTTACTCGGCAGTCCATGTCATTCTGAAAACATAACGCCTCATTCAAACACGTGTCTGCATCACGAGTGATGTGTGCGCTGCACTGACTCGAGGACAACTAACTTCCGCTAGAATCTGTAACTGACAGTCCCCACCGCACGTATCGCTCGCAAACGCCTTCCGTTTGACCTTCTGCTTGGCGTGAAAAATTCTTTCAAATTATTTAATGGACAGGCCATGTATATTTATTTTTCTTTGTTTAAAAAAAAATAAATAATATATCTTGTGCGACTGCATAGGCACGCCATGGATTTCCAATCGGGCGAACATTTTTTTCCGGTTACAAGAATCTCAAACAAATTTTGTTATCATATTATGAAAGAGCATTAAATTCTCTGGAACTAATTTCAAAATTTGGTTTAAAAAGTTGATTTTTTACAAAATGGCGTCCTTTGAACAAAAAAGTTCGCATTTTCTTCTCCTTTTTACATTTTTCGAGCTCTAAAAATTATTTAATGAATGAAAATAATATTTTTAGGTGACCTAAAATCCATGAAAAACGATTATCTCTTTTTTAAATAAAAAAAAAAAAGTAGAAAATCGGTCTCATAGTTCTCGAGAAAAATTATAGCTCTATTTGAAAAGTAGGTTTTCGCGAGAAAGAAGTTCAAATTTTTACAGCAGCTTTATGTCCAACGACCGGCGTCGCATTCAATCATCAAGAAATTCTGCAAGGAATTGAAATATCACGAACTTGCTTTAGAGGAACAATCTACGCATTCGAGAGACGAAAAAAATACAAAACAAAGAAAAATCGAAAATATCGACACAAAGAAGTAAAGTTCCTTAACGTGAGGCATATGAAAAATGGTTCAATCTTGAACTTGATGGGCCTAAAGTTATACGCCTTCACTGACATGATTTGTGGAGGAAGAGAGCTGTTACATCGAGCCGTAAAAGTGTGGGAGGTTCAGTTGGATGCTGCGGTAGCTCAAAGTTAATTTACTTGTTGTTCGCAAGAGGATAATTCAAAAGTGTACTCCCGTATTTTTAAAAACAGACCATTTACAACATGGCCGTTTTCAGGAGAGGAAAAATTCAATTTCCAACAAGATATCGTATCGTGCTAAACTTTTGACCCTTTCCGGCGAGGAGTAATTCTTTTTATAAACTGATGAGATAATGGACTGACAACAGAATTTATAAACACACGTATTAGAAAATATGAACTTGCTTGTTTTCACGTACATTATAAAAGGAAAAATTTAATTAAATATTCTTGGTGCCGTTAGTCAGTTTTGGAATTAAAATTAGGTGTCCTTTTTTAAGGACATCGATCTCGAGAGGGTTAAACTACGAAAAAGTGGTTAACCCCTTAATTCTCGCTCCCGTCATATTCACGGGCTGTGTCTTTTTTTTCAGATTATTCAGATTTGTTTGATTCACACCAGTTTTATAGAATAGTGTAATTGGCTTTATTATGGTATCATTTTACCTGTCATTAAACAAGGTGAGCATTTCTTTTTCAAAAAAGTGGTGCCAATAAGCAATTTGAATTTTTAAACCGTAATTTAATGCGACCGTTAAGGGGTTAAATGGTAGCAATTTTGCATTATTTGATTTATCACCAGGATTGCAACAATATCGCATTATAATACCAGGGCTCTCAAATGGTCCGCCAACCGAATACCAATAAATTTTAACAGAAAATTTTATGGTAGGTTTGCGCTAGAACTAACTTTCAAAGGTGATTTCGGGGCGGTTTGTAAGTAAAATCTAAACAGAAAAGTTTTCTAAAAAAATATTGGTATCCAGTTGGCGGACCATTTGGGAGCCCTGTAATACATAAATGGATTGCAATAGTGAATTTTTCGTGTAGGCGGCAAGTTATATTCATGCATTAACCCCTTGAAGGGAGGTGGTTCATTTTTGGACCACCTAATTTTAATTCCTAAATGCCACGTAAGCACCAGATTTTTGGAGTGAAAATTTTAGTTTTATCAAGTGCGCGAAGAAAACCTTTTATTTATTTCCAAATAAATTCGTTTTTAAATTCAGGTGTCATTTAATGATTTCAGAATTTTCCGCATAGAAGTACCTTGCCCCTGAAAGGGTTAAAGACCTTGAGAAAGCTGCTTTCAAACCTTGGAGAGCTATACTCATGCATTACAGTAGGGGTCGCAGCATATAGGATAAATTTTATTTTTCTTACCAGTATCTTTTTTCAATAAATGTCTTGATATTGCCCTATGCATATCTTATAAAAATTTCTCTTGAAGATTTTTTATGAAATATTCTGGTACAAACAATATAATTTGTCCTATATGCTCTGAACCCTGATTGCAACCATGGAGGAAGCTACCGTATATACTCGCGTATATGCTGACCGACCGCATTCGAGAAAAAGATATGTCGTATATCGGTATTTTCCTGTAGCTATCATTGCTTTATTTAATATGAGCAAGTTCTGCATCTAGATAAGACGAAGATAACTTTTTTTTTAAATATTGGTATGCTGACTGTTATTCCTCTCTAATTTGGGGTCGGCTTATACGCGAGTATATACCGTATTTTGAAACCCTGGCAGCTATACATACATTACACTTACCAAGAATTTCAACAAGCATGTCGAATCATATGGCTGAGTTTCACCCAAATAAATGTAGTTATTATTTTTAATTATAATTATACCTATTCGAACTTATAAGCAGTGTCCTTACAATTACGACCATTAAAAATTGTAATATTTTACATTTAAAACAATACTTTTCCCATAAAAACGAGCACGACCATTCTCTTCGATTAAAAACGCATATTATGCTTATTAATCATCGATTTGAATCATTAACACTTATATGTGTACATTACAGAAATTACTTTATTTATTCTGAAATTCCGGTTCCATACCGGAAATTCCGAAAGAAGAAACTTTACTTTATGTAATCACAAAACATCTGTCATTAAATAAAGTAAAAATCATTATTCAGAACTTCGGTTGTGAATTATGAATTTCTAAATAAATTTTTAGCCTAAATGTACGTATAAATACGCTAATGAAGCAAATGTGTTAATATTTCTAATTATACATAATGCATATTTCTTTAAAGTTTTTAGCGTCCTTGTAATATTTGTCAGGTTGTTTACATGATTTTGGTATTTTTGCAGGGCTGCCACAGGCGACTATTTTTTAATCCTACCTCACACCACTTTCCCAATATAAAAATTATTGACATACTATTCGAGAACATTTGCAATAGAAATAAACTACAAAATCTATTTTGTTAAAGTGGTGCAAATAGAATAAAAATAAAATTGCCTGTGGTAGCCCTGTATTCTGGCAGTAAGACCTTAAAATAAGATATAGATGTACAATGAGATTCAAAAGTTCGATTAATATTGCTATTATTAAGGAAAATTAAAATATCTTAATTGTTTTATATTCTATTACTTTCTTGCAACATGAAAAATATATTTTATCATTTATATTGCTAGTATGTTTTTGATTAGAAAAAAGCAAAAAAGACCAATTTACTTTGAACAATTATTTCTTTCATGCATACAAAACAAGTCAAAGTTGATAATAGAAGTATAACATTAAATGTGTCAGATTCTTGGACAAGTAGGTTTCAATAGTCCGCCTTTTACTTGTAGGCAAACATTCTTAATAAGAACTTTATCCATGTCAGAAGTTTTTGCTTACTTCTATCTTCAATGTTTTTTCAGTATTAGATTTTTTCGTGAAGTAATTAAAATGTTTCACAACGTTTTCAATGTAATATTTAAAGAATTTTATTAGCGTATTTTGTCCATGTATTCCTTTAAATATTATGTAAAATTTGTTATTTAATTCTGCAATATAAAATTTTGAAAAACGATAAAACATAAAGTGAAACATTTAAATAAAGCAATTTTCAGTTTTTAAATATTTTGATGATGAATAATTGTAATATCGTCGGTACCATGTCAAACTATCCAATGTGAAAACAGTGCACTACTTTTTTAAAATTCAGATTTCTTGATTCGCATCACTATTCTGAAATGGTAAAATTGTCCTTGTTTTCGCCTTGTTTAATATATTATTAAATAAGGTTACATAAGACGAATTTTACTATTTTAGAAAAGTGGTTCCGATCAAGAAATCTGAATTTTAAAATAGCAGCCAACGGTTTTCATATAAGATAGTTTGACATAGTACCGACGATATGTGTGTTTTATACCAGTGTTGTCAGTTTGGCCTCCACTGTTATTTAAAAAATTCGGATTTATACAAAAAAAATGCAAAAAGAATTTTCAGATTTATTTAATATCAAACTTTTCTTGATTATTTAAAGAAAAGTTCCGGTCTGAAGTTGCAATTTCGTGTTAAAAATGTAGGTCAAACTGGCACTTGTTTCATACCCATAGCTGCCAACCTTTACGCTTTTTCATACCACTAAAATTTTATAGTAAAACATTATCTCATTCAATCGTCGAAAACTAATGATTAAAGAAGGAGAAAATCTCCTTAAAATTTTAGTGGTAACCAAAATTTGTAAAAGTTGGCAGCTATGCATAACAAAACATATACACACTACTTAAAGACGAAATCCATTGTATGAAATAAAATTTCTGATTGTTCTGGCCTTTTCGATAAGGGCTCTTAATTCCTTCCATAAAGATGTTTTGCACGAAATTTTTAAATTAGTGAACGATAAATTAACACTATTTAAGCCTAAAATACATCCCATGCTTTTGTTGAAGTTGTCATCTTGTACGCAAGTTTTTAAAATTGTTGTGGTGTGTAGAGTTGGCTCATTGAACATCTTTTTTTTTTTTTTTAACATTGCACTGGTACTGGCTTATATTTTTAACATAAAAGGATTCCGATTTAAAAAAAAATGCGATGTTTCAAGCAGTAAACCAATAATATTTTGTGATCTGTAAATTGCTGTTTTTTACACAGATGCTCTTCAAATTTACACAACATTTGGAAAGGAATTAATTTTCGAAGCTAGCTTATTCCAAATTGGCATAAAAAATATAAAAGTATAATTCTGTGTGAAAGAAGTGGTGTTAAAAATTGACCGTTTGGGAGTCTTGTATTTTAAAAGATCAACTTGACACAGAATTAAAAAAAAAAAAGAAAAAGACAGGTAGACAGATTTACATCGTCAAATCAAAATTAATCTTATCAGGATCATAGATTTTTAAAATTATTATTATACTTTTATTATTATATTTGTTTATTTTGCTTAACCCTTTCAGAAAACACGTATTTTTCAAATGCGTTACGTTTTGCTATCATTTGTACAAAATAATATTTTTTCAATAACTGATTAAATAAGCCATGTCATTTACCAATTGGTGCTTTGCTGACGCAACGGTCAAAATAAATGCTTATGCCAAAATTATCCTCCAAGGTACCACTATTTTAGAATTTAAAAATATCTTATTTAATGAAATAAACTTTATGACTAAATAAAGCGAAGATTGTCTTTTGAAATTTGTTGTGGCAAACGATTTTCTTCAAAAAAGCAGAAGACCCCTATACATAATAATTTTGTCGGTTAAGGATTTAAAATATTCAGAACATGCCTTATTTTGCAAAAAGAGAAAACTATATAGTTTCATTTTCTACTGATCAGAAATTATCTATGAATTTTGTTAAAAGGTTTTCATTAATATTACAACATATGACAGATATATTAAAACTAATAAAACAATTATAAGGGAATATAAATTTTCAAAATTTATATAATTTTGTTCGGGAAATCAGTATAGCGTAATAGGGCTCTGGGATATTTTATTACCAGTATTATTATATATTTTATTTGGCCTTATTTAATCGTATAATGGTCAAAGAATAAATAAGGCCAAATTTACTGAACGTATAATAATAACGATAGTTAACCCTTTGAGGTTCCTTCAATTCCTTCAAAATGCCCAAATGTCACATTCGGACCAGTATTTGGAAAGCAACAGATTTAGCTTATAATATACATGAAAAAACGCATTAATCTATTTTCAAATAAATTTGGTTGAATAGTCCGGTGCCAATGTGACATTTGGGAATTAAAATTAAATGGGCAGAAATTCACCCATCAGAGCTCAAGGGGTTCAGTGATCGAACCTCCCTGGATTTTACGCCGCTGATGGATTGGTTTGGACAGTTTCAAAAATGTTACATTTAATACTGTGAAATTATTGAGAAAATATCAGGTGAATTATTCTTATAGCTCATTTATCTTTTTTTTTTTAATTTTTGCTAGAACTATTTAGAGAGTTGTAGTAGTTTTAAGGCGTGTTTATTTAGAGCAAATTAGTAAAATTTTGTATAATGACTAGACTATATTTTAAATTTGACTATATATTAATAAACTAGCAAACCCCGCGGCTTTGCTCGCGTAATATTTGAAATATGCCAAGTGATATTTATATGTCTAATTTTTATCAAAAGGTACTAACTAAATTTTTATTTTATTAAAAGGTAATATTTTATTTTATTAAAAGGTTTTTTTTTATTAGAAGGTACTTATTACTTTTAGGAATAATTCAAAAATTACTATTTAAAACACAGTTTGACTAAACATCATTATTACACTGTATTAGGCAGAAATGAGATTTAAATTAATAAAATGAAATAAAACTAAATAAATGATAGTTTAGAAAATATTTTGAAACTTTTAAGCTCAATTGATAAGCCTATTTCAGTATTCATTTGAAGTTTTGAATTTTTTAGAAACCATCTTCTTACATCTTAAAATTAACCATAATGTCAAATTCCAAGTCCTACCACCTCTCTCAACATAAAGGGCTATGTTGAAACAGGAACTGTCACCATTAATTTGCCAACATTCATTTTGAAATTGGTTTGTTATTTCCTAATATTCCACAGAAGCGTAATTTAAAAAGCTTTTAAAGCCCTTTTTAGAACGTTTGTTGTTCCTGTGAACCCCAGGTGGTAGAATCACCGGCATAACATACAGCCTGTGTAGGATCAGAGACTGTTACCATTGATTCGCAACTATTACTTTTATAATCGGTTTATATTCCCTGAAATTGCATAGAATCGTAATATAGAACTTTTTTAGAATGCTTTTCGCACTCCCCTTCGCTTCACCCCTTTTTAATTCGAATTTATTTTCGACGTTCCTTCGAGGGCATTTATATTTTATAAGTAACTACCATGTCATATTTAAAGTTTCCAGCCTTTTCAGTATCACAGAAATCGCAATTTAGAAAGTTTTTAGCTCCTGCAACCCTCTGGTTATAGTGGAACAGACATAAAATATAGCTTATGTTTGAGCAGGTTCTATCACCAAAATTTGTCATCATTATTTTTTTAATCGGTTTGGTAATTTATAAGTTTGCTTAAAAATTGTAATTTATAACGCTTTTCACTCACTTCATTTTTTTAAAATTTGGAATTTTCTTTCGACTGCTCTTAGAAAGCAGTTGCATCTTGTAAGTAAATACCATGCCATACTTCAAAGTGTTAGATCCCTCAGTTGTGCAAAAAATGCAAATTAGAACATGTTTTGCTTTTGAAACCCTCAGATGGTAGTGACAGCAACATAAAATATAACCTATGTTATAGCAGGGACTGTCACCATTGATTTGCAACCATTACTTTTGAAATAGCTTTGGTATTTCCTTAGATTGAGTAAAAATCGCAATTTAGAACGTTTTTAGGACGCTTTTTGCGCATTTTCACTCCTTTTTAACTTCCAATTTTTTCGAAACTGTTATGTAATACATATGTACCTTGCCTAATTTTAAGTTGCTAGCCCCTACCTATCACAAAAATCGAAATTTAGAACGCTTTTTTGCTCCTGCAATGCCTTGGTGATAGTGATACCGACATAAAATAGCGTCTATGTTAGAACAGAGGCGGTCAGCATCAATTTCCTACCATTACGATTGAAATCAGATTCATTCTTTCTGAGATATTGCCGACAAATCTGCATTTAGAACATTTTTAGAACGCTTTTCGCGCATTTTGCTCTGGCATCTCCTCTTGGGTAGTGGAAACAGATATAAAATATAACTTATCTTGGAGCAAGATCTGTCACCATCATTTTTGCACCATTATATTTGAAATGGGTTCTGTACTTCCTGAGATTGCATAGAAATCGTAATTTAGAAAGTTTTTTACAATGCTTTTTGCGCATTTTGACCCCCTTTTAAATTTCGATTTTTTTAGGAAATGTCCTTAGATATCATTGATATCTTATAACTAACTACCATTCCAAATTTCACGATTCTAGGCCCTTCCGTAACGCAAAAGCTGCAATTTAGAACGTTTTTTGCCCCTGCACCCCCTTTGGGGTAGTGGCACCGACATAAAACATCGCCTATGTTAGAGCAACGGTTTTCACCATCATTTTGACGCCATTATTTTTTAGATCGGTTTGGTATTTCCTGAGATTGTGTAGAAACCACCATTAGAACGTTTTTCAGAACGCTTTTCGCACATTTTGACCCCTTTTAAATTTCGAATTGTTTAAGAACTGTTCTTAGAAATCCTTTATATCTAATAAGTAGCTAATATTTCAAGTTTCATATTTCTAGGACCTTCGGTAACGCAAAAATTGCATTTTTAGAACGTTTTTTGCTCCTGCATCCCTTTGGGGTAGTGGCACCGACATAAAACATAACCTATCTTGGAGCAAGCGTTGTCACTAGCATTTTGACACCCATATTTTTTTAAAATCTGTTTGGTATTTCCTGAGATTGTGTAGAAAAAAACATTAGAACGTTTTTCAGAACGCTTTTCGTGCATTTTCACCCCTTTTAAATTTCGAATTGTTTAAGAACTGTTCTTAGAAATCTTGTATATCTAATAAGTAGCTAATATTTCAAATTTCATATTTCTAGGCCCTTCGGTAACGCAAAAATCGCATTTTTAGAACGTTTTTTGCTCCAGCACCTCCTTTCGGGTAGTGGCACCGACATAAAACATAGCCTATGTTGGAGCAAGGGTTGTCACCGTCATTTTGACACCCTTATTTTGACACCATTATTTTTTAAATCGGTTTGGTATTTCCAGAGATTGTGTAGAAAGCACCATTTAGAACGTTTTTTAGAACGATTTTCGCACATTTTCACCCCTTTCAAATTTCGAATTGTTTAAGAACTGTTCTTAGAAATCCTTTATATTTAATAAGTAGCTAATATTTCAAATTTCATATTTCTAGGCCTTTCAGTAACACAAAAATCGCATTTTAGAACGTTTTTTGCTCCTGCACCCCCTTTGGGGTAGTGGCACCGACATAAAACATAGCCTATCTTGGAGCAAGCGTTGTTACCATCATTTTGACACCAATATGTTTTAAATCGGTTTGGTATTTCCTGAGATTGTGTAGAAACCACCATTTAGAACGTTTTTTAGAACGCTTTTCGCGCATTTTCACCCCTTTTAAATTTCGAATTGTTTAAGAACTGTTCATAGACGTGATTTATATCTTATAAGTAACTAATATTCAAAATTTTATATTTTTAGGCCCTTCAGTAACGCTAAAGTCGCATTTTAGAACGTTTTCTGCTCCTGCACCCCCTTTGGGGGTAGTGGCACCGACATAAAACATAGCCTATCTTGGAGCAAGCGTTGTCACTATCATTTTGACACCAATATTTTTTAAATCGGTTTGGTATTTCCTGAGATTGTTTAGAAACTACCATTTAGAACGTTTTATAGAACGCTTTTTGTGCATTTTCACCCCTTTTAAATTTCGAATTGTTTAAGAACTGTTGTTAGACATCATTTTTATCTTATAAGTAACTAATATTCAAAATTTCATATTTCTAGGCACTTCGGTAACGCTAAAATTGCTTTTTTAGAACGTTTTTTGCTCCTACACCCACTTTGGGGTAGTGGCACCGACATAAGATATAGCCTATGTTCTAAGTTGGACTAACACCATCATTTTGATACCATTACTTTTGGAATCGGTTCGGTAGTTCCAGAGCTTACCTCCGACAAATAAACAATTTTTTCCTCTTTATAATAGGAGTATAGATAGATAATGCAATTTTTATAGTACTACACTTTGCAATATAATTTATATTCGTATACATTTTTACTTCGATAGACAGCGTAGCAAAAAGTGATGTCTTCTTATATAAAAAAATGTATAATATTATCATATTATAAATGCGGCTAATATGTAAAATTAATTTCGATTTTTATTAATTATTTTATGGACAAGCAAAATTTCATGATTTTTTTTTGTGTTTCGCTTATAATTATTTAGCGTATAATTCTTTATATTATATTAAAGACTAGAAAATGTTCTTTCTAAGGATAGTTATTAAATTTTTTAGAGAAACGTGCGATTTTTTAATGCCTTTTGGAGATTAAGAAAATAAAAAATAAAATTTCTTATTTAATTTATTTCTTCTGCAAATGTACTTGTCATATCATTTAAAAATATTTACAACTTAAAATCTAAAAGTTTCACTCTTGTTTAATAAAAAGTAATCCTAATAACATAATTGAGTTAATTTTGATGTCTTATTTTTACAGAAAAGAGAAAGTAACAATCGCTTTAAGATACTGACATGATTTTTTAAAATCTCACTCAGTTTTCTTTCTCAGTTCTCACCCAGTCCATGGAAATAGATAAACGATTTGGCGACATCCACTCTATCGCAAAGGGAAGAATGATAAATTAGCAAAATTACAATATATAAAATATATGTGACGGAATGACGAATAATGTGCTTGTATTTAACCTGTCAGAGAGTTTTACACTCCATTTTAAAAACTCGTTTGAAATGCTTCGTTTTGTTCTTTTTTTAAAAAAATCAGTTGATTGTCACCACTAGAAAAAATAGTAATATTCGTATTATTTAACTGTACACTGTATAGATTTTTCTTTTGGAAGTATGGCTTTTTTTAAAACTCACATTTAGTGTTAGATACCTGAAATTTTAAAGCAGAATTTTCGTTCTATTTAACCCTTTCCAGCATTGTGGCACCACCTAATGTTAATTCCAAATTTACAAACGGCACCAAGAATATTTTAATAAAATTTTGCTTTTGTAATGAAGGGTTAGAATGACAGGTTTTTAATTCCTATGAAGTTCGTTTATAAATTCTGGTGTAAGTGAATCATTTCATCACTTTACGGACAGAATTTTTTTGTGCCGGAAAAGTTTAAAAACAGAATCATAGCTGCCAACTTCTGTGGTTATTTTTCTTACCGCTAAAATTTGATAGTAAATTTTCCCTAATTTAATCGTTAATTTCCCACACACATGTTAACGATTAAAAAAACAAGTCAAAAATTTCTATGAAATTTTAGTGGTAACAGAAAGCCGTACAAGTTGGCAGCTATTCAGAATTCTGTGATTACAAAAGGAAAATATCTTTAGTTAAATTTAGTGGTTGCTTTGAACTGAATTTGTTTATTAAAATACAAATTTTAATTGATTCATATATGCATCACTGTCACAGGTTAGTGTTAATAACAGATTAAATAAGCCAAATAATGCTTTATCAAAATAATGGTACTAATCAAGCAATCTCAATAAAGAACTCCGCCCAATTAGGAACAATGAGGATTGACAACTTTCTAGGCAATGTTGAAAATTTGGCATAATTTTTTTGCTTTTTTTATAAATTCAGATAGCTTCATTGCGTCCAGTTTTTTGAAATGGCAGTATTCCCCTTGTATAAGGACAGAATATCTGCGATGATTTAAGGAGAATATTACAATTTCAAAACAGTGGTAGCAATCAAACAATCTGAAATAAAAATCTGGCTCAACTGGAAAAACTGATTCTGAGTAAAGCCGAAATCATCCGAGTTTTGCACGACAGAAACTACTGAATTGTGGCGCTGCAATTTCATGTCTTGGTTAGGACTGCATATTTGGCTACATTTTTTAATCAGAAATTCTGAATTTATACGAGGAATTCTGAATATTTTTTTTCCTCATTTAACCATTACCACTCCGTTGGCTCCACTGCGGAGACATCATCATTCTTTGCAAAATTTGTTTTTGGCACCAGTAATAAAGGAAAATAAAATGTACCTTATTTAATCAGAGCATTTTTGAAATTGTGTACTTGAACAAAACTTCTTTTTAAAAAGTGGTGCCGATCGAATAAAATTTGTGTAAGAGATGCCGGAGCTTTAAGGGTTAATAGTTAAAAGACCATGAGGGGTCATTTTGACCCCTACCATATGAATATATTTCGAACTAGAAATTGCTTTGTAAAATAAGTTTAAAAGAAACAAAGAACAAAAATGTTAAATAAATATGTTAATCAGATTCAAATAAAAATTCCGGTGTAAAATATTTTTTATAAAACTTGAGTAAAATGTCCGGTCGTTTTAGTGTTAACCCCTTAACCTACAATGACGGGCATAGCCCGTGTACGATGATCGAGCCAAATGTAAATTCTTCTTACCACTAAAATTTCACAGTAAATATAGTTTAATTTAATCGTCGAAATTCCATGATTAAACAAGGCGAAAATCTCTATTAAATTTTAGGGGTAGCTAAGGATTTGCCAAACCGTGAGCTGTTAAAAGTAAATCGTAGGTTAACCCCTTGAGGGGCACCGGTATATATTATATACCACCTACGATTAATGAAGTTTTACACCAGAAAAATTTTATTAAATTTTACTTTTCTAACTTTGGTGGAAAAAAGCTGTAAAATTGCTTTTTCTTCTTTTAAAACAGAATTTTTCAAAGATTCCGGTGGCAATTCAGCATTTCACAAACGTAATTGCTTGTCCCTCAATGGGTTAAGGGGTTATTGGCGGAAATTTAGAAGTTATTTAAAGTAAAATTATTGCTTTCTACATTTCCGTTGTGAATTATGAACAAAACTGAATGTCGAGGGGTAACACCGTTCACATTCTTATTATGTAGAGTGAATTTATTAATATGCACTCAACTATGCCTAAGGATAAAAAAAAGCAAAGTTAAACTAAAAGAAAAATTGTACTTACGTTTCTTCTTCGCAATAAATAAAAATTAATGAAAAAATAGATTTTTATTTATTCAATGTCTGTTTGTTTTGTGATTTCAAAATTGTTTTGTGAATGCAAAACCTTTGAAGTCTGGATTGTTTAGTGCATTTTTGAAAACTTTCGAGATTAATTCAGAAAATTTGATAAAAATGGCCTAACCAATGTAACGATTATATGGCCAGGGTGCCTATGGTTTAAGGAATTTAACTACCGTTATTTTTGTATAGTAATATTCATGTCAATTAATATCAAAATTGTGCTGTAAATAATGCCATAGTTAAGAGCCTTATGTTTTTGTTTCTTTTTAAAGTTATGAAATACCTACATTAAACTAGTGATAAGCAAAATGAATAATTTTACTATCGAATGAATAATTCGGACATACGCAAAAGCATAGATTCCAACCTTTGTATCTATTTTTAAACAAATGCCACCAGAAATTTAGTTAAACAAAAAAAAAAATCATTTTTGCCAAAGTTCGTAACTTTTTAATCAATTTTCTTCAGAAATTTTGAAGATAAATGGAAAATGTGTATTTTTATAAATTTCCTAACACGTTCGCTGCCGCAAAAAGTTAGAATTTTCAAATTTCTTCTTGAAATTCGTTTGCCACCACAAATTCTGAAAGGTAAATTTCGCTTTACTACTACAGCGAAATTTCTGCCAATAAATAAAGCATTTTTTTTATTTTAAAATAATGGTGAGAAAGTAATAAATTAAAGCCACGAACATTGACCCCTTAACGATCGAAATAAATTACGGTTTAAAAATTCAGATTGCTTATTGGAACCACTTTTATGAAAAATAAATATTCAACGTATTTAATGACAGGTAAAACGATACTAAAATACAGCCAATTTCACTAATTTATAAAACTGGTGGGAATCAAACAATCTGAGTAAAAGACACAGCCCGTGAATATGACGGGAGTGAGAATTAAGTGGTTAAAGATACGAGTATACTCGTAGCGTGGCAATGGACGTGTTAAATTAATTCTAAGGGGAAAAAATTTCGATACAAAATTTCTGGTAGAAATTGAATTTAAAAAACAAAGGTTGGCAGATATGCTTTTGCGCATTCCAGAATGATTCATTCAAATAGTAAAATAATTTATTCTGCATATCACTACGTTGAATAGTACATTTTTTTTTAAGAATGAAACTAAGTAAATGTCAAATCACTATCACAGAGAAATATGACACATTTAATTAATTAAATTTTCTGGTTTAAAGTATCTTTTTTAAATTTTAAAATAGCGGGAGGTTCGCAAGCATATAAGGTTATGCAAATTTCTCTGATGCGTAGCAACCCTAATGAAGATTTATTTTGAAGGTATTGTAAAAAAATAGCGGTTTAGATAGACCAGGGTTTAGAAATTCACGATAAAATGCATGTTTCTAAAAATTAATGGTACCAAGAGCCTATCGATACCCAACCTGTCTACACTACTGTCATAAAGTAAATCGCCATCCATTTTTCGGAAAAATATTCTTCGATATATTTATTGAAAGAAATTTTGAAATAAAATAAGGTAAATAAATCTATTCAGAGAAAGTGGTAGCAAAAGTTCTACTGGCACGTGGGATCGTCGCCTCGAGAAATTTTGAAAGGTTATTTTCCACTTATTTAACCGCAACTTTTCTGTCATTAAAAAGGGGAAATTTTTCTATTCTAAATTAATGGGAGCTTGATGTCTCGCAGACGACAGATTCATGACCCCTATTCTATAAAAATATTATTTTCCGTTAGTTTTGCTTCTTAGTTTATAGCGAATATAAAAATATGATTTTCTTTCATTTCCAATATTGGGAAGGCAGTTCGTTCCTTGCTGTGTTAAACTGGTCATTTTAATTCTAGTGGAATTATTTTCTTAAAATCACGATATATATATGTAATATATCGCGTCTCGCACCTGTTATGGATCGCGACCCGTTTACTTCCCGACAGGTGACCGTACAGCCGACTTTTAAATGTAATGTCGACTTGGGGATGTCATATCTTTTTTAGACTCGGAAACCTCTTGATAGATCGAACTCATTTATTTCGTGCGCCATCTTACAGTCCGATTCGCGAATCCGGCCGGAGATCCCGCGAGCCCCTTTCTTTGACGATCTGAGGAGTTATATTGCCGTAGGTTTTGCAGACATCTCAAATCTGCAAAATCTCTCCTTTTTGGCACGCGTGTTAGCTAATATCTCACATAGATTAATATACAAGATGGGAAATTTACGGTAAAAACTGTAATGGCAACAGTACTACCGTCATTATTGACAAGGGGGAAGAATTGACAAGCCTCCGAAATTTACCTATGTTGAAGAAATATGTTTACGCTCTATGTTTTGAATATCTATTCTTTCCTAAAACGAAGCAGGTGTCAGACGATATTCTATTTATGCTTGGTTTATTTATTTAGCTGCTTCTTTTTTTTTATCGTACTTGTATTGTTCACTTTTAAAATACAAAATGATAATTAGAGTAATAATATAGAAGAAAAAGCATAGAAAATTCTCTTAATAACGTAAATATGTAAGCTTATGAGATTAAATTGTAAAAAATCAAATTAATGTATTGTGTTAATTTATTCATATTAAATAGAACTTTACTGAGTACCTAAACTTTACAGTACCTCTATTTATTTTTAACTGTTAGATTTATATAATTCTAAAAATTTGTCGAAAGAAATTTTACCCCATGTGTAATTTTATTATTATTATTTCTTATATGTTAATATTATAAATATAATTGAATTGATTGTACGTTATTTACATTAAAACAATATTTTTATTTTATCTGTAAGAAAGTGAAAATGCGTAAATTTTAAAAGATTATTGTAACGGTTGTTTAAAAATTAAACTTCATAAATTAATAAAACATCGGCTATAAAAATTTTCCTACCGAATGGGAATATTTTCTTCTTTTTCTGGGACTTGTAGAGTGCAATACCTCGTATATTTTTATATTACACCATTACTTTATGTAGCTTTAAATCCAATTATATCATATTTACTTCACATGAAAGATGAAATTTTTACCTTGTTTTTCGTTGCACTTAAATCGTTCACTCATGTAAAATAAAACAAGCATACATCCGTGCATGAACATAGAATAGATATTAGATATATAAAATAGAATATATATTCTATTTTCATGTATCGGTGTAGTATTCTATTGAAAACGTAAACATGCAACATTAAAAAAAGAAAGTTCACAATAAGGTAGATACTCAATAATAAAAAATTTACAAGGATGGGGAGTTTCTTTCCTATTGTTACTAAAGGCGCTACGATCGCAATCGCATTACCATTACGCTCTATGAAAATGTCCTATCTTGTATGTTAATCTATGATATTTTGGGGCTTATATTTTCCAGCAGAGGGCACAGTTGTAAACTTGGGATGAACGTTTCTTTAATTGGTTGATTATTCGGGCTCAATGGCCAGAACTTGGTTTGGTCAGCTCGGGAATAACCCTGAGCTGACCACAAACTGCTACATATTTGCAACTCACAAGCCGTTAATTCCCAAATTGGCTCATCCAACCTCAGGAATCTGATCCTTTGTTAATATTAATATTTTGGATTACTTTACTGTGATTTTGATCAAATTTAACAAAATAAATCAATTTAAGTCATTATAATTGCATTCTGTTTTACATTACACTACTTCATAAGAAAATAAATATAATTATCTACTATATAAATATCAGTTTTAGCCAATCAGATTGCTGGGCTCGGTTGAGCCAATTTGGGAATTAACAGCTCGTTTGCAACTCAACTATTTTAATCTTAAAAGATCGACTGAAAATAATACCTGAAAGTATCAAGAAGTATTGCTGGGAAACAAAGTTACAAGGAATAAAACTGGTTTTAGATTAAGATTTAAAGTTAGAAGAATGAGGTTTCGGATTTTAATTTAAATTTCTGAAATTTAATTTAAGTTTGAATTTTAAAATTATTTTTATCCTTTCATATATATATATATATATATATACGAAAAAATCACTATTCATTTGGTAGAAGCTATTCAATGAAGTTTCCTAAAGGGCTCACAAATATACAACTATCTTTAATGGCATAAAAGTTGTTTTAAAATATTATACAGTAGAAATTTAGGGATTAATTAAGGCGGATATTTCTATTGGGAAAAAATTTTACTAAAAATTTGGAAAACATGGCAACTATGAATTTAGCAATTTTTAACATAACATTTGGAAAATATACTCCTCTTAATATGATTTATTTTTTACACACTCAACTTCATTTTTTTCAAATATATTACATTTTAGTAAATTAAATTATCTGAAAAATAAGAATGATATGACTATATAAAATTTTCAATTTACGTAATGGACTTAGTAAGAAATACAATTGTTTAACGATTAATATATGAAGCATCTTTCTTTATTTGTTTTCTAAATGTATATATAAGCATCTAAATGCTCGTAGATGATGATCGATATTATAATATACATGTACATATATATACAGAATATTGTTTGTATTTAAAATTAAAATCAGTTGAACAAAGTTGAAGATCTTTCAGTTTTAAATTTTAAAAAAAGTGATTGAATAAAATAAAACAAAAAATATTTTTTCAATCTTTATAAAATTCATTTTCAGGGAGCTTAAAATTACTTAAGTTATTGTTTCTGTAAAAATTGCAACTCCTAATTGCTATTAACGATCTCACAGACCGCTGCTTTTTTCAATTTTCCTAGTTCAATGTTGCCAACCTCTGGATTTTTTTAATACTAATAATTTTACGCCGAAATACTTGTTTTATACAATAGCATAATTTATGCAATTAAATAAAGCGAAAATTTTTGTAAGAACTTTCTGGTAGTAAAAAAATCGGGTAGGTTGGCAACTATCCTAGTTTAACTTGTAATTTTCATTTTAACCCCTTGAGGGGTGGTGGGATATATTTTATCCTACCCAAGTTTAATCAAAATTCGCACCGGAATCTTTTAAATAAATTTTATTTTTGTAACTTTGATGAAAAATGTTGCAAAATTGCTTTTCCTTATTTTGAAACGGAATTTTTCGGAGATTCCGGTGGGAATTGAACATGACTGGAACACAATCACTTGCCCCTCAAAGGGTTAACTATAGATACTGGTGAAATTTTGTTACATTTAGAGCCGTAGTGCTATCACTAGAGACATCTGAATAGATGCATTTTAATTATAATAGTCCCGTACATAAAGTTTAGTACAGAAACAATATCCAATGAGTTAATCGATCATTTTCTTCTTCCTTCGATCGAGAAGTCTCAGAAACCGCTCTCAGTAACTACAGAAAATTATTGTTAGAGTTGTTAACACTAAAACGTCCATCTGATGTCATTTCGACACCAGCCAAATGATAAAATGTAGATTCGAAAAAGAATTTTTTTTCATAAAATCAGTTAAATTGTAAGTACTAAAAATTCAGTTAAATACCTAAGGGCAATTCCATGTGACTCATCTTACCATTTGACACATTTTTCCAAAAGTAAATTCTATATACATCGAAGAAATATCACATTTGCTTTTAAAAAAGTTCTTCATAGATGTCTGGGGCACAATAAGAAACTAAGAATAACAATGTAATAAATTTTTAAATGAACAGGTGGTATGCAGACCCTAATTTGGTACTGTGACTCACATTGCAAAAAAAAAGGAAGTCAAGTTTTATGGGTTAATGAAGACCTAGAATTTCTCCTCATTTATCACAACACAGTAAAAAAGACGTATTTCATAGAGTACAACACACTTTCAACTTTTGATATGCACAAAAACAATATTGTTTTAATAGTAATTAATTATATCAATCAATATTTTGTGTGTGACTCACATTACATTTCCCTCTTTAGCCATTAATCCTTTTGAACTCACACCGGAATATTCGAAAAAATTTGTTTCAAAATATGGAAAAGCAATTTTCTTATTTTTTTTCCACCAAAGTTACAAAGATAAATTTTAATTAAATGTTTCTGGTGCGAATCTTGATTAAAATTAGGTGGCCCCCTCAAGGGTTTACACTATAGTTCCCATGTTATGTGGAATTGCACATAAATGAAATAGTTTAAAATATAAATTCTGGTGTTAAAATGTTTTTATTAAAGTTTGATAAAAGTTCCGGACCTTCTAGTGTTAAGGTTTAAATTACATCTCGAAAGAGTGGCACTATATAGTGTTCTCACTTGTCTGTTTTTTGAAAACCACAACTTTTTAGAAAAAAAATCGTGTTGTGTTCAGGGTTGCCATCTGGCCTTCACTTTTATTCAGAAAATCCAGATTCATTACAGAAATTGAAAATAGTATTTCTTACTTTATTTAAGGACGAAATTTTGTGCTTACAAAGTAAAAATTCTCCTTTCAAAATTTTTGGTATGAATTTGAAAATTCGAAGTAATACACGGTTGCCAGTTTGGCCTCCAATTTTAATTAGAAAATTCAAATTCACATCGGAAATTTCGAAAGAAGAATTTTTACTTACGTGATTGCCAAATGGCACTTATTAAATAAAGCATAAAAAACAAATCTTTATTTCTGGTATGAATACTAAATTTCTAAGTAAAATTGGAGGCCAAACTGGCAAACCTAAAGTAGTAATAGAGGCCAAACTGGCAAACCTAAAGTAGTAATAGAGGCCAAACTCGCAACTCTGGGTGGGTTTATTCAATAGTCGCAAGGAAAACGATCTTCGAGGTAAGTTTATATGAAATTTTTAAAGAAGATTTTTATTTTTAAAAAAGTGGTGTACGTAGTTTCAAGAATTGTATTCAAGACACCGCCGTGTAAATACTAGACCTTCGCGATTTAACACAAAATGGCGCGTGACACAGGCGAAATATTGTCAACGTTTGTACGCTCACTTGTCTTTTAATATAAATATTTTATAAAAGCATTCTTCCATCTTTTAATCTCTTGAAAATAGAAGAAGGCATTTAGAAAAAATTCCGGTATTCAAAATCAAGGATGAGAACGATGACCCCCCCCCCTACGACACTCTCCCTTTTATGTCTAAATCGTCGCAATTTTTGTGCCATCGCGTAGGCGTAGTTTTAGGTGGTCTGATATAAAAATATTCGATACAAGTGATTAAACGATTATGCATCTCCAATAGAGTCCAATGGCGTTTTTTCATTATATTTTTTTATGCCCATATAGAACGTTGACATGTTGTTTGATTTATCTTTATGCCTCATTTGAAATTTAAAGATTCCATACACAGAGCATAGAAACATGGATATATTGTATCAATTCAACTAATATAAATAATTAAAGTTAATTAATTAGTTAAAGAGAATTACAGTAATTTCCAGCATATCCGCCGCAGCTCAGATAATTCGATTTCCTACCAGAATTTGTTTTGAATAAAAGGTGACTTGCTTTTGCTTAGCATTTGTTTGACTTCATTTTTTAAATCAAATTTCCGGTATGAAAAAGACTTAACTAAGCCGCAGCGTATACGCGGGGAATTACGGTATTTCTTTTGAAGACTTAATATACAATTTATTAAACATGGACTACAAAGAAAACGTTATTTTTGATCACGATGACTAGAACTTTTATATAAAGCGGTTACCATCTAAAACACAATAAGAGGAAATATTGTAATTCACTATTTTATATAATTTGAATGACCTATCTTTATGATAAAGGACAAACATATCTCTGCGTAACGCATACGTCATTTTGCGAATGGCAACACTTTGAAATTTGAAATGAAATTTTGGTTTTGAAATTTTCTCTACTGCAAATTTCTAAAATTCTTAACGTCGCACATTTTAAATTTTTACACCGTCGTATAAGGAAAAATATGCTCTTTTAAATGCTATTTGTTTGAAAGCTGTATCTCAATTTATTTTTGAGATATTAATTTTTTTGTAGTTTTTAATAACATTTTTCTTATCGTGGCAACAAAAGTACCCCATTTCTATTGAAAGTCATTGAAAGTAAACGGCAAATAGTCAAAAATAGGCGATACTGTACCTTTTTGTTGCCATTTTCTCATAAAACCTGAAAAAAAAGTTAAAATTAAAATATGGGCTATGTAAAGGATATTGTCTGTTATTCCGTGATAATGACGTCATACGCATGCTTTTCTACAGACGAAGTTTAAGACTGGATTGTAAAAGTGGATTGCTTTAGCGGATGCAAATGACATCATTTTATAAAAAAAGCGTGTATTTTAATTCTTAAACCTGAATTATGTTTTGTAGAAGTGCGTCATTTTCACACACCAGCTCCTTTGAAATTCTTCACGGGTGAAAATGCTTCACTTTTGAAAATAATGTAATCGAAATCACGCACTGATAAAACGCAATGTTTTACAATAACTTAGAGTGTCTTTATAAAAGAGAGGTGCCATGCAAATAATAGCGATTTATATTACAGATATTGATGATTCTCGCCTGGATGGATTTGCTTCGCCGAGTTAGACAAGCAAACAAATAATTCGTGGTTTAAAATAATATTATGTTCCTGAAATTTTCATCAAAAATTTTCTCGAATAATAAAATTTTAATGCTATTCTTTAGGACATTCTACTATCATTTTATCAAAATAACATAATTTGCTTAATTTAATTTTTCCCAATTTTAAATAATCTATATATTTAAAACACAAATGTGTTTTTTAGTCTTCTGCCCTGATCTTTCTGCTGAACCAATTTTACTAATATATATATATTTTTTAACTGAAAGCTCTTCATTTGTAGATGTGATGGCACTATCTGTTTTTTTTTTAAATATCCCCACTTTATATCTTGAATTTTAAAAGCATTTTATGAAATTTCTTCAAAATGGTGAAAATTAGCTAGCTTTCATTATTGCAGACAAGAGAGAAATAATGAGGTATTTTTATCTTTATTCATGCTATTTTCTGATAAAAATTCAAAATTGTTGATAAAAATTGTTGCATAGGATTTAGTGTCGCAAAATCCCATTAGGAGCAGAATATTATATTAGGGGCATAATAACGGAAAATGATATACTGCTTTTGAAACACGCATTTTTCATCATAAATTTTCTATATTGTTTTTCCTTCTGTATGTGTACTGATACTAGGTTTCAGACACTAGGCGAAATGCTTATTTAAGTGAAAATAAAGTCATATTTAAAGGAAGACGATCATTTTCTTAGATAAAATTAAACATTTTAACACAAACGCGTCTAAAAAACATAAATTACGGAAACTCTCCGGATAATTTACTCTCCGGAATTGAGACTAGAATCTCAAGTAAAGAGCGCGTCTGTTCACATAAAAGATGTTGCTGTCAATCGTGACTTCAAGTTGTGAGTTAAAATTATTTTTAAATGATCAAACAATCTACATTAAAAAAAAAAAATGATGAATATGGATATGAGAAGTGCGTATGCAAATGAGAAGGTGAAAATTGCTGTTTTTCATTCCGGAATACCAAGCATAAGAGCCTCAATTGATAACCACATCCTAATAACTGATTTCCATTGTATTTTACTGATTAAGTATCTATATTATAAAGAGCAAACATATCTGTGCGTAACGCTGATGTCAATTTGTGAATGACAACACTTATAGACCAAATTTCGGTCTTGAAATTTTCGCTACTGCAATTTTTTAATTTTCTGACCATCGTACATTTTCAATTTTCGTCGCATGGGGGAAAATTTTGCTTTCAAATGCAATATGTTTAAAAATTGTATCTTAATTGACTGATGTATTATATTTTCTAAAATAATTTTAAGCATGCTGTTATTTTAAGTTTATCTTACCACGTGTCGGTTTCAATACATAATAATAATAAACATTTTGCACATAAAGCAACAAACATTTTTCAGCATTTGTTTCTGACTATTTTTGCATTACGAAATTAATACTTCCTTTATAAAAAGAATGATATTAAAAAAACCACCAATCTAACATATTTGTGAAAGACAAATTAACGAAATTAATACTTCTTTTATAAACAAATAAAAGAATAATATTGAAAAAACACAAATCTAACATATTTCTGATCGTACAATTTAAATTTTTAGATAACTACATAAGATAACTAAATGTAATTTGTTTGCAAAGTCCATCTCAGTTTACTGATTGTCTATGGTTTTAAAAACAATTTTAAAGCATGAAATATTTTTTAATTTATCTATATCGCGCGGAGCTCGATTACGAAAGATTTATCCATTTACCCTTAAAAGAAAATAAAGAGTTCATCCTTTTCTTACGACTAATATTCATTTAAAAAAAACTTCCCTATGAATAAATAAATAAAATAATATAATACAAATTTAACAGCCATGTATAAGCCCTGAAATTATCAGAATATAAAAGGATGCCATAAGTTGCAAAATATTGGTCAAATAACTCTTAGCAAGCGGCTAATAAGAAAATATCGCTTTTTATAAATTTGAAAAATTTATTTGAATGTATAATTCGTATTTTCCATATGAAAAATGCCTTTTTAATATAAGTGGGTAATCTAAAAAATTTATTGCATATAAAAAAATATTAGTTTTCAATTAAATAAAATGTTTTCACCTATATTCTTTAACCCGGGAAGCCCGGTACGATCCCGTAGTTGCTTTAATTTAGAAGTCGCCACTCTTTGAACCTGAAAGCCGTTCGAACATGCAATTCCGGACGTTAATCTTCGACTTTTTTAATCTCAAAATTTCTGTCATTAAATGTACAGTCGTGGAAAAAAAGTAAACACTCCCTACTAACTCCTCAACAAATTATCGTAGAAGAAAGTTACTGGTACTGAACGATTGGAAATAAAGTCTACTTTTAAATGATGTATATAAAATTTGCTTAGGGGGCCATCTACATATTAAAACGAATCCAAAGTTCATTTTTTCAATGACAATAACCAATTTTAACGAGATATTTCAAATATATCCATGAATTGGATCCCATACAAATTGAAGTTCCGTACTCGATTGTTAACCGAGAGAGCCCCTTTCTTGATCAAGGCACCTTAAGCGCCACTCAAGGAGTCAATGAAGCCTGTTAGATTACAGTACGGCAGAATAAATTTTAAAATGTCTACTCACTTCCATCATAGACGGCCCCTTAAACCATCATTTTTCCGTTTTGTAAGCATAATTTGAAAACAACTTGGGGAAAAAATGTGAAATTTTGGTTTTCCATAAAGCAGGACTTAATAAATCTAAATCCATCAAAAAAATTGTAGGTTGCAATTCATAATTTTTTCGAATATTAATTTCATAATTCATAATTCATATCATAAAATTATAAAAATTGTAAATTCAGCGTATTTATGTTTGGGTATATTGGTATTATTGCTACAAAAAAAATTAGCACATTAGGAGCATAATTTCAGGAGATATAAATAAAAATATGAAAATGTAATTTAACATTAGAAGCACTAAATTTTGAATGTTTATAATACAAAAACTTATCATTCAAATGACTTGAAATTTGGTGTCTAGGGATAGTTTGAACCAAAGATTTGAAATATCTCGTTAAAATTGGGTATTGCCATTGAAAAAAATGAAGTTTGGATACGTTTCAATATGTAGATGACCCCCTAAAAAATTTGATATACATCATTTAAAAGTAGACTTTATTTCCAATCGTTCGGTACCAGTAACTTTTGTCTACGATGATTTGTTGAAGAGTTAGTAGGGGGTGTTTACTTTTTTCCCCACGACTGTACAAATTATTTTATTATAAAATAATGGTATCTTTCAGTGGTAAATTCTGCTACCCAATCTATGCACGTTATTTCCCTCCATTTTTTTTAGAAAAGTTTTCATCGCTTTATTTAGTCGCATAATATTCTTAGAAAATTAATGGAAATTATTGGTGCAAAAGAGCGAGTCCAGTTTGAATGACAGAATTAAGAATAAAGAGGATTTGACATATCTTCAAAATGGTGAAGATTCAACTGTAAACGGTTCCGCAGGGACTGATTACCGTCGGGAAAAACTTCCACTGGTAAATTTTCACCTTCTGTAAACGCCTTATTAAGGCAGTATATCTGTCATAATTATGGCCCAAAACAAAACAAATAATCATTTTTCCTGGTGGAAAATTACTTCGGCTCTAGTCAGGCCTTGCGTGTCAGCCATATTGTGAAAACCTAAAAAATATCCCGTCAGTGTCATGGAACTATTAAGGGGTCAGGTCACCTTTGAACCGTCCAAAAATCGAATTTTTTTTTAAATAGCTTATAATTAAATATGATTCTTTAGAAACATTTAAAAGCAAACCCCATACGAAAATTCGCATTAGAAGAGAAGTTATGTGTAAAACACTTTATGCTTTTGGTATATGATCAACGGGTGATTCAATCTTAAAAGCCAGTTTTTTCAAAACAGCGATTTTGATCATTGCGCGCACGATTTCTGAAAAACGGTTATCTAGAATTTCACGAAATTTCTGGTGGATGTATTAAACGTACATAAGCACAAAATGACCTATTATTATGTTTCTCAAGTAAGAAGTTTAGAATTCACGACTACTTTTGTATTAAAAAAATATCGATATTTCGAATTTCTCGAAAAATTTTTTTTTTTCTCGGGATGTACAAGTTTTATTTTTTCCATTGTAGGTCATTTTAAAAACACATTATATCTGCACTCATTAAAAAAATCTTGGTTTGTTTCAGCCATTCAAATTGAAAAAATCATGCGCGCAATGCATGCAAGAATAATTCTTTCGCAAAAATTGTATTATCTTTAAAAATAAATTAAAAAAAAACTATATATGGGTATACCTTTTTTAACAGCTTTAATTGATAAAATAAATCGTTCCTAACATGTGTTTTCAATTTTATAATTAAAAGTTAATTAGTTAAAGAGTGACTGCAATTCTTACAGAGGTCTTTTTTCCATGTACTTTATTGGTTCAAAGGGTACCTGACCCCTTAACACTTTCAAGGGCGGTGGTTCATTTTGGGATCACCTAATTTTAATCTCTAAATGTCACATTGCCACCAGAATATTGTGACAGAAAAATTTCTATTTTTTAAGTACGTGAAAAAAACAAAAAAAAATAAGCTTTTGCATATTTTGAAATAAACTTGTTTATAAATTCTGGTGACATTCACCCACTTCAGCATTTTTCGTATAGAAGTACGTTGCCCTGAAAGGGTTAATAAAGAGGAACTGACATATCCTTAAAATAGTGAAGCTTCAACTGTAACCGCTTTCGAAGGGGTTGATTTCCTCCGGTGGAACCTTCCACTAATAAATTTATATAGAAAGTTCTTCCTTATTTAACCCCTTAACAGTGTGGCCCGAACTGGATTCGGGCAAGAACACTTTGCTTGCTTCGTTATTAAAAGCATTTTGACACCACTAATTTGTAACTGTAAATTTACCTTTATTGATAGTCAGATATTTTTCGATTAAGTAAGGTAAATATTTTAGTATGGAAAAAGTGGTGGCCAGCCCCATTTTTAATTTTTTTTTGTAAGAAAACAAATGTCACTGTTGAGGTGTCAAACGCCGTATTGATTGAAAATTTCAGTCATAAATAATGGTAGAAACAGATTTTCATTTTTATTGGTGTTAGTCTATTTTGGTAGTAGTCAGGCCCTGAGTTTCGGCCGTATTGTGACAGCCAGTGAAAGAAACTGTCTGTATTACCAAGCAAACTGACACCAGTAAAAATGAAATTTTAGCATATTTGTGAGAAAATATTTCCATGACTAAGACGCTGAAATAAGACGAAATGTTCTATTCAATTTTACTCGTGGAAAGTTCGCCTTGGTGGTAATCAGAAACTGTAGACCCGATTAAAAAAAAAACAGCCGCCATCTTGTGACAACCTCCTCAGTTACTTCACATGCAATTGGTAGATAGTACACTATATGTCTCCTCCTGTTTATTCATAACTCCATTGTCAGTGTCAGTGAAAGAGCTTATAATACCCGGGCCGACTTACCCCAGTAAAAATGAGTAGACATTTATACTATATTTGTGAGAGAAATTTTTTATGAATAATTAGCCGCCATCTTAGGGCAAGGCTATTTACAAGATGAATTTAGATGAAATGTACTGTAAAATAATTAGTATCATATTAGAAAGAGATCATCAAAACTGATTGCCCATGTTATAAAGCTATTTCCTTGAATAATATCTTAGTGTTATTATTACACTTATCAAAATAATTTTACTAAAGTAGAAATACTGCAGCGGAGCCTTCATGTGGATTATAATTTGCAGTTCTATGTAAATGTAAATCCAGGTTCTAGAAAGTAATTGATACTTTTATGAAGATTAGAAGAAATCATCCCAGGATATAAAATCGAACTGGTCAAACACAGAGGTCGTCGGGCAAATATTACATAAATTATTACTTATCTGTAATACATTACAGGCATCTTATTACAGGTATAGAGGTAACGTATACATGTAAATATTACAAATATTACTGTATTACAGATAAATGTCAGCAGCAGTGTTGCCACATCAGGCGGTGTTTTTATTTGGAAACTCTGAATTCCCACCAGAAAACTTTGAATAGTAATTTTCATTTATTTTATTTGTGGAATATCTATTATCTTATAGAGCAAAAATAATTATTAAACTTTCTTGTGAGCATTTGGAATGCCTGATTAAAAGAAAATGTCAGTAGGTTCAGCGAGATAATAACGCTACTAAAGAATTGACAGCGGTACCAGAGAGCAGGGCCTGATCACCAACCAGGCAGACTTCCACCTGTAAAAATGAATTGAAATTTTTGCCTTATTCATGACAGATATTTTGGATCAATACGGCGTTTAAATGAAACGAAGATTTATATTGATTTCTGCAGGTGGAAGTTTGCCCCGTTAGTAATCATGCCTTGTCAAAGAGGGGTCCAAATGGGGCGTATAGTTAATAGGCTCATAGTCAGAGTGCGAATGCTATGACTACGATTTGAAATGTTGTGAACTATTTCATTATTCATTTTAGATATATAGGGATTAAATGGAAATCCTCTGATCAATTATAATCCCAACAGAAAAATCATTTAAAGTAAATTTTAAATTGCAATCCAGCCAAGTAATTTATTCATTGGCGTAACTGAAATTTGAATGTACAGTCGTGGAAAAAAAAGTAAACACCCCCTACTAACTCCTCAACAAATTATCGTAGAAGAAAGTTACTGGTGCTGAAAGATTTGAAATAAAGTCTACTTTTAAATGATGTATATAAAATTTGCTTAGACGGCCATCTACATATTAAAACGAACAATAATTTTGTTTTTTCAATAGCTGTACACAATTCTGATAGCATAAATGAACTCTACATCTTTCAATTTGTCTAAAAACAAATTTTTATGCAATTCGTACCATAAGTTTCCGAAAAATTAATTATTTTAAAACGAGTGTATTTTAAGGGCTCTATCCAAATTGAAGTTCGGTACTCGATTGTTAACCGAGAGAGCTTCGATCTTGCTCAAGGTATCTTAAGCAGTCAATTAAGCCTGTTAGATTACAGGATAGCATAAGAAATTGCAAAATGTCTAGTCACTTCTATCATAGACGGCCCCTTAAACCATCATTTTACCGCTTTTTAAGCATAATTTAAAAACTACTTGGAAGAAAAATGTGAAGTTTTGCATTTCCATAAAGCAGAACGTAATAAATCTAAATCCATCAAAAAAATTGTAGGTTGAAATTCATAATTTTTTTTAAAATATTAATTTTATAATTCATAATTCATATCAGAAAATTATAAAAATTACAAATTAAACGTATTTATATTTGGGTATATTGCTACTATTTCTACACCAAAAATTAAAACATTAGGATCATAATTTCAGAAGTTATATATAAAAATATGAAAATGTAATTTAACATTAGAAGCACTAAAATTTGAATATTTATAATTCAAAAACTTATCGTTCAAATGACTTGAATTTTCGTGTCTAGGCATAGTTTGAACTAAAGATTTGAAATATCTGGTTAAAATTGGGTATTGCCATTGAAAAAAATGAAGTTTGGATTTGTTTTAATATGTAGATGGTCCCCTAATCAAATTTTATGTACAGTCGTGGAAAAAAAAAGTAAACACCCCCTACTAACTCCTCAACAAATTATCGTAGAAGAAAGTTACTGGTACCGAACGATTGGAAATAAAGTCTACTTTTAAATGATGTATATAAAATTTGCTTAGGGGGCCATCTACATGTTAAAATGAACCATAACTTTGTTTTTTTCAATAGCAGTACCCAATTCTGACAGCATAAATTAACTCTACACCCTTCAATTAGCCTAAAAACGAATTTTTATGCAATTCGTACCATAAGTTTCCGAGAAATTAATTATTTTAAAACGAGCTTATTTTAAGGGCTGTATCCAAATTGAAGTTCCGTACTGGATTGTTCACCGAGAGATCCCCTTCCTTGATCAAGGCTCAAGGAGTCAATAAAGCGTGTTAGATTACAGTACAGCAGAATAAATTTCAAAATGTCTACTCACTTCCATCATAGACGGCCCCTTACACCATCATTTTGCCGTTTTTTAAGCATAATTTGAAAACTACTTGGAATAAAAATGTGAAATTTTTGAATTTCCATAAAGCAGGACTTAATAAATCTAAATCCATCAAAAAAATTGTAGGATGCAATTCATAATTTTTTCGAATATTAATTTCATAATTCATATCATAAAATTATAAAAATTGCAAATTCAGCTTATTTATGTTTGGGTATATTAGTATTATTACTACAAAAAAAATTAGCACATTAGGAGCATAATTTCGGGAGATATAAATAAAAATATGAAAATGTAATTTAACATTAGGAGCACTAAATTTTGAATGTTTATAATTCAAAAACTTATCATTCAAATGACTTGAAATTTGGTGTCTAGGCATAGTTTGAACGGAAGATTTGAAATATCTCGTTCAAATTGGGCATTGCCATTGAAAAAAATGAAGTTTGGATTCGTTTTAATATGTAGATGACCCCCTAAGAAAATTTTATATACATCATTTAAAAGTAGACTTTATTTTCAATCGTTCGGTACTAGTAACTTTCTTCTACGATGATTTGCTGAGGAGTTAGTAGGGGGTGTTTACTTTTTTTTTTTTCCACGACTGTACCTCATTTAAAAGTAGACTTTATTTCCAATCGTTCGGTACCAGTAACTTTTGTCTACGATAACTTGTTGAGGAGTAAGTAGGGGGTGTTTACTTTTTTTTTACACGACTGTACCTATGAAAGATGACAAGCGAACGTTGGGAAAATCCATATTAGCGAGCATAAGGGGAGACATAAATTATACAATTATAAATAAGAGGCGCTACATAACGAAAGTATGAGGCAGCACCATGAATGCATTGCGTCTTTTATTGTAAAGAAAGTGGATTATTAACCTTTTTGTTCCCTGGGTCCACATATGTAGACTTCCGTTCTGCAATGGTTTATTAATGATACTCGAACGTAATTGCAATTTCGATATCAGAATGATATGTTTCGAAGTTTAAAATTTGAACTATTGTAAATAAATTAAATATCTCGATCTGAAGTGAAATAATAGAAGAAATAAGTCAGTAATAATCAATAATATTTCATTAATACTCAGTAACGAAGTGGTTACGAGAGAAATAATCACTTTTTCTGATTATACATATGAGCATCATTAAGACGCGTTTTGATTAAGTAAAAAGGTAAATGATCGAAGAATATATTTTTATTCATTCGTTAATGGAACGGAAAGCATGCAGTTGCACTGTTCATGATTTTTAGGATAAGAAATTTGATTTTTTTAATAAATTTTATAAACTGTTGAAAATCTGGTATGCTTTAAAAATAATGAGATGAAGAAAATTAATGTGTTGTTAAAAAGCAGTGAAGATTTTATTAAATATATTTTAAAAAATGAATTTTACTTTAAACTTTGGAATTATTAAAGATATGCGATAATCATATAATTACATTATCACAAATAGAATATTGAAAAAAAAATAACTATTTTATTTGAAATGAGCCTTAAAATTATTTATGGAAATAAAACTTGCAGTAAAAATTTATACAATATCTGCATACGACATAATGTTTATTACGCGAAACAGCTCACGCCTAAAATTATTCATACGATTTTTCAACTTCCCTGTAACACGAAAAATTTAGCTGTTGTCCCTATTATTATTCTGCCTTTCTAATTAAAATGTTTGTTTGGAAACAGTTATAAATTTATTAGGCTGTTAAAATGCTGAATATTGCACAGTTATTTAATTTTAGCTTTATCAGCAGCTTTATGTTTGAACAATTGGCTTGCAAAATACGATAGTTATGACTTGCAGGTAAAACATTAATCAAGGAACTGCTTTCGTTTAAAGTTTGTTTTAATAACGGGCCATTTTGTATGTTATTTAACTTATTATTTATGATATAAATTTTTAACACACTGTAAAGTAAGTGGACTTTTAACTTGTGATGGGCATAATGAATGATTTTGCTATGTAATGAATCATTCAGGCATGCGCAAAAGCATAATTTCCAACCTTTGTGTATATTATTAATCAAAGACCACCAAAAATTTTGTAAAAAGATATGAAACAAAAGTACAGTTCCTAACCGTAAAATGCGTTTATAAGTACCCGAAAAATTTGAAGCCAGCGGACACGTTGAGCTCAAATATTAACCCATTTTGGCTCAGTGTTCCATCATGGAACTATTAAGAATGAGGCACTGACATATTCTTAATATAGTGAAGCTTCAACTGTAACCACTTTCGTAGGTGTTCATTACCGCTGGGGCAAACTTCCACCAGTAAATTTAAGTAGAAATTTTCTCTGTATTCAAACGCCTTATTAATGGAAAATGTCAGTCAAAAATAATGGCAAAACTGATATTCATTTTTGGTGGTGGAAGTTTACTTCAACGGTAGTAGTCCCGCCATATTGTGACACCAAAGAAAACCTCCTGTTATTGTAATTGAAAAGATTATAATACCTGGACAAACTGACCCCAGTAAAAAGAAATAGAAAAGTTTTACCATAATTGTGAGAGAAATATTTCATGAATAAGGCGCTTAAGTAAAACGAAATTTTCTATTGAAGTTTACTGGTGGAAATTTTCACCGGCGGCAATCAGAAACTTTGGATCCGATTAAAAAACAGCAGCCATCTTGCGACAATTTCCTCAGTTAGTGCACTCGCAACTGCTACACAATACACTATATATAAAGGGGGGGGGGAGGATTGTACTTTGTGTCAATGTATTAAAAAGAGAGAAACAACGTATTTAAAACACAAATGTAAATAATTTTAAAAAGCATATAGCTATTTCGAAGCCTCTAAGGCCTCATCATCAGTACTTATAAATAAAAGATAAAATTAAAATAAACTGTGGCATAAAAGAGGGGTGGGGGGGGGGAAGTGATACAACCAAAAAGGTGCACCTCACATCCCGACCGTCCAAGGCGAAATGAAAAACAAAGTTCACAAACAGCCACGGGGTCGGTCTCTCGCGCACACTGGGGAGACCAATCAAAAACCGCTCAAATGCCCCGGGTAAGTTCAAACAAAGGAGAGAAAATGGGTGGTGGGGGGGGACGAATTAAAGGAAATTAAACCATAACTTTGAAAAATTGGGCGTGCTGGACAAATCGATTTGTCCAGCACGCTCATTTTCATTTCTCCTTGGACGCTCGGATGTGAGGTGCACCTTTTTGGCTGTATCTCTCCCTGCCCCCTCTTTTATGCCACAGTTTATTTTAATTTTATCTTTTATTTATAAGCACTGATGGTAAGGCCTTAGAGGCTTCGAAATAGCTATATGCTTTTAAAAATTATTTACATTTGTGTTTTAAATACGTCGTTTCTGTCTTTTTAAATACACTATATATCGCCTCCTATTTATAGTCCAGGCAATAGAGACCGTATAGGGGCTCTATCTAGCAAAATTCATGGTAGTTCTAGAAAAAGGCATACTATATGTTTTTTGGGTCGCTGAATCCGAATTTTTAACTCCCCCCACCGAACCCCCCAAAATGGTTGTTTTCAACTTAAATTTCTTATTGTTTTAGGGGAAAAGCATTACGAAATTCAGAAACTAGACAAAATTTGCAACAAATGGGATGCATGACATTATGACGTAGGATGAACGGGGAAGGGGAGGGCTGCCTCTGAACATGCACTGCGGCGCTACGTGAACTAAGTTATGAAGTCCAGACAATAGGGGATTTTACCTAGCAAAATTAATACTAGTTCTGGATTTCGACTTACTTTTTGTTTTTTGGGTCGCTGAATCTGAACTTCCCACCAAAATTTCACCCGGCAACCCCCCAAAAAATTGATTTTTTGAAAAAATTTGTTTTTTGAGAAAAAAGCGCGGGAATGTTCCGAGGCAGCCCCCTCTCTCCCCGTTTATTCTACGTCATAATGTCATGTATCCTATTCGTTGCAAATTTTGTCTAGTTTCTGAATTTCGTAATGCTTTTCCCCTAAAACAATAAGAAATTTAAGTTAATAACAACTATTTTGGGGGGTTTCGGGGGTAAAATTTTGAGGATAAGTTAAAAATTCGGATTCAGCGACCCAAAAAACTTAAAGTAAACCTTATAAGGAAAGTTCGGAGAGGAGATGGGAGGGTGAATGTAAACTTGTGAGTGGTTAAGTGGAATTGCGCAACTTAGTCCACGCAGCACCGCGCGCATGTTCCGAAGCAGATCCCCCCTTCCCCTTCATCCCAAGTCATAATGTCATATATCTAATTTGTTGCAAATGTTATGTACTTTCTGAATTTCTAGATACTTTCCCCCTAAAACAATAAAAATATATTTTTAAAAATATATATTTTTATAATAAAAACCTTTTTGGGGGCTTTTTATCAAAATTTGGGGGGTTGCCTGGGGAAATTTTGGTGGGAAGTTACAAATTCGGATTCAGCGACCCAAAAAACATAAAGTAAGCCGATTTCCAGAACTACCATTAATTTTTCTAGGTAAAATTCCCTCTTGCCTTGACTTTTATTCATAACTCCATTCATTGTTGCCAGTGGGCTACTTTTTTTAAAATTCAGATTTCTTGATTGGCACCACTTTTCTGAAATGGTAAAATTCCCCCTATTTTCGTCTTAATTAATATGTCATTAAGAAAGGCGAATTTTACGATTTCAGAAAATTGGTGCCAATCAAGAAATCTCAATTTAAAAAAAGTAGCCCACTAGCAACGCTGACTCCAATTGTTCCATTACATGGAACACCCAGAGCTGCCACAGATGTTTATTTTTATATTTCAATTGCGCCACTATTTTAAGGAAATAAATTTTGAAATATATCACTCTTGGAGATGTTGTCAAAGTGTGCGTGGAAATTTTTGCTGAAGAAAACTGTGCGATACAGATTAAAAAAATAGTCGCCTTTGACAGTCCTAAGCACCCAGCTTGATTCCCAAATGCTACAATAGCTGCGGAATGTTTGTACTAGTATTTTCCGTTCATTAAGCATGCGAAATACAGCTTTTTTCTGATTTCCAAATAAATTTGTTCATAAATTCCGGTGTCATTCATTCGTGTAATCATTGTAGCAATGGAAGTGTTCAGCACCGGAAAGGATTAAATAATTCATGGCTCACAGCGTTTTTAAAATTTTCGCACTTTGCTACCAATATTGTAAAACATTAATCTTTATTGTAGACTTCTATTGTAGATGTTAAAGGAATCAACAACATATACTTTTGGTTTGAAATAGTGGTTGGAATAGTGGAAAAATTTAGGAATGCTTCGAGCCTTGAATAAATACGAAAGAACTTTGAGTTTGTCCAAATCGTTTTACAGGGATAATCCTAAAAAAGAAAAACAATAACTCTCTTAATTTTGAATAAAATTTCAGGTGTAATTTCAACATTTCAGACACACAATTACTTGTTAGAATTGCGACGTTTTGATTTTATGGAAATAAACTAATATTTTTTAGATAGTTTTATTTTAAAATTCTTAAGTATTATTTTACGTAATTTACAAACAGAACATTCAGAAAATCCTAATGTTTAAAAAACAAATTTTATTTTTTAGAGACAAGTTACAATTAAGCAAAGTACTTATATGGAAAAATCAGGCACAAATTGATTAATAATAGCTTTTTACTTAGACACTAGCGTCCCAAGATTAGTCAAAAGAAAACTGAGTTTGAATGGTAAAATTTAACCCTTTGCACTCAGTTGTCACCGCTGCGGCGACATTGTAAGGTAAGTGAAAAACTCCGTTCTCGCCTCTGTGGCGACATGGTAACGTAAGTGAAAAACTCCGTTGTCGCCGCTGCGGTGACATCATCTTTCCTTAAAAAAATTGTTTTTGGCACCAGTAACAAAGAAAAATAAATTTTGCCTTATTTAATCAAAACATTTTTAAAATTTTGTACTTGAAGGAAACTTTTTTTAAAAAAGTGGTGCCGATCGAATAAAATATTTGTGTAACGACGCGGAGTTGCTGGTAGCCCAGAGACAAAATGATGCGGAGTTGCTTGTAGCCTATACTCAAAATAACGCGGAGTGCAAAGGGTTAATATTTTCTTTTTTTTATGAAAACAATAAAAATATTTTTAAAAGAGGTGAAAAGACCGGGCTGCAGACTTGATATATAACTAACCAATGTATATCCTAATTTCCGGCATTTAACCCATTGAGGGGCAAGTGATTGCGTTGTCGTAATGTTGAACTCACACCGTAATATCTGAAAAATTCTATTTCAAAATAAGTAAAAGCAATTTTACGGCTTTTTTCCACCAAACTTAGAAAAGTAAAATTTAATAAAATTTTTCTTGTGTAAAACTTCACTACTCGTAGGTGGTACATAATATATACCGCCGCCCGTCAAGGGGTTAAGCCCCGGATCAAACAAGCTTGTTTGGACTTAGAAGTTTTTTTTCAATAAAGTTAAACTTATTAGAGCGTGGTAAATATTTGGCTTCAATTATTAAATAAAATTTCTGGGTCAAAACATATTTGTTTGATCCGAGGATTATACGCCGGAAATTTTGGTACTTGGTCTCACATCAAAGTTATTAATTGACACAATTAATGCTTGTAGAAAACTAACCAAATGCGCAAGATTTTTTTATCTCTGGTTAAGGCGAATATTTTAGTACGATAAAAAAAAAAACACTTAACCCTTTCAGGGACAAGGTATTTGTATTCGTAAAATGTTGAAATAATTGACTGTTACCAGTATTAACAAGAAAATCTATTTGTAAACAAGTAAAAGTATATTTTCGCGTACTTAATAAAAGTGAAATTTTCATAAAAGAATTCGGGTGCCAATGTGGCAATTAAGGATTAAAAATATGTGATACCATAGCGGCATCACCGCTCTTCAAGGGGTTAAGGGGTCAAAACACATACAAGACTTGACACAAATTTCTTCCCCTTTTTACATACATTTTATTCATTGCTTCATATACATTCTTCCACACACAATGTGATGGCCTTGTTATAGATTATCCATATGACGACGTAGATACAGCCGGCAACTCTACGCAATGTGCGCTCAATGGAGTAATTGGGAGTTAAACTCTGTACTGTCACAATGGAGTAATGAATAAAAAAGAAAAGTGCCCAGCTAAACTGATGGCATTGAGCTCACAGGCTATTGACACTAATTGTATATTATACACCTATTTTAAAGAATAATGCCCCTCAAAAAAATAAGTGAAGGGGAATTAGCCCCCGTTTCCCCCCTTATACTTAACCAGTGAACCTCCAAATCTAATCAGGGAAGCCCCTTATCATAAGAAACCGGTATACCAAATTTGGAGCAAATCGAATAATCCTGCAAAAAAAAAAAACATTTATCTAAATTAAAGGGGTGGACTAGCCCCCCTTTATCTTTAACAAATGAATCGCCAAAACGAATCAGGGAAGCTCCGGTATAATAAACCGGTATACCAAATTTGGTGCAAAGCGAATAATTCTGCATGAAAAAACCCGTTTATATAAATTAAGGGGGGTGGTCTAGCCCCCCTTCCCCCTTTATCTTTAACCAATAAAGCCACAAAACTAATCAAAGAAGTTCCTTAACATAATAAACCGGTATACCAAATTCGGAGCAAATCGAATCATTCTGCATGAAAAACACATTTATCTGAATTAAGGGGGGTGGACTAACCCCGTTTTCCCCCCTTTATACTTAACCAATGAATTCCCAAAACTAATCCGGGTAGTTCCTTAACATAATAAACCGGTATACCAAATTCGGAGCAAATCGAATCATTCTGCATGAAAAACCCATTTATCTGAATTAAGGGGGGGGGGGTGGACTGACCCCGTTTTCCCCCCCTTTATCCTTAACCAATGAACACCCAAAACTAATCAGGGATGTT
Organism: Maratus speciosus; assembly: GCA_963932465.1. NCBI lineage: Eukaryota > Metazoa > Arthropoda > Arachnida > Araneae > Salticidae > Maratus > Maratus speciosus. The sequence continues at coordinate 408,687,447 of OZ010787.1, read as the reverse complement.
CCTTAACATAATAAACCGGTATACCAAATTCGGAGCAAATCGAATGATTCTGCATGAAAAACCCATTTTTCTGAATTAAGGGGGGTGGTCTAACCCCGTTTTTCCCCTTTTATCCTTAACCAATGAACTCCCAAAACTAATCAGGGAAGTTCCTTAACATAATAAACCGGTATACCAAATTCTGAGCAAATCGAATGATTCTGCATGATAAACCCATTTATCTGAATTAAGGGGGTGGACTAACCCCCCTTTTCCCCCTTTATCCTTAACCAATGAACCCCCAAAACTAATCAGGGAAATTCCTTAACATAATAAACTGGTATACCAAATTCGGAGCAAATTGAATGATTCTGCAGGAAAAAACCATTTATCCGAATTAAGGGGGTGGACTAACCCCCCTTTATCCTTAACCAATGAACCCCCAAAACTAATCAGGGATGTTCTTAACATAATAAACCGGTATACCAAATTCGGAGCAAATCGAATGATTCTGCATGAAAAACCCATTTTTCTAAATTAAGGAAGGGTGGACTAACCCCGTTTTTCCCCCTTTATCCTTAACCAATGAACCCCCCAAACTAATCAGAGATGTTCCTTAACATAATAAACCGGTATACCAAATTCGGAGCAAATCGAATGATTCTGCATGAAAAACCCATTTTTCTGAATTAAGGGGGGGGGGACTAACCCCGTTTTTCCCCTTTATCCTTAACCAATGAACCCCCAAAACTAAACAGGGAAGTTCCTTAACATAATAAACCGGTATACCAAATTCGGAGCAAATCGAATGATTCTGCATGAAAAACCCATTTATCTGAATTAAGGGGGTGGATTAACCCCCCCTTTCCCCCTTTATCCTTAACCAATGAACCCCCATAACTAATCAGGGAAATTTCTTACCATAATAAACCCGTATACCAAATTCGGAGCAAATTGAATGATTCTGCAGGAAAAACCCATTTATCTGAATTAAGGGGGTGGACTAACCCCCCTTTTCCCCCTTTATCCTTAACCAATGAACCCCCAAAACTAATCAGGGATGTTCCTTAACATAATAAACCGGTATACCAAATTCGGAGCAAATCGAATGATTCTGCATGAAAAACCCATTTTTCTGAATTAAGGGGGGGGGGGTGGACTAACCCCGTTTTCCCCCTTTATCCTTAACCAATGAACTCCCAAAACTAATCAGGGAAGCGCCTTATCACAATGAACCTAGGAAAAAATTTTGAAGCAAATCGGATGTTTCTATCAAGAGTTATCGCGTTACATACATACATGCATACATACATACATACATACATACATACATACGTACGTACATACATACAGAACGGGCTTTTACATTAGCTCTCAGGCTTTGATAGCCTGTGAGCTAATAAAAAGGAGGAGACATATAGTGTACTGTCTACCAGTATCGAATGAAGTAACTGAGAATGTTGTCACATGATGGTGGCTGCTTTTTTAAATCAAAACTACAGTTTCTGATTACCGCCGGAGCAAACGTCACACCAGTAAAATTGAATAGAAAATGTCATCTTATATAAGCATGTTATTCATTGAAATATCTTCTCATAAATGTGGTAAAAATTTCTATTTGATTTTACTGGTGTCAGTTTGCCTAGTAAAACTATCAGTTTGTTCTACTGGCTGTCAGACTATAGCGGAAACGAAGGACCTGACTACCGCCGAAGTAAACTTATACCAGTAAAAATAAAAATCTGTTTCTGCCATTATTTATGACTGAAATTTTGCATTAATAAGGCGTTTAAATAAGAAGAAACTGTCTATATAAATTTACTGGTGGACGTTTGCACAGGCGGTAATCAACCCTTGCGAAAGCGGTTACAGTTGAAGCTTCACTATTTTAAGGACATGTCAGTTCCTCTTTATTAATATTTCTATGACTACCATAGTGACAGATAAAACCTATATGCGCTTGGTCCTAGAAGTTAAAAACTTCGACAACTCCATACAACATCCCAGCAGGTTTTTCAGATTGGGATTTTTATCAAACTACATTTGTATAATTTTGATTTGTAATTTTCTCTGTATTTAAGCACTGGATGTCCGTCAATAAATAAAGCCAAAAATCTGGTAGATGCGCTGAATATAAAACGACTAACATTAGACAGATCTGTCAACACTGATCGACAGAGCGGAACTTCCTACCAGTAAAATTTATTAGATAATTTCGTCTTATTTAAGCTTCTTATTCATAGAAATATTTTCTCATAAATACGGTAAAAAATAATCTTTTTTTTTTTTTTTTACTGGCGTAAGTTTGACGAGATATTATAATATTTTTCAGTTTCACTGAAAGGTGGTTGTTAGGTTGTCACAATATTCCTTTAAGACCCGATGTATTTGTAAACAAAGTTAGTAATGCCTGTAGAAAGTAAAACATGGACGGCAACCGCTACCTGTTGATAAAAAATGATACTTAACTCTATCTGCTAACCAGAACGATCGTTCGATTCGAGATTTATTACATACGGCTCAGAAACAAAAATTTAAATTAATGTCTAAACCGCACGATCGTGCGGGTCTTAAAGGGATAAGGCGGAATCGCATGACCTGACTACCTCCAAAATAAACTTTCACCAGTAAAAATGGATATCTGTTTATGCCATTACTTGTGACTGAAATTTTGCATTAAAAAGGCATTTAAGTAAGGTGAAAATTTCTATTTAAATTTACTGGTGGAAGTTTCCCCGTCGGTAATCAACTCATGAAAAAGTGGTTACAGTTGAAGATTTACTATTTTAAGTATATGTCAGTTCCTCTTTATTAATAGTTCCATGGTATAAACACCGCAATTTTCAATTTGTTGAAACAGTTTTACAGAAATATGTGAACAAATAAGAAAAAGATTACTAAGTATGTAAAACATATTTTTATTTTATGTTTAACCCTTAATTGTATAGTGATGTAAGTTACCATCCACTTTTTATTTAGTTTTTAATACATAAATTAAGTTCTTACAACCACTATATTTATATAGAAATATTAATCCTCTAAAAATTACAAAAATACGCTACTAAATAAAGTTAAAAATCTAGCTTAAGATTTCTGGTGCCTAATCATTAATATAAAAATAAAAAACACAATTCTAAAAGAATAATTCATGCAATTAAGGGTTAACCCCTTAATTCTCACTCACGTCATATTCACGGGCTATGTCTTTTACCCCAATTGTTTGATTCCCACCAGTTTTATAAAATAGTGAAATTGGCTATATTTTAGTATCGTTTTTCCTGCCATTAAATAAGGTGAATATTTTTTTTTTCATAAAACTGGTGCCAATGAGCAATTTGAATTTTTAAACCGTAATTTAATTTGAGAGTTAAGGGTTTAACATAACTAAGATATCATGCTAAATTGATTAAAGGGAATGGTTCATCAGTAACCCCCCTCCCCCCCCCGTAAAAACTGATTTTGCTTCGAACAAATGTACATATTCTAACGAACCTTGCAAATCCTGCTTTTTCTTGGAAAAAAATTAACTTTATTGAATCTCAGAAATTTTTCTTTTAAATAAGCTGAAATTTTCTGTAAAATATTAGTAGTTTCATGTGGGTCGCAGGTGGACCATGCTGCATTAAAAAACTAGTTCGTTAAAAATATATATAAACGTATTTTATTTAAAATTTTTTAACCACTTGTTTAACTATTTGTTCTAATCATGAGAAAGTGAATAGTTATATGAAAGACTGTTGTATATTAATTGGGGAAAATATCGTTTCTTTTTACCCATTTTGAAATTATTAATCACAGAAAATGTAAATGAAGTGGTTGTTCCAAATTCAATATAAAGGAGTAAAACATGATAAAAAAAAAAAAAAAAAAAAAAAAAAAAAATTGAAGTATAGTGAATTAGAAACGTTCCAGATTTTTGAGCACCAGAAATTTTCAAATCATTAAAATTTTGACTCTGACTGAATTATATTTTCTCACAAAAATCTTCGTTTTAGATTTATCTCACAAATGTCGCAGAAACTCCGTGATTGAAGTGTCTTTTCGTGCATTTCATGTAAAAAAGTCCTCGAAAATGATTTTAGAAAAATTAGTAGTGGTCAAAAAAGTCATCAATCTGCGGATTGCGAAGTGTAAGCTTTGTTTTATTTAACTCTTAAATACATGTTGTTGCTGTTGTTTTTTGTTTCGAATGAATTATATATAATTCTCAGAAAGGTTTTTTACACAGGAAAAATAATGAAGAAAAATCAGAGATAAATTTTTCGTATAATTCGTGAACCTTTTCTTATGTTGCGATTGGACAACAGAAATTTTAAGATATATTTTTAACTTTATTTATTAGCATATTTTTGTTCTTTTTAGAGGATTAATATTTCTGTATAAATATAGTAGTTGCTAAGAGTTAAATAAAAAGTGATGCAGATACGCATCACTGTGCATTTAAAGATTAATTCAAAATTGCCAGTAGTTTTAGTGTTAAATATAAGTTTAAGTGAAACTAAATAGGATTTTAAATTCTCAAACGGATTTAAAATTTAACGGTTTCATGCTGCGTATCTCACGAAATTTTATGCTTTTACTTGTATTTTTTTTTTCAAACAGCTTTTTTAACGAGTGTGAGTGATATGGCGTCTCTGAAATGCAATAGTAAAGATATCTGAAGTTTCATCGAAGTGAGTAAAATTTAAACCTAATCGAAATTCACTCTTATCGCTTTTTATTGATAAAACGAGTACAGGAGATTTTATTTTCTAATATGTTTTTGATAATTTTAAAAAGAGATATCGTAATCGTAATGCTTTTTTCTTAAATTGCATAAAATTAAAGGATTTGCAAGGTAATATTCGTAATTAAACTTAAAAAAACTTTGTCATTGTGGGTGCCACAATTTTTAATAGATTTGTTTGCTTATTTAACCCTAGAACTACCGAAAATTTTACTCAAGTTTTATAAAAACATTTTACACCAGAATTTTTACTTAAAACTATTTAATTTGTTTATTTAACTTATTATTGTCTGATTTATAAATTTAGTTTGTTTTGAAGAAATTTCTGGTTTGAATAAATATTTTGAATGTACATGTCGGGTCCATTGGACCCTTCTGGTAGACAGAGGGTTAAAAGCAGAAAAATATTACAAATTCAGTTTCTTAAATATAAAAAAAATCCAACGTAAAATATCGGTGAACCTATTTGTGAACCTACTAGTGAACCTATTCGTGAACCTACTGGCGAATAGTAGGCATCAAAAAAATTTTAAGTAGTGTATGTACCTTGTTATGCAGAATACGTAACGGATGCTTACATTAATATCAGAATTTCCATAAAAAATTATCCTTTAATTAATCACAGAATCTTGCAGTAGTTAAATGAAACAAAATTTAAATATGTGAAATTCTGGTATTCAAATTTAAGCACAGGGTTGTAAAAAAACTAGGCGCTAGCGGGCAGTCTCTCACCACTAAATTTTAATAGTATTCTTCGATTAAATTTTATTAGAGTTTTTACACAAAATTTAGACGAAATATTAGACGAAAAATAACGAATAATATTTAGTGGTTTGAGACTGCCCGCTGGCGCCTAGATGTTTACACCCCTGTTTAAGCACCTGTATGAATAATGTTATCGACGTGTGTTACCGAATGGGTTTTACTGCTGCCACCGAAATACTCAAGGGCAGAGGACTCGAATGCGACGTCATCACTAATCGGCAGACTTCTCACTAGTGTTTGAATTCACACAGGAAAATTTTGAATAGCAATTTTCTGTTATTCTATTTGTGGAATATCTATCTTCTGGTAAAGCAAGAATAACTATATAAACTTACTGGCGAGAATTTGGAATCCCCCAATAAAAAATCCGCCAGATTCGGCAATACTGTGGCATTCCGCATCTGGCTGAGTTTTTATTTAGGGATTCCAAATTTTCACCAGTAACTTTAAATAGTTATTTTTGTTTTATAAGATGATACATAATCCACAAATAAAAGAAAAGAAAATTGCTATTCAAATTTTTCCAGCGTGAAATCCAAACTATTGAGAAGTCGGGACGTGACACTCGTGTATTCTGGCCTTGAGTATTTCGACAGCATCGGTTTTACCCGATACCAGAATAAAAAAAAAATAATAATGCAGGGTGAACGAGGACAACTTTAAAACATACACACTCGTTTACATAGTTACCACGATTAAAAAATATTCCTTTCAATATTTTACAAATTTCAAAAAATTCAAAAAATTCGTGAATAGTAAAAAAATTCTATGGGATGTTTATCATTACAGTGGTGGAAAATTGGCGCAGAGGAGGAGCCTATGGGCACCAATAAATTTTAGTAGTATTTTTCGGCTTATCTAATGATGGGATTTCTGAGTTTTTATTAAAGTGAAGAATACTTCAAAATATTAGTGGTGTCAATAGGCTCCTCCTCTGCGCCAATTTTCCTCCACTGTCCTTATATAAAAATATTTAAAAGAATCTTTCGTTTAAAAACTTAAAAACAATCTTTCACATCTGCATGATTAATAATAACGAGAAGTAAATAGTAACTTCGTTGAAATAAAATGTCAGTTTTATTAACTGATAATATCTCAAAATTAATAAATGCAAATGAGAATAGAAAAGAAAAGAAACGTTATTTATTTGTTAGAAAGAAAATACATAACATAGTTTAAAAAAGGAAGAGTGATAAATTCGCTACTATGTTTTACAACGAGAGAAATACATGTAAATTATCATTAAACTGTCAGTGTTAGCGATATTAATGTGTCGCAATTTTATTTTTCCACGTAAAATGAATATTTTTCATAAAAACATCAGTTGTCTTCCTTAATTCTAACAACAGATGAAAATTTGAATATAGGGTTTTCGCCTTTTTATTTATTTTTTTTGTCTTTTTTTTCGTCCTTGTTTTCCATTGTTATTTAAATTAGTTTATTTTAAATTATTGTGAATACATTTATCTTTCGCGCTTCGTAACAACTATACCTGTTGTTAAATTTTTGTGTCGGATATTTTTTTAAATTTTTGTTTTAGAGAATTCAAAATGATTTTAATTATTTTGGAATATATATGATCGGAAATATATTTTAAATATATATTTTTCGAAAACGGAGTTTCAGGTTTGTACGGGTACTTGAGTTTGAGTACTACTGATTCCCAATAGTGATCCTTTCCTTATTTAATCGCTGATTTCTGATGTTGAATAGGATAAAGATAGCTGTATCTAAATTGACGATTTGGTTTATAAAAGTTTAAGCATAATATTTAAGTTTTTAACCCTTAAATGCATGATTTTTTATTTTGTTTCGAAAAAAATACATATGATTATCAGAAAGGTTTATTTCACAAGAAAAATAATGGAAAACAATCAGATATACATTTTTCGTATAATATGTCAACCTTTTTTTAAGTTGCACATCTGCAGTGCAAGTAAAAACTAATGTCATAATAAAAATTTTGCAACTTAGTAAATAATTTAACAAGTACGAATCCAAATACCTTGCTTTATGTAATTTTTTATTTTGTAAAACGTAACCCTTAAATGCATGAATTATTCTTTTAGAATTGTGTTTCTTAGTCTTCAAAAAACATATATTGAAGATATAGATATATATTAAAGATTAGACACCAGAAATTTTAGATAGATTTTCAACTTTATTTATTAGCGTATTTTTGTAATTTTTTCAGTGTGAATATTTCTATATGAATATGGTGGTGTCTAACTAGGGAACGTTCCCAGGTGCAAGTTGTGGATTTGGACGAGAGTGGTATCAAAAGAAGGGTCTCGTCATGTACATCAAAAAATCCAATGGAACTACCCGTCGGAATCCAACCGTTTTAGAGATATCCTCACTTGAAGTGTGAATAAGTAAATAAATAAATTGGCAGGCAGGCATATAAATTGTTCGCAAGTTAAAAGTTCTTTTGCATTGTTTTAATCCTCTACCAATGCCTTTTCCCGAGCTACGAGAAAAATCCTTTACACCCGCACATTTGCCGAAATATTTGTATAAAACAAGGTGCTGGAAATAGCAAAAACAGGTGGAAAAACTCTCCGAATGCAGCCGTACACGAAAACTTCGTAGAATGCGAAGTGCATGTCTAATAGAGGGGAAATAACCGGCAATGTGTGGGTGTGAAGGATTTTGCTCGTAGTTCGGGAAAAGGTATTGGTAGAGGATTAAAACAATGCAAAGAAACTTTTAAGTTGCGAACAATTTATATGCCTGCCAGCCAATTTATTTATTTACTTATTCACACTTCAAGTGAGGATATCTCGAAAACGGTTGGATTCCGACGGGTAGTTCCATTGGACATGTTGATGTACATGACGAGACCTTTCTTTTGATACCACTCTCGTCCAAATTCACAACTTGCACCTGGGAACGTTTCCTAGTAAGAGTTAACCCTAGAACTACCGGAAATTTTACTCAAGTTTTATAAAAACATTCTACACCAGAATTTTTACTTAAAACTATTTAATTTGTTTATTTAACTTATTATTGTCTGATTTATACATTTAGTTTGTTTTGAAGAAATTTCTGGTTTGAATAAATATTTTGAATGTACATGTCGGGTCCATTGGACCCTTCTGGTAGACAGAGGGTTAAATGAAACGTGATGCAGATACGCATAACTATGCATTTAAGGTTATGTTGTATTTTAACCCCTTGAAAGGCGGTGGCTCATTTTTGAACCACCTAATTTTAATCTCTAAATGCCACATTGACACCAGAATTATCAAATCAAAATTTCATTTTTAGTAAGCACACGAAATAAAGCTTTAACCGCTTGAGGGGCAAGCAAAAATATCTCTAAATATAGAATTCTCACCGGAATAATCGAAAAATTTTATTTTTAAATAAGGAAAAGCAATTTATCAGCGATTTTCCTCCAAAGTTGAAAATATAGAATTTAGTTAAAATTTTCTGGTGAGAAACTTGTTTAAATTAGGTCAGATATTTTTTATCCCACCGCCCCTCAAGGGGTTAACTCATTTTCAAGTAAATTTGGTTGTAATTTCTAGTGTCAGTCAGTTATTTCAGTATTGTACGAGTAAAAGTGCTTTGCCCCTGAAAGGGTTAACTCTTTAGCCCCTTAACCCCTTAATTCTCGCTCCCGTGATATTCACGGGATGTGTTTTTTATAATATTATTTAATTACTTTATTATGGTATCATTTTACCAGTCATTAAATAAGGTGAGTATTTCTTTTTCAAAAAAGTGGTGGCAATAAGCAATCTGAATTTTTAAACAGTATTTTAATGCGACCGTTAAGGGGTTAAGGGGCGGTGTGATATATTATATCCCACCTAATTTTAACTAAGGTTTGTACTAGAAACTTTTAATTAAATTTTGCTTTTATAAATTTGGTGGGCAGAAATGTAAAATCACTTTTCCTTATTTCGAAATAAAATGTTTCGAATTTTTCGGTGTGAATTCAACATTAGAAGAACGTAACTGCTTGCCCGTCAAAGGGTTACAGCAGGTGCACTAGAGCGTGTCTGCGCGATATCACAATTTTTAATAAGTAATTTTCAATTTATTTATATAAAACTTCATAAAAATTCGTCGGATGGATAAAAATATACGGAAATATATAATAGTTCATTTATTTCAAGTTTATTTTTCGAACGGAAATAATAATAATAATAATAATAATAATAATAACAACAACAATAATAATGATGATAATAATAATAATAATAATAATAATAATAATAATAATAATAATAATAACAACAATGATGATGATGATGATGATGATGATAAGAATAATGATGATGATAATAATAATAATAATAATAATAATAATAATAATAATAATAATAATAACAGAATTTTTTATTTCATTTTGAGAGTACAGAGAGAAATGCTTATATTAATATAAGATTTCTGTATAATAAAAATGGTTTAAATATGTGTTGTACAACAACAGCCTGCGTGGAGCCAATATTCTCTTAAACCAATTTTCATCTTCTTAGAATTTCTGCAACTGAATAAGTTGCATAACTGCCAACTTGTACGGATTTTTGCTACCACTAAAATCTAATAGAAAATTTTGCCTAATTCAATCTCCGAATTGCAGTGAATGTTCATAATTGAAGAGCTAAGTAGAAGAACATGTTAAGTAACAAAAGTTACATTTGAAGAAATTTGAAGTGAAAGTTTTTGCTGTAAATTTTAATGATTTATTTTCTGTTTGATACCATGTTTTAAAATATTAATAGTTATGGTACTAAACTCTCTGAGAAAAACTTATTGATATTTAATTATCAAATATTACAAATTATTAATATTATTGACATTATTAAATATTAAAATATTAAATATTAATTAATAATGCTTTAAATCTTCAAGACTAAATAGAATCTTAGTATTTTAGCTTCACCATGTGATAGGATACCTCATAACGCTTTCATTCAAAAGATAAGTTTGTTTTTTTTTTTTTTTTTTTAGAAAATGTAGCATAACATGTTCATCCACTCAGCTCTTCAGTTAAATAAGGCAGAAATTTCTGTTAAATTTTGGTGGTAGCAAAAATCCGTACAAGTTGTCAGCTATAAAAACGAATATTTCTTTAGCCCTTTTAGGGGCGGTGGTATGATTATGAAACCACTTAATTTTAATTCCTAAACGGCACAACGGTACCAGAATTTTGGTAAAATATTTTCCATTTAATAAGCATGTGAAATATAGTCTTTTTTTTATTTGCAAATAATTTTTTTGGTAAATTCCGGTGTCATTCATTTATTTCAACACTTTAGCATTGAAAAAGCTTTTCTCCTGAAAGGGTTAATAGAATAGTATTTCCAGAAGGTTCGCGGATGGATCGCATTAGTTTAATTCAGGGATGGCCAACCTGCGGCACACGTGCCACAGAGATACCAGTATTTATATACAGAAAAAATGCATTGTTTAATGACAGAATGGCTGCAATTTAAAAAGGACAAAATTATAATTCTTAGAAAACGGTGTCAAGTGAATTTTAAACAAAAAGTTTGGCCACCCCTGGTTTAATTAATTTATGATAGGAGATCATTATTACATAAAATGCATAAACAAACAATTATTGTTCAACAATAAATTGCCGAATTTTTAAAGCTTTGTTAACGTTGGATGTTGAGTGTTTTTCTTTTCAACAGAGTGAAAATATCTAGGGCAGGATTCGAACTGGGATCTTAGGTTCACGTTATCGGTATGCCAAGTGAGCTTCCCTGACGTACTTAACTGAAAGCTTTATGCACATTAATCTATTTAATGCGAAAATTATTTGAGGGGGGGGGGGGGGGGGATCTTTGCCATTTAAACCAGCTCTTTCCTTTCATCTTTTATTAATGCTTAAGGACGTATTTGGAGTTTATTGTTGACTTATTGTTTGAAAGAAGAACTTGCCATCACAGTCAAATGACGTGAACGTTCATGAGTCAAAAGTAAATCTAATGTTTATGTTTGATTTTTGAAATACTGACAAAATGTAATAGTGGAAAATTATAAATAATTAGAGAAATGAATTGTTATTGTCTTCATATGATTTTGATACGTATCTGACAAGGTGCAAAAATGTAGGATTCGAAATGTTTTAACCTTCCTAGTACCATTAGAGTCTTTTTTGACCCAGTTATTTTTTATTTTGAAGCGTTTAATATTTCGAAACAGAAAAAAAAAATATTTGTTTCTTAATATATAAAATCAAATAGACACCTCGTAGTCAGAAGTTCGATATAATAAAGTTGAATTTATGGTTCAAATCATGTAAAAGTTAGAATGATCATACAATATCAACACCTCGTACTTGGAGGGTTAACTATTGAATCTAACTGATTAAAAATAGCAGTCTTTTTCTTTCTTAATCACAAAATTCTGTCATCGTATACGGCAAATATTAATTTTTCAAATTAGCGTTAGGAATCCTGAAAATATACGTTATCAGGAAATTCCGACACTCGAAATAAAATGGCTTCAAACATACCCTTGAACTAATGGATTTTCCATGCATGGCGTGCTTTCATCAGGTACAATGCGCGGTCCGAAAGACGAATGGTACTAACCGTAGGACTATGAATAAAGAATAATTGACATATTTTCAAAATGGTGAATCTTCAACTCTAACTGGTTTGACTGTGGCTCATTACCGTCGGGGCAATTTTCCACCAGTAAATTTTAATAAATTTTTTCTCCTTTTTTAAATGCCTTATTATAGTAGAATTTCATTCACAATTAGGCCAAAAACTGATATGTATTTTTACTGGTGGAAGTTTACTTTGACGGTAGTCCAGCCCTACGTTGCCATATTCCGATAACCAAATAACCTCCTATCCCTGTCAATGAAAGAGATTATAGTACCCGGGCAAACTTGCACCAGTAAAAATGAATAAATCTTTTTTTCATAATTGTGTGAGAAATTTTGCATGAATAAATCTGTAAAATAATGCGAAATTATCTATTCAAGATTTATTGGTGGAAGTTTGCTTCTTCAGTAATAAAACTCTGTGAATCCGATCTAAAAAACAGCCGCCACTCTTGTAATAATCTTCTCAGTTACTTCACTTGCAACTGCTACACTCTACACTATATGTCGCCTCCTCTTTATTTATAACTCCATTATACCAACATGTAAGGTAATTGTTTCAGCCTGATTTATTTGTGCAGCTCATTACAGTATGAAACCAAGGTATCAAGTTCGAACCTTGGCCTGGATATTCTTCACTCTGTTGGGAAAAATTGTTAAAATTTTACAAGCAACAAGAATTCCTTACGTAATGTACTATTTTTTTCACATTAATATTTCTTAATTTTTTCTGCTTTAAATTTCTCATACTAATGAAAGAAGTGAGATATACAGGGTGTTTCAACACGACGGTTACAAACTTTCAGGAGAGATACAATACACCTAAGAGATGGAAAATCACATAGTAATGCATGTCGGAAACTCTTCCGTGCAGCGGTAGTGATAACAGTCAGGTGTCGCATTGCATAGAGAAAATTTTATTGTTTCGACCAGATCCCTTTATCAGTAATCTTCACGATCATTTTATTTAAAATACGCTGTAGAAACGTACGATGAAGATATTATTTTCAAAATAGTGATTGGAACAATAAAAGTTTTATTATAGAATGCGGCCCCTGTATACAAAACATAAGAATGGAAGAGCACTAACAGGGTGTGAAAACATGTTTATTATTCTTAGCACCGCAAAAATGCTGGGAAAATGCTGAACAGTGCCGAGAAACTGCACGCATTGTGGCAGCTGCTGAGGAAGTCCGGGACACGTCCGGTATTTTCGAGAACTGCAGAACTTCCATGCACCAGAGATCTGAAGTCTGCATCACGGCTCTGGGTCGTAATTTTGAAACTTCTTTGATGACGATTGTTGTCTCCCTTTTTGTACTTATTTCTTAGTGTTTTTGCTATGCTAAGGATAATAAACATGTTTCCTCACCCTGTTCGTGTCCTTCCTTTCTTGTGTTTTGTGTTATCATGAGTGTTTCTAAGTGTCCCTTTTAAAACAGGGCTCCAAATGCTCTGGCCACCAGTATTTTAAAGTAATTTTCTTCACCGTACCTAATGTCAGAATTATCGGCGATTAAGGATGGCGTAATAAATTGTAAGAAATTAGTGGTTTCCAGGCATTTAGAGCATTCCTTTACGCGAGACACTTGGCAACGCTATTCGTTAACCCGGGAATGCTCGCGCATATCCAGGATATGAACGATTAACACTTGCCACCAATAAATTCAAACAAAAATCGTCTTTTTATTTAATCGTTGACATTGCTCACAAATAATAATTTGACGATTACTTTTCGAAAATTAGTGGTGAGAAATGTAATAACCGTGCCCAGCCTGGGTATGACACACCCTGCGCGAACAATCTCGGGTTAATACCGCGAAAGAAAAGCGTTCCTGACTATGCATTGTTATGTGATATCTCATCGTCTAGGTACACTCTATCTCTTCTGAAACTTTGTAGCCACTGTGCTGAAACACCCTGTATACAACGCGACGTGCATAAGATAATAATCATAAGAAATACAGATAATTCTCCGGTAAGCCAGCAATTAGCCTCTTGTATGCGGTGAGTTTTTAGACGCCAAAATTGCCATCACGCCTTCGGGCCATTTTCGTGAAGATTGGCTAGTCGATAGTAAAAAAATCAAAGAGAATATTACTTTAATAATATTTTTAGTTAATTATACAAAATAGAAAGAAAACTAAGAAGCAAAAATAGATATACTCATGGCATTACAAATATTCATCTGCAAATAGAATATATTTCTCTTTAAAATATTCTCTTATGAATATTGATAGGAATCTTGATGTAATATGAACATAAAAAAATTTCACACTTTTGCACCTGCACACAATCTGAATATATATGTAATAAACAACGATGGAAATCATTTTTCTGAGACGAAAAAAAAGCGCTAATTAATTTCTATTGTAATTTAACAGGTTAATGTTAAGATACAATAAACACTTGATTTTCTGAAATGTTATTATCGATTCTGGAAATATTTTTTAAGCTAAAGTTCTTCATATTTTTTTAAATTCGAGATGTTTCACATTATAAAATGAAGTAAATTGCTTCACAAAACATATTTAATGATAAATTATGCTTATAAACTCTACAAAATGCAAACTACGGCACAGTCTTAAGGATGAATATTGAAAATCAGGGTCATTAAACATAATTTCTGACATAAGAAACACAATTTTTTGGATAATGGAACTGGAAAAATATATTGGATATTCTTAATAATGCAGCACATTAGTTAGGAGATGATCAATGAAGCCAGCGTTTTCTTACTATTTATCATACATATAGAAATGCAGAGAAACCAGATATAAAGAAAATAAATGACCACATAATGATTTGGATTCCCTCACCATTAACGTATATTGTTCTCTTACAAAATATTATTTTACAGATATTTTCTGTGTCATATGTTTTACTTTGTTACTGACCTTTCATATGGCAAGCCAATAGTGATGTTAAAATTTAGTCAACATATATTTAAAGGGAAAAAAAAAGCAATTTAACAAATTACAACGACCATTTGGAAATTGATTTTTTGAAAGACTAAAATTTAAGACATAAAAAATCGCACGGAGTTGATCATACATTACGTAGGCCATGAATTAAATATTAATAGTGTTATTACACGTACAAATTGCAAGCGACAAAAATCGCCTGCGAATCGTCAGATATCCTGAAACTTACGTATTATCCACCTGAAACTTACGCATCATCCAAGCATTTCATTGTCTGTTCGGTAAAAGGCTTTTCCATCGTCAGATTTCTTGGAAATCTGACGACCCATTTTAAAAGAAATTTCATTCATAAACTTCTAAACATCCCATAATAATACTTTTTACATCGTCGTATATAAGAAAAAAAAATGTACTTTTAATTGCAATTTGTTTGAAAGCTGTATCTCAATTTGTTTCTGAGTTCTTAATTTTTTTGTAGTTTTTATTAATTTTTAGTCATAGTGGCAACAGTAGTATCCATCTCTGTTGAAAGTAAAGGGAAATTACTGTATAGACCAATCAAAAAACGAATAAAATGCGGATTAAACCAATAAAAAGCTTCAGATATGCTTTTGATTTCCTACCCTGACGAGGACAATAACCATTTTTCCAAATGGTTAAAAAATAAGTATAACTTTATTGACTTTTAAATAAAGGTAAAGTTTTAACTCATTAAAACTGGTTGGCAAGGAAATGTGCCACGTAAGCCGAATAAAAGTTTTAAATTTGAATACCAGTATTTCAGTTTGGAAATTTTCACATTATCTAATCTCAAATTTTGAGTCATTAAATAATTCAAAATTACAGTGTGGAGAAGACTGGTGTCGAAGAATTATAAGAAGTGTAAAAGAAGCTCGTCCTTAATGGGCTAATAGCAACTAACAATAACTAAACACAGGGCACAGGTAATTTGAGATAATATATTTTAAACTGACTGAAGCCATAAAAGAAGATCTAGGTCAGATTGAACAATCAGAAGCTATTTTCAGAATTTTAAGGTTTCACGCGATATGAATACCAATCAATTTTTTCGAAAAGAAATATTTGACTAACTTATTAAATAAATTCTGATTTTAACACTAGAACGGCGGGAAATTTTGCTCAAGTTTTATAAAAAATATTTCACATCAGAATTTTTATTTAGAACTATTTAACTTATTTATTTAAGTTATTTTTGGGCAACATATATTAATCTTATATTATTAAAAAAATTCTGGTTCGAATCGAAATGTTTTCATTCGGAAAGGGTCAAAATGACCCCTCGCCGCCGTTCTAGTGTTAAATATGTCAACCTTTTATTTTTGAAAAAAAAAAATAGTGTTAAAATTCTTTGAAACGTAGGAAGTGTAAGAAACTCAGTCAGTTTTAAAACTATAATTTTGAATTATCTGTAAAATTGTATTATAATTAACTTCAAACATGCAACTATTTTACTTCCGTTTAATCCTTAACGGACCGATTGCGCCATAAAAAAGAATTGGCACACTTAACTAAACCAATTCTCTCAGCACCACTTTTTTTTAGAAACATTTTTACTTGTAATTTGGCAACATGTGCAAGAGAAATTTACTAAAACAATTACTTTACAAATATAGTGGTGAGAATAAAATATAAAAATAGAATCATTAATTTAAAACTATTGTCCGTTAAGTTTTAAATAAAAAAGATGTGGACTAAAATATTTCTTTAAAGTTTCAACAAAAGTTGCGAAATCAAATGTGATGCAGCTTATACTGATGAACACTTTTCTCGGAAAATACTGAAGCAATTCAAAAATTTTTTTAATAGTTTTAGCATTAAAAATGTTTAAATTGCACCTTTGGAAAGAAATAAAAAAGATAAAATATAATCTTTATGATAATTTAAATTAAAATATCATACAATTTGTTTTGAAAATTGCTTAACTGTATTTATTTTTTGCCAAACGATCAATTAATGAAATAACTAAAACCCAAAATATTCAAAAATGCTGAATAGCTTCGGTAGTTCCCAAGGAATTGATACATCATTGCCAGCTATTTACATGTGTTTTTTCTCATCAACATATAGTTAAAAAAAACTACGGTGAAAATGTTATTGAAATCGCATCAGCTGTGCCGAAGAAAATCTACATCAAGTTGGGACCATGTCAGGTTATCACATACTTGTGAACCCTCTGTGCCCTGTGATTTCCCAAGAAATTTTGCTCATTCAGTTGGTACCGGACATGAGAGAAGCAGGCTCTTGCAAAAGGATTGGAGTTATGAACAAAGAGGGGGAATCATATAGTGTAGATTTTACCAGTTGCGAGTAAAGTAACTGAGGAGGTTGTCATTAGATAGCGACTGATTTTTTTTTTTTTTTTTTTTTTTTTTTTTTATCGGTTCAACAGTTTCTGATTACTGCCGAAACAAAGCTTCCGCAGTAAATTTTGAATATAAACATTTCCTCTTATTTTAGCGGTTTATTCACGTAAAATTTCTCTCAGAAATAGGGGGAAAATTCTATTAGATTTTAATGGTAGAAGCTTCCCGGGCATTCTAATCTCTTTCATTAACACTGACAGGCTGTTGTTTAGGTTGTAACGATATCGCTGAAACGCAGGGCCTGACTATAGCCGAAGTAAAGTTATACCGGTAAATATATATATATATATATATATATCTTTTTGGCTGCAAATACGAATGAAATTCTGCTTTGATAAGGCGTTTAAATAAGAAGAAAATGTCTATTCAAATTTACTGATGGAAGATTTCCCCGACTGTAATTAGACACTACGAAATTCGTTACAGTTGAAGCTTCGCAATTTTAAGGATATGCAGAGTTGCCAAGTCTCCGCCTATTTGAATACAACTATTATCTTAGAGAAAATGTTTTGCTTTTAAATCTCCCAAATGTTCCAATTAAATACAAAAACATTTTCTGTATTAAAATAAGGGTATTGAAAAAGCCGGAGGCTGGACAGCACTGGATAAGGTTAGTTGGGGTAACTGGACCCACGAGGTATCTGGACCATAGGCTATTTTATAAAAAAAACTGTTGAAGTTTTCTAAGTTTTTGCTTTTGTGAACAATGCACCTTAATCTCTACTTCCTAAAACAACGTGTGTCAAGTCAATCATAACTCTCACTTTGCTGTGATATGTTGTCAAAAATTTACGTTTCTTTTTTTTAAAAACAACGCCAACATGGTTGAACTTCCTCGGCTTTTTATTAGAATACTGCAAGTACTTTTATTAAACAAGATTTTTTTTAAGTTTAGGTATATAAATACATTAATATTATTAAGTATCTATACGTATTTACTTCATGTTTCAAATGTAAGCCCGGTGTCCCAGTTACCCCATAAATTTTTCAAGAATGGGGTAATTGGGACATGTATCCGGGATAACTGGGACATGCTGGATCCAGTTACCCCAATAATTATAAATAATTTTTTTGAGTTTCTCTTACTACAGGAAATAAATTTCTCCATTGTTTTTTGATAACAATATAGAAAATTATAGAATACCTTATTAAAATTACGTAATAAAATTAAAAAAAAAGCATATTGGGTTGTATCAAACTAAATTTCTTGACCCCTTTGAAAGGCGGTGATGCCGTTATGGCATCACATAATTTAAATCCCTAATTGCCACATTGGCACCGGAATTTTATAATGAAAATTTCACCTTTATTAAGTACGCGAAAATATACTTTTACTTGTTTACAAATAGATTCTCTTGTAAATACTGGTGTCATTAAATTATTTCAACATTTTACATTGCCCCTGAAAGCGATATAGCCAAACCTTGAAATTGTACGATACACAGGGGTCGCACTCTATAGGGAAACTTTTATTGTTCCTACCACTATTTTGAAAATAATATTTTCATCGCACCTTTCTTTAGACTATGTTAAATAAAATGATCATGAAGGTAACTCATAAAGGGTTCTGGTAGGAACAATACAAATTTCCTTATATAATGCGAACCCTGTATACAGATAAAGTACTTAAGTACTTACGTAGCCGTTTGTTCATAGATTTACCTTGCTATTTTTTTCCTTAAAATACCGATGTGACTTTTATACTTATTACCTATACTAAAGTACATAAGTACGCACTTAATTTTTATGTTTTTGGTATAAATAAATCTAATATTTTCACTTTTAGTGCTTTTTTTCGCTACAGGTCCCGAGTTCGGATCCCGTCTGCGCAAGGTTCTCTCAACCTTTCATCCCATCGGGGTCGATAAAATGAGTACCAAGCTTGCTTGGGAACTAAACACCGAGGGTTTCGCGTTGGGCTGACCACCCGGATGGAGCGCATGCTACATAGCACTTCGGAACCCACGGTCACGTAAACAGTGTTGGGCACTGTAGGCCCTGATCATTCATGGATCGTTCAGCTGCAGGTTTAGTTTAGTTTAGTGTTTTTTAAGACACATTGACAGAAAAGGTTTCCTTTACAACGCTCTTTAGTTGATGTATAATTTACATGATCTGCCGGGCTTGAAATTTTTTAAGTTGTTTACACATTTTCAAACAGGACCTGATATCCCATATGAAAAAAAAAAATAAATAAACGTGTGTGGAACATAGACCCTCCTGGTCCACTTACCCTATTTTTATGGGGTAACTGGACCCATGAGGGAAGAAAGATGAAATATGCATATTTTTATATTTTTAAATATTAAAATGTAATTTTGAGTATTTCCGTCTGATAGAGGGAAATTAACTGAACACATTTACAGAAGTTCAGACTTTAATTCAAATGAACATTAGCTTTTTGAATCTGAATTGTCAGAAGCTCCAGAGTCACGTTGTAAGATCATGGCCCTGTTGCCCCAACTAACCATATGTTTTATTCACGTTTATCTTTATTCATAGTTCCATGACAAAATACAGGTTTGCCACATGCGGATTTTTTTTAAATTTCTCCTACTACTATTAAAAAAGAATAATCATTGTATAAGGTGGGTTTCCACTATTTTTGAATAGATGTTTTCTCCCTATTAAAACTCAGAAGTCTATTCGAAAATCAGTGCCACAATCCACATATTCCTATATAATATAATCCATAAGCATTGTCACTCGACAAGACATTGCGTCAGCTTGTAGGATTAGTATGAAAGACGATGTGCTCTAAATTAAAAAATATGCGTTGTGGGAGACGGACTTTTCAGTCTTTATACGGTCTCTTGAATTTGAGAACCACTACATTCACATCATTACTACGTTCACATCATTATTCTGTATGTATTGATGCGTATGAATAGGTCATACTTTTGTTGATAGAACACATGCAAGAAAACAATGGAGAATGGAAAACACTCCATAAAAGTTTTGTGAAACAAAGTTTTAAGAAGTAAGAGAAACTGTCGCAATATTAGCCCTTTGGGGAGCAAGTACTTATATTGCTAAACTGTTGAAATGAGCGAATGTCACTAAAACTTAAGAACAATTTGATTTGAAAATAAAATACTTATTTTGTTGAAGTTCATTTTAAAAGAAGAATTTCATTAAATGTTTCTCTGTGGCACTTGATATATTAAATTAATTGGCATAAGTTATATACTGCCCTTCAAAATTTAAAATTATTTCTATTTATTATCCCTTTCCAAAGTGCTGCCAGTGTGCTACTTTTTTAAAATTCAGATTTCTTGATTGGAACCACTTTACTGAAATGGTAAAATTCCTCTGGATTTCGCCTTAATTAATATGTCATTAAATAAAGCGAATTTTACTCTTTAAAAAATGTTGCCAATCAAGAAATATGAATTAAAAAAAGTAGCCCACTGGCAACATTGCATTTGCATCCGAAGGGTGGGTTTTAGGATTTTTGTTTTTTGCAGAAATACTTAATTCACACCCATAATTCTGGATACCGTAATTCCCGCGTCTTCGCCGCGGCTTAGTTAAGCCTTTTTCATACCGGAAATTGTATTTAAAAAATGAAGTAAAATAAATGCTAAGAAAAAGGAATCACATTTTATTTAAAACAAATTCTGGTAGGAAATCAAGTTATCTGAGCTGCGGCGCATACGCGCGAAATTACGGTAGTAATTTTTGGATTATTTAATAGCAGCCATTTCGTGGTTTTATGAAGGGAAAATATCTCTTTCGGAATTTTCAGTATGGATTTGGAATTTCACAATAAAACCACGTTGTACTAGTTGGTACCGCTGCCGCTAGATATTCCGTGAAACTCTGTTTGCATCAGAGTCGGAAATCAAACGCTTGCTAGTGAGAAGGTAAGTTATGTTTTATTTTCTTAAGTTCCAGTTGGAAATTTGTGAAGAATGAGTAAGTTATAGTTGAAGCAGCAGAAGTGGTATTTTAGCACATAGTTTAACCCGCTAACCACCAAAACTATAAGGATGAGATTTTCAACTTTCTGGCTGAACGTCGTTTCCCACCACAAATATTGAAAGATAATTTTCGCTTAGTTTAATGTTAGGATTTTATGTCTTTAAGTAAGGCGAATTTTTTTAATTGGAAAATAGTGGTGGGTAGGTACATAATTTAAATTTGCGCATTTATTTTTACTGTTGCGTGAACGCAACACTAGCAGTAATGGGCTAACGATTCTTGAAGGGTAAAATATAGCGAGATGTTGCGCAGAGTGGTCGGACTAATAGAGATATGTCTGAGGCCTATTTATCTCTAATTTTCTTGAATGCTTTTCGAGATTCTTACCGAACTCTTCGTTGAAGTAGCCTATTAGGACGATGGAATTAGTGAGATCTGGTGCCATGTTAGCGATGATTTTGTTAATTAACTTATGGTGGCCGCCGAGTCTGTGGTGTATGAGATATCCTATTTTGTAATTTGGATAGCAAGCGTAAACTTAGACGCCTGTAACATTAATTTGAAATTTACCACGAAATGCTCTACCACCGTGGTGTCACTGGCTATGCCTCCACTCAGGTTGAAAGTCCCGACTACGAGCGGGTAGTAAGCAGTGTTGCCAGATTAGGGACTTTTTAATTCAGATTATTTGACTCTCACCATTTTTTTAAATAGTATAATTTGCCCTATTTTTCAGAATTTTTAATCTATTTTTAAATAGGCCGAATATTTCTATTTCAAAAAATAATCAACAATTTGGGGACAAAAAGTCCCCAATCTGGCAACACTGGTAGTAAGGGGCTGTTGATGCTTCTGTTGACGATGGTCTTCCGAAAAGTGCCGACTGTGTACCCATGATTCTTGGATTAGACTGCGCTTGAAGTTGAAGTTTATGACATAATTGGCTTTCAGTGTATGCGAAATCTAACGCGCCATGTTATTTACATCATTTTGCAGGCTGATCACCTGAGGCAGCATCCGTTATCTTCCCTGCGCATGACGAGGTCGATGTATCTGCATGGACGGCAGTCGAGGTTTGATCAGTGGCTCTTCTACGAGGGTCAGCGGAAGCAGGTAAGCCGGTTTGTGTGGATACGTGATGCCGTTTTATTTACTAGCCGATTTCTGCAAGAAACGCCTTAGTCAGAGTGGCAAAGCTGTTAGGCTGTCACTTCTTGATGTCATTCTGGAACCAGAGCCGGCCGCAGACGACGCAAGGGCATTCTACTTCGTTCTCCAGAGAGCGTATGCTGAATTTCTTGTCTCCACCAGCGTAGCGAAACAGCACGTCGGGCGGTGGCTCGTAGAGCAGTGACAATCAGAGATCCCTTTTGACGGCTAACTCGATTCTGGATACCTCTTGTGTGGTATCGCTGGACTTGCCCCTTCTCCGCCTACATGATAGATTTTTTTTTGCCCCTTCGGCATTTTCTGCCGAGGTGCTAGCTGTTAGACTTCCCTGACGCTTTTTTCGGCCGTTTGTTTCGGACCCACTCGAGTCTAGCTGTTCTTCCACCAGGGCCGTGAACATTCTTTCTTTCTGCCTCAGTTTATGCAAGATACGTCTTTACAAACTTCTGAGTGGATGAAGAGTTCTCGTTTTTGTTTTCTTGATGGATTTTGCAAGATGAAAAGTTTAAAATTCTTGCCGCTGCTGCTTCTAATTTAATGAAACAATATCAAATAATTACTTAAAGGTATAGAATTTATTGTTCTACAGGACTTGTTTAATTGTTTCTCCCGAATTTGCACAAACACTAGAGATAGTCTATATATTTATCTAATGGTCGGACAAAGAATTGCGATTTTAATTACAATATGTAATGAATCATGACAGGAAGTGTTATTGTTCTTAACACTAGAACGGCGGAAATTTTTACTCAAGTTTTAAAAAAATATTTCACATCAGAATTTTTACTTAAAATTGTTTAACTCATTTATTTAAGTTATTTTAGTGCAGCATATATCAATCTTATATTACAAAGAAATTTCTGGTTCGAATCGATATGTATTCATTCAGAAAGGGTCAAAATGACACCTCGCCGCCGTTCTAGTGTTAATGGTTTAGTCGCCCGATGCTGTGCGCAGTCATAAGCTCGGGAATTGCACATGTGTCCATGATTGCCAGTAAAATACTAATATATTATTTTGAATACAGCTATTTTTGTAAATAAATAGTCACGCTATATAGTCACAGTATTTTTGCGGTTAAATCAGGAGGCTATTTCGATCTGAAAATAGTCGTATTGAAAAAAAAAAAGTTTTTTTTTATTTCTCTGGAAACCATGCATGTGTCCCTCTCGGGTTTTGGGAACTGTCTAATGGCATAATTACCAACTTTTACACTTTTTTTTTGTTACCACTAAAATTATATAGTAAAAGTTTTCATATTTGATTAGTGAACTTTGCAATTCAACAGGACAAAAATTTTAGTTAAATTTTAGTGGTAAGAAAAAAACGTAACAGTTGGCAGCTATGCTATGGGTGTCACCGCGGAATGTGTTTTCGTACGAAGCAGGTTGTAGTGCAGATCACCCGCGTAGTGATCGATCGAGAAAGACGTTTCATCAAATATCATGTCAAAAGAAAAATTCCTGAAGCGAACGTATGTATGCGCTAATGATGCAAATAGATTAAAAATATCTTTTATATGAATTCAGTGTAGGTTAGCTGATGAGTCGCAATGGAAATCGAATAGCTTTTAACTTCCTAATTGTTATTTTTAGGGTTTCGTTCATCTGACGAAACCCTATTCGTCTCGCTCCTCTGTCTGTCTGTCTGTCTGTCTGTCCGTCTATCCGTCACAGAGCCCGTTCTCAGAAACTACACATGTTGGAGATTTCAAATTTTGCATACTTATAGATGACCACCACACATCATACGACAAATCATAAAATTTTGAAAAAGTCGTACATTTAACCCTTTGGGCTCCCACATATGTATTTTAAACAATTCTTTCTAAGTGAGTCCCTAATTAGGTTGCAGGCATGAAAATTTGCGTACTTATAGATGGACACCTCAGATCAAACGACAAATCATAAAATTTTGAAAAAGTCATTCATTTAACCCTTTGGGCTCCCACATGTGTATTTAAAACAATTCTTTCTGTGTGAACCTCTAATTAAATTGGAGGCGTGAAATTTTGCATACTTATAGCTGAATACCTCACATCAAAGGACAAATCATGAAATTTTGAAAAAGTCGTACATTTAACCCTTTGGACTCCCACATGTGTATATTAAACAATTCTTTCTATGTGAACCTCTAATTAGATTGGAGGCGTGAAATTTTGCATACTTATAGCTGAATACCTCACATCAAAGGACAAATAATGAAATTTTGAAAAAGTCGTACATTTAACCCTTTGGGCTCCCCCATGTGTATTTCAAACAATTCTTCAATGTGAGCCTCTAATTAGGTTGGAAGCGTTAAATTTTACAAACTTATAGCTGAACACCTCACATCAAACGACAAACTATAAAAATTTGAAAAAGTCGTACATTTAACCCTTTGGGCTCCCACATGTGTATTTTAAACAATTCTTTCTAAGTGCGTCCCTAATTAGGTTGCAGTCGTGAAATTTTGCGTACTTATAGATGGACATCTGAGATCAAACAACAAATCATAAAATTTTGAAAACGTCATACATTTAATCCTTTGGGGTCCCACATGTGTATTTTAAACAATTCTTTCTATGTGAACCTCTAATTAGATTGGGGGCGTGAAATTTTGCATACTTATAGCTGAATACCTCGCATCAAAGGACAAATCATAAAATTTTGAAAAAGTCGTACATTTAACCCTTTGGGCTTCCCCATGTGTATTTCAAACAATTCTATCTATGTGAGCCTCTAATTAGGTTGGAGGCGTGAAATTTTACAAAATTACAGCTGAACACCTCACATCAAACGACAAACTATAAAATTTTGAAAAAGTCGTACATTTAACCCTTTGGGCTCCCACATGTGTATTTTAAACAATTCTTTCTAAGTGAACCCTAATTAGGTTGGAGGAGTGAAATATTGCATACTTATAGCTGAATACCTCACATCAAACGACAAATCATAAAATTTTCAAAAAGTTGTATATTTAACCCTTTAGGCTCCCACATGTGTATTCTAAACAATTCTTTTTAAGTGAGCCCCTAATTAGGTTGCAGGCATGAAATTTTGCGTACTTATAGATGGACACATCAGATCAAACGACAAATCATAAAATTTTGAAAAAGTCATACATTTAAACCTTTGGGCTCCCACATGTGTATTTTAAACAATTCTTTCTATGTGAACCTCTAATTACATTGGAGGCGTGAAATTTTGCATACTTATAGCTGAATACCTCACATTAAGGACAAATCATAAAATTTTGAAAAAGTCGTACATTTAACCCTTTGGACTCCCACATGTGTATATTAAACAATTCTTTCTATGTGAACCTTTAATATGATTGGAGGCGTGAAATTTTGCATACTTATAGCTGAATACCTCACATCAAAGGACAAATAATAAAATTTTGAAAAAGTCGTACATTTAACATTTTGGGCTCCCCCATGTGTATTTCAAACAATTCTTTCTATGTGATCCTCTAATTAGGTTGGAGGCGTTAAATTTTACAAACTTATAGCTGAACACCTCACATCAAACGACAAACTATAAAAATTTGAAAAAGTCGTACATTTAACCCTTTGGGCTTCCCCATGTGTATTTTAAACAATTCTTTCTAAGTGCGTCCCTAATTAGGTTGCAGGCATGAAATTTTGCGTACTTATAGCTGATTACCTCACATCAAAGGACCAATCATAAAATTTTGAAAAAGTGGTACATTTAACCCTTTGGACTCCCACATGTGTATATTAAACAATTCTTTCTATGTGAACCTCTAATTAGATTGGAGGCGTGAAATTTTGCATACTTATAGCTGAATACCTCACATCAAAGGACAAATAATAAAATTTTGAAAAAGTCGTACATTTAACCCTTTGGGCTCCCCCATGTGTATTTCAAACAATTCTTTCTATGTGAGCCTCTAATTAGGTTGGAGGCGTTAAATTTTACAAACTTATAGCTGAACACCTCACATCAAACGACAAACTATAAAAATTTGAAAAAGTCGTACATTTAACCCTTTGGGCTCCCACATGTGTATTTTAAACAATTCGTTCTAAGTGCGTCCCTAATTAGGTTGCAGTCGTGAAATTTTACGTACTTATGGATGGACATCTGAGATCAAACAACAAATCATAAAATTTTGAAAAAGTCATACATTTAACCCTTTGGGGTCCCACATGTGTATTTTAAACAATCCTTTCTATGTGAACCTCTAATTAGATTGGGGGCGTGAAATTTTGCATACTTATAGCTGAATACCTCGCATCAAAGGGCAAATCATAAAATTTTGAAAAAGTCGTACATTTAACCCTTTGGGCTTTTCCATGTGTATTTCAAACAATTCTATCTATGTGAGCCTCTAATTAGGTTGGAGGCGTGAAATTTTACAAAATTACAGCTGAACACCTCACATCAAACGACAAACTATAAATTTTTGAAAAAGTCGTACATTTAACCCTTTGGGCTCCCACATGTGTATTTTAAACAATTCTTTCTAAGTGAACCCTAATTAGGTTGGAGGAGTGAAATATTGCATACTTATAGCTGAATACCTCACATCAAACGACAAATCATAAAATTTTCAAAAAGTTGTATATTTAACCCTTTAGGCTCCCACATGTGTATTCTAAACAATTCTTTTAAAGTGAGCCCCTAATTAGGTTGCAGGCATGAAATTTTGCGTACTTATAGATGGACACCTCAGATCAAACGACAAATCATAAAATTTTGAAAAAGTCATACATTTAACCCTTTGGGCTCCCACATGTGTATTTTAAACAATTCTTTCTATGTGAACCTCTAATTACATTGGAGGCGTGAAATTTTGCATACTTATAGCTGAATACCTCACATTAAAGGACAAATCATAAAATTTTGAAAAAGTCGTACATTTAACCCTTTGGAATCCCACATGTGTATATTAAACGATTCTTTCTATGTGAACCTCTAATTAGATTGGAGGCGTGAAATTTTGCATACTTATAGCTTCATACCTCACATCAAAGGCCAAATAATAAAATTTTGAAAAAGTCGTACATTTAACCCTTTGGGCTCCCCCATGTGTATTTCAAACAATTCTTTCTATGTGAGCCTCTAATTAGGTTGGAGGCGTTAAATTTTACAAACTTATAGCTGAACACCTCACATCAAACGACAAACTATAAAAATTTGAAAAAGTCGTACATTTAACCCTTTTGGGCTCCCACATGTGTATTTTAAACAATTCTTTCTAAGTGACCCCCTATTCAGGTTGGAGGTGTGAAATTTTGCATAATTATAGCTGAATACCCTCCATCAAACGACAAATCATAAAATTTTGAAAAAGTCGTACATTTAACCATTTGTGCTCCCACATGTGTATTTTAAACAATTCTTTCTAAGTGAACCCTAATTAGGTTGGAGGCGTGAAATTTTGCATACTTATAGCTGAGCACCTCGCATCAAACGACAAATCATAAAATTTTCAAAAATTCGTACATTTAACCCTTTGATCTCCAACATGTGTATTTTAAACAATTCTTTCTATGTGAGCCTCTAATTAGGTTGGAGGCGTTAAATTTTACAAACTTATAGCTGAACACCTCACATCAAACGACAAACTATAAAAATT
This sequence comes from Maratus speciosus, assembly GCA_963932465.1. Lineage (NCBI taxonomy): Eukaryota > Metazoa > Arthropoda > Arachnida > Araneae > Salticidae > Maratus > Maratus speciosus. Next base: position 408,659,412 of record OZ010787.1, on the reverse strand, counting down.
TGAAAAAGTCGTACATTTAACCCTTTGGGCTCCCACATGTGTATTCTAAACAATTCTTTTTAAGTGAGCCCCTAATTAGGTTGCAGGCATGAAATTTTGCGTACTTATAGATGGACACCTCAGATCAAACGACAAATAATAAAATTTTGAAAAAGTCATACATTTAACTCTTTGGGCTCCCACATGTGTATTTTAAACAATTCTTTCTATGTGAACCTCTAATTACATTGGAGGCGTGAAATTTTGCATACTTATAGCTGAATACCTCACATCAAACGACAAATCATAAAATTTTGAAAAAGTCGTACATTTAACCCTTTGGCCTCCCCCATGTGTATTTCAAACAATTCACAAAACTATGTGAGCCTCTAATTAGGTTGGAGGCGTGAAATTTACAAACTTTCAGCTGAACACCTCACATCAAACGACAAACTATAAAATTTTGAAAAAGTCGTACATTTAACCCTTTTGGGCTCCCACATGTGTATTTTAAACAATTCTTTCTAAGTGACCCCCTATTCAGGTTGGAGGTGTGAAATTTTGCATAATTATAGCTGAATACCCCACATCAAACGACAAATCATAAAATTTTGAAAAAGTCGTACATTTAACCATTTGTGCTCCCACATGTGTATTTTAAACAATTCTTTCTAAGTGAACCCTAATTAGGTTGGAGGCGTGAAATTTTGCATACTTATAGCTGAGCACCTCGCATCAAACGACAAATCATAAAATTTTCAAAAATTCGTACATTTAACCCTTTGATCTCCAACATGTGTATTTTAAACAATTTTTTCTAAGTGAGCCGCTAATTAGGTTGGAGGCGTGAAATTCTGCATACTTATAGCTGGGCATCACACATCAAACGGCAAATCATAAAATTTTGAAAAAGTCGTACATTTAAGCTTTTGGGTTCCTACATGTGTATTTTAAACAATTCTTTCTAAGTGACACTCTATTTAGGTTGGAGGCGTGAAATTTTGCATACTAGCTGAACACCATCATGCGACAAATCATAAAAATTTTAAAAAAGTCGTACATTTAACCCTTTGGGCTCCCACATGCGTGTTTTAAGCAATTCTTCCTAACTGAGCCCCTTATTAAATTGGAGATTTGAAATTTTGCATGCTTATTATAGCAGAACACCTGAGGCCAGGCGACAAATTATCAAATCTTGAAAAAGTCTCACTTTTAACCCTTCGAGTTACCACATATGTATTTTAAGCAATTCTTTCTAAGAGAGCCCCTAATTAAGTTGGAGACATGAATTTTTGCATACGTATAGCTGAATATCTCAGACCACACGACAAATCATAAAATTTTCAAAAAGTCTTATATTATTTACTCCTCCGTGCTCTAACGTATATTTTAAGCAATTTTTCTAACCGCCCCCCTTTTCACCCGGGAGCACTTTTCCAACTTTTGCCGACACCCCTTTGACCATTCTTTCATATTATGCACCATAGCCTTACATATTTGAGTTCCACTTTTTACCGCCAGGGGCGCCTACTTATCTCGGGTCCTATGGGCCCAATCCCTTCGACTAATATATATACAGATAGTATGTAAAACGGAGTTTCGTTCGGATAGAGATTTGTTTAGAATAGAGTGCGCCCCTGGTTTCGAAATGTGGAACTAACAGATTTTTCAAAAGGATAAAGTGTTTTGAAATGAATATTAAACGATACCCTCTGTGCGATCTGTGATCACACTTACCCACTTGTTTCTTTTATTCTCTTTCAGAAATTATTTGAAAAACAATAATATTAAATAAGAATTTATACATGTTCTTCCAAATTTTGAAGATTTAAATGAGATGATTATATATATATATATAGATTTTCTAAAATGTCTTAATTTTATTTTTTTTATAATAATACGTATTAATTATGTCAGAATCTAAGTGTTGAACTGTTATTTATTTCTTTTTATTGACATTAGTGTTGAAAATTGCCTTTATTGCGAAAGGAATCTATACCAACTGAAATTTGTGAAATCATAAATAAAAAAAAATATGAAAAAAAATTACATATATTCTTCTATATTTAAAAAAATGATCACATTTTTAAAATAAGTATGGCATTAAAAAATCATATTGCTTATAAGATTTTTACATATATAAAAGTACATTATATATTTTACATATTTTACATATTTTTGCATATTTTATATTAAATTTTTGCTGATTAATGTCAGGATTTTTTATTTCTATGTGGTATTTATTTAGTTTTCATAACATTAGGTTTGTACACTGCTACCAATATCTGTAAAAAATGAAAAAAACACAATTATCGGGATAGAACCCTAAAAATGAACTGGACAATTTACCAACTAGACTATAAATACCATATTCCGTTACATAATACATTACATTTTTGCTGATTAATGTCAGGATTTTGTATTTCTAAGTGGTATTTATTTAGCTTTTATAACATTAGGTACACAGCTACCAAATATCTGTAAAAAAATAAAAACAAACAAACAAAAAAAAAACACACAATTATCGGGATAGAACCCTGAAAATTAACTGAACAATCTACCAACTAAACTATAAATATTGGTTTATCTAACTCTAATAACGAAATATAACGTACTTCGGAATGGTGCCGTATCGCTGTCATCGAAATACTCAAGACCAGATGACACGAATGTGACGTCATCACTAATCGACCGACTTCTCACAAATGTTTGAATTCACACCGGACAATTTTGAATAGTAACTTTCTTTTCTTTTATTTGTGGTATATCTATCGTCTTATAAAACAATAATAACTATTTAAACTTATTGGTGAGAATTCGGAATCTCTAAATAAAAATTCTGCCAGATGTGGAATGCTACATTGTTGCCGCATATGGCTGATTTTTTATTGGGGGATTCCAAATTCACACCAGTAAGTTTAAATATTTTTGTTTTATACGATGATAGACATTCCACAAATAAAATAAAAGAAAACTGCTATTCAAAATTTTCCGGTGTGAATTCCAAGACTACTGAGAAGTCGGTCGATTAGAGATGACGTCACACTCGTGTCCACTGGCCTTGAGTATTTCGATGGCAGCGGCTATATACGTTTAGCCGTTGTTAATGGTATTTATAATTTAATATTGACGTTTGTTTGTTTTTCGTAAAAAAAATACTACATCATCAAACAAAATACGATATAATCTAATTTTACAACCTTTCTGTTCTTAATTCCATTGTCTAAGTAAGTGTGTGTGTGCAATTTAATCAAATAGTTGCCTTCGATATATACTTGAAATAGGATTAACTCTCAATGAAAAAGTAAGTTATTCAAACACAGAGACCGCAGCTAATAGAAAAATGTTATCATTTCTCACCACTATTTATTAGTAATAATTCTTATTGTAAATTATTTTAACACTTGCAATATCAATCTACAATATATATCATTTTTCTGAATAGTGTTTTTTCCTAGTAAATCTTTTTATCGATCTGGCCTCTACTGTTAATGAATGAATATTAAGGTAAGCCATTATCGGGGCTTAAAGTTTTATGTGCCTCAGTTTTAGATTATTTCTTTTAAAAATAATATCGCATTTTTAAAAAATGTCTGATTCTTGAAGAAAAATTATCTGAATTTGTATGGCTAAGCCATCTATCGGCATAGAATAAATACGCAAAATACGAAGTAGCACGTTCGAAATATTGAATTAATAAGTTAGAAAAGCTAATTACTATAACAGAAAATCACCTTCGAAGCGCATTATTTCAGACATTTTTAATCTTCCAGTTCAAATCCTGTAGTTGTGTGGACAGCCGTTTTCTTCAAACAAAAACAACAACAACAACAACATAAATACATGAACACAAATCCATAAATAAATGTCTCATTATTATTTGAGATTTATTAGCTCTTCATATGCTATTTCTTTCAGACAACATTTAAAGTGTCGTCACTAAAAAAGAACCTTACATCTAACCATAAGCCACCTGTAAAACAAAGCAGGTATATAACTTTACGGTTCAATACTGATAACACTAGTCTGCATGATATCAGATGATTAAAAACCAATGACTGCCCTTAATTCATTTTTTATGCTGATTACAAAACTGTTCTTAGTTTTTTTTATTATTATTATTATTTTTTTTTTAAATCACGTATTCATAGCTGCCAACCTTCCACTAATCTTCCGTAATGTCTGGATTAATTTAACCAAGGTTAACCACATTTCGAACCAGAAAATTTATTTCATGAATGCTTATTTATTTAATTCCAGGTTTCTACGTGGAACATATTTATTTCCATTTCTTAAACAAACTTCTGGTTTGAAACGCGTTAAACGAGGGTCAAATTAACGCAAGTATTACGGAAGATTAGTTTGAGGTTGGCAGCTATGCGTATCGTTTGTTTGTAATAGACCCTAGTTGAATGCGAAGATTCATCGCTGAGAACAAGCATTATGTGGTAGTCACACATAACGTAAATTTCCCTTCATCACACACGAAAGATCAAAAGCTGGAATTTTCGTTTTTCCTCAAATCAAAGAACTGATGAAGGACAAGGATTTTGAAGAAACGATGACTGAGACAGAAAAAGACGCATGGACCTCTTTTAAATGTGTTATCAGAAACTTTCTAGGGAATAAGAAAGATCCAAATTACAGGAATATTGTTGAAACAATGCTGGAAATTTTCAAGAAGTTGGGCTGTAATATGAGTGTAAAAATGCATTTCTGCATTCCCATATCGACTACTTTCCAGAAAATCTGGGACATGATACTAAAGTGCATAAGGGAAGATGGAATGTAAATGTGATGACAGACTACTGTTGGATAATGAAGAGGAATATAAACGATGATGGAGGATCTGCAAGAAAGTCTAAAAGAAGAAAGTTTATTTAATTGAAAACTGTTTGCTTTTCGTTTTATTAATGAAATTTCATGAACTTATAAGGACGTTTTTTACATTATTTTTAACGTGTTTAAGGAAATACTTTGTATGAAATTGTGATAAATTTTTGATTGCATTAATGCGTATCTCCTAGGTTATTTCCGGAATCAGCATCAAAAATTGATTCAGAAAAACGTATTCATAGAAATCATCTGACAAAAAGTAATCTACTGCAATTTTAAAACTTCTAAACATAGCACATTTTCAGTTTTTACACCGTCGCATAGGGGGAAAAAGTACTCTTAAATGCAATTTGTTTGAAAACTGCATGTCAATTTATTTTTGAGATATTCATTTTTTTTGTCGTTTTTAATACGTCGTTTATATGTTTATGTCGTATATATGTTTGTATATATGTTTGTATATATGTTTAATATGTCGTTTTTAATGTCGTTTTTTTTCTGTAATGGTGGCAATTGAAGTACTCCATTTCTGTAGAAATTAAAGAGGAAAAAGTAGATTACCATATCTTTTTGTTGCTATATTCTCATAATAACTAAAAAAATGTAATGAACAAATTAAAGACTGAGGTTGCGTTTTCGTAACATTATATTTGTGGGTTTTTTTTTTTTTTTTTTTTTTTTTTTAATATATATATATATACCAGTAAAAGAGAAAAGTTAAACTTGCCTTATTTAATTAACACATTTCAGTGACTCATAAAGTAAAAGTAAGTGCTTAACAAAAAGTTGCGTAAACTGAATAAAATTCCTATAAAACATGCTGGCCCTTAATGCAGTGTTGCCAGTGGTCTACTTTTTTAAAATTCAGATTTATTCATTGGCACCACTTTTGTGAAATAATAAAATTCTCCTTGTTTTCGCCTTAATTACCCTGTCATTAAATAAGGCGAATGTTACCACTTCAAAAAAGTGGTTCCAATCAAGAGATACTAATTTTAAAAAAAGTAGCCCACTGGCAACACTGCCTGGCACAAGGATCCGCGATCCCTTTTACAAACATTAAGGGATTAGTTTTCTTAAAGTTCTGCCTTAATGTGTTAAAACTAGTGCTTATGTCAAGAATGTCGTCTACTATAGAAATGTATTTTAAAGACTATTTGTCTCACTGATTTTCTCCACATTTACTTAATTCCTATCAAAAAGCTGAAATAATGCCATTTTATTAATACGCGCTTAATAACGTTTTCCGAATTTTCAAATAATAAAAACGAATGATTTCCGATAAAACGTGGAGCTATTTAATTTTCAGTATTCATATTAATGTCATAAACAAATGAAGGCATATGATTTATTAAATACCCGATATTTTTGTCGAGTTTCCTTAATGACTACATCGCATTTTGCAGGTATTGTGTATTATTCTGCGATAGTGACGTCATATGCATATTTGTTTATATATGTTCTTTGATACTGGATCGCAAATGTGGAATTCTTCAGCGGATGCAAATGACGGCATTAATTTTATATAAAATAAAAGCGTGTATTTTAAGTCTTAAAACTGATATATGTTTTTAATTATCTATATTTATATTTTCTTTTTATGCGGGGCGACACTAAATTCTGAAAAAGCAGGATTCCTGTTTTCTAGGTTTTTTTTTTATTTTTTTAAACTTTACATATTCAATTAAATTTTGCTCATCAAAGCACTTAAGCGGTTTTTCTTCGGCATTCTACAACTCAAATTTTTGCTCAAATAATCTTCAGGTTTTCTTACCGTCAGAGGAGTAGCCCCACGGGGAGGGGGGGGGGACAGATGCATTGGACACCAGTAATTTTATAAAGTTTTCTTTGCCTTACACTCTAATTAAAAAGGAGTGACTATTCACTTCCGATGAGTGAATAGTCACTAACATACAAAAGTCAATTTTTACGCTTTTCTACCACTAAAATGTAATTAAATAGTTTTCTTTATTAACTTTTTCGCGGACAGTGTCCTTAAAAAAGGAAACCTAATTTTTATTTTACTGGCACCCAGAATATTTAATTAAAGTTTTCCCTTTTTAATGAACTTGAAAATAAGAATGTTCATATTTTTTTAATAAATTCGTTTATAAATTCTGATGTCAGTACAACATTTCATCAGTTTATAAACAAAAATACTCCGCGCCGGAAAGGGTTAAATAACAGACTTATACTGGTCAAATAAAGCAAATTTACTATTAGGAAAAAGTCAAAGAAAAGGAAAAAGTCAAAGTTGGAATCTATGGTATCTTACAAAATATGCATACACAAATCAATAACGGTATTGTTGTTTTTTAAAGTGTGACATTAATCCGGGATTATAATTGCAACTTAAAAATTTTACACTTTTTGTCCACACTATTTCGGAGAGTAACCTTCTTTAAACCTTTACGGCGCAGTGGTCCCAAGCCGGGACCACCTAATTTTAATTCCAAACTTACAAACGACACCAAGAATATTTTAATAAAACTCTGCTTTTACAATGAAAGTTAAAAGTAACAAGTTTTCATTTTCTAAAAAAGTCGTTTGTAAATTCCGGTGTCAGTCAATCATTTCATCATTTTACGAACAGAATTTTTCTGTGCCGGAAAGGCTTAATTACGTAAAGTACCGAAAGCAAGCCCTCCTTAACCCTAGATCTACCGGGAATTTTATTCAAGTTTTAATAAAACGTTCTACACAAGAATTTTTATTTAAAACTATTTAACTAATTTATTTACCTTATTTTTGTCTGGTTTATATACTTAGTTTATTTTAAAGAAATTTCTGGTTTGAATGAATATTTTGTATGTACCTGTCGGGTCCAATGGACCCGTCTGGTAGACGGAGGGTTAAGACCTTTTAGGTGAAAGTAATTGTGTTTCTGTAACGTGGAATTGACACCGGAATCTTCAAAAAATTTTATTGCAAAATAAGGAAAAGCAATTTTACAGCCCCCCCCCCTTTTTTTTTCAACCAAAGCTAGAAAAGTAAAATTTAATAATAATTTTCTGGTGCAAATCTTAATCAATCGTAAGTGGGATATAATATATCCGACCGCCCTTTAAGGGGTTAGCAGGCCGGAATTTTAAGGGGGCTTATAATTGGAACTTTTGTGAAAAGGATAGGAAAATTGAGAGGGTGGCGGCGTATATTTATAATTTATAAAATTTCACAGAATTTTTACAATTTGAAAAATAAAATCAGATCAAATTAACATTTTCCGGTTTTAAAATTCCCTTCCGCAGAAGAGAAGCAGTTTCCATTAATAAAAATAATAAATAAATGAAACAAATTTACATAAAATAATTAAATTAGATATAAAAGAAATATGAAAAAAAAATTATAAAACTTAAACTCAGTATAAATTTGTATTTAATCTTAGTTCATAAAAAAATCAAGGTAAACATTAATAGAATCCTTCGAAAGGAACATTCCTTTCAAAGGTCTGGTAGTGCTCATAGCTAAGTATGCCATTCTGGTACAATGATTTGTAAAGAAATTAGATAAAAATAAATTTAAAAAGATATATTCATTCAGGAGATATAGAAACAAAACATTTTAGCGATTTCCTGAAAAAACAGTAGGATTATAAGGATCAGAATATAAAACTTGAAGGGAAGGGCTCATAAATGCACTTTATCAAAAAATGAAAAATTCATTTATGTGAGGGTGGGAGTGCTTTTGGTACTTTACGGTAATAGAATATGGCAACATGCTTTTATTTAATAATAGAATATATGCAATTAAATAAAGCGAATTAGAAAATTCCGAATAGATTTCTAATCAGAGATAGCGACAAAAAAAAGTGTAAATGTCCATATCTATGTTTTATATTTAATTGAGTATTTTTGTATGAAAATATAAATATTGTTAAAATTGAAAAAATCTTTATTTGCGAGTCTGAAATATTATGAATTATTTTCGAATAATATGTCAACAATTTTAAAGCAAAAACATGCAAAATACATTGCTTATCTAAAATATATATAAAAAGCGAGAGAGAAAAATGTAAAGGTATAAAATATGGGCCTCACTCACAGTGAAATGCGACCTAAATAAAAAGTAACATTAAGACTTTAACTCAAATGCAAAAACATGATTCATGAAAAGGGGTTTCTCTCGTTCATGACAGGTCGTTTGTTACCTAACTTATTCGTTTTGGTCTATGCCATTTTCACGATATATCCAAGAGTAATTTTAATGCATCAATCATACTGCTTTCGAATGATCTGTTGTTTTCTTTTACCTATACCGGCAATTTATGTGTAGATGTGTGCCATTAATCTTAAGTTTCGATATTAGCACACGGTATACATTTGGAGTAAAGGCAAAATAAACAATAGAATATTTTAGTTGTTTGACAAATGATTATAAAGAGTGTTTTTTTAGAGGTGTGGTTTTCAAATTGACAACACTGTTTCTAGTAACAGTCAATTTGACCACTGACAGATGATTTGTGCTGATTTTTGCATTTCACCATTATATACTTACGACAGAAATATGCTTGCAAATTGTGCAAAACAGTAACAGCTTATTGCAAGAGACATTCGGTGAGCTCATGATTTCATTTAATGGACCTGTGAACTGATCTCCACGGATATGTGATCTCACACCAGTTGATTACTTTCTGTGGAGATATGTGAAGTCGCTTGTCAACGTCGATAAACCATAGACGTTTTGTACCACTTGGAAATCAACATTTACCGCGTTTTTGCTGATAAACGGTCCCATATGCTCGATAATGTGGTCGAAAATTGGACTTCAAGATTGTGCTTCATTCGAGACAGCCCGTATACTCGTAATAATTTTTAAATACTAAAGGCAAAAAATTATTTGTTTAATAAAACCAGTATAATGGCCATTAAAACTAGAACGCCCGGAAATTTTACCCAAGTTTCATAAAAATATTTTACACCAGAATTTTTATTATAAATTATTTGACTGATTTATTTAACGTAAATCTGCTTTTTTAAAATTTAACTTATTTTGTGAAAGAATTTCTGGTTCCAATTGACATTTAATCATATGGTCGGAGTCTAATCGACTCCTTCCGTGCGTTATAGTGTTAACACTATTTTTGTGTCTTTTATTTCGTTTTAAATTTGTATACCTCTGAAAAAAACACCCTATATTAAAATTAAATTCAATTTGCCTGTTTTTGGAAAACGTTTCAAATGTTTGTTTCAGACTGGAGATTTTGAACGTTTCTTTTTCCTGAAAGCCGACTTACACCACAAATTCCAAAAGGTAATCTGATTTATCTAATCCCATAGAATCTGTCATTAAATAAGCAGATATGCTAAGCTCCTACTTATCTGCCGTAATATCTGGGTTAATTTAACCCAGTTTTAGTAGTTTACTACCAGAATTGTTAGAATCAGAATTTTTTTTAAGAGAGGAAATTAAATAAGTTCCGCATGGAAACCTGAATTTAACCCTTAAATGCCTGACTTTTCAAAAATCATTGTAATAATGTTTTTCGGATTTCATTTCTTAAATAAATCATGGGAAAAATACTTAAAAAAATCATATTTTGTTTTAAGTATAGTTTAAAAAACAAGTATAGGCTATTTCCATGCGAACTTGTTAGTCTGTTACACAGCTGAAAATCGCTATGCTTGTTGGCCACCGTTATTTTCGAAAAGTTTGCTTCGCCTTATTCAATTGATGAGATATCTCCGACAAAATAAGTCACATTTTTCCGTTCTAGAATACTGGTAGACAAAAATCGTAGTATGTAACAGACATAACAAGTTCGCATGGAAATAGCCTATAGCTAAAAAACAGTTTGTTACTAATCAGCAATACTGGTGTTTAATTGAAAAAATAATTTCCATTGATAAAATTCTATAATATTAAACACACAAGAGTTTTAGGAACTATAATAAGAAATAAATTTTACTTGCTGACTGCAGGTCATAATAGGGTATTTTGCAAGCTCCCAAACAAAACAAAAAGAACAAGTAGCAACAACTGAAAAAATAAATATCTCTTTATTCATAAACAGCACAAGTGTTGTCATCTACATGTTGAAAATCGATTTAATAATATTTTCATAATGTATTTTATTGGCAACATTAGGCATTGTAGCTTCAATATTATTCTAAAGGTATTTTAGAGCCTAAATTGGGTATGTTGCCGAAAAGCAACACCAGGCATTTAAGGGTTAATTAAGAAAGATTTTTCAACGAAATCTTCTGGTTTGAAACGTTGTTGAACGTGGTCCGATTAATCCACAAATTAAGAAAGATCAGTGGGAGCTAGGTGGTATGCCACAGTGTTCCCGCATCTGACTGTTTTTTTATTGCGGGATTCCGAATTCTCATCATTAAGTTTAACCCTTTAGTGCGCAGCTTTGCATATATGTAAACAATACTGTTTTGAATTTAATAGATTTTTTTTATTCACCTATACCTAATTCACACCAGAAAATTAAAATAGCAATGTTTGCTTTAATTAAAAAACAGACACTCAGTATTTACATAAAGCGATTTTAACCATTGAAACTTTCTGGTGTAAAGCCAGATTCTCTGAACTACGTAATTTCTAGAACATATTCTATTATGGCAATTAAAGGGTTAACCCCTTGAATGGCGGTGATGCCGTCACGGCAGCACATAATTTTAATTCCTAATTGCCACATTGGCACCGAAATTTTATAATGAAAATTTCACCTTTATTAAGTACGCGAAAATATACTTTTACTTGTTTACAAATAAATTTTCTTGTAAATACTGGTGTCGGCAAATTATTTCAACATTTTACGAACACAAGTACCTTGCCCCTGAAAGAGTTAAAGGTTAAGTTTTATAAAATGAATAATGTTACAAAATAAGGTATTTGCAGACATACTTATTAAGGTATTTACTAATTTGAATTATTTTAGGGTAAAACAGCCGCACGACAGTAGTTTTTACTTATATTGCAGGTGTGCAACTGAAGAAAAGTTTGACGCATTATATGGAAAATATATCTCTGATTTTTGACATTATTTTTCCTGTGTAATAAACCTTTCAGAGAATCATATATAGTTTTTTCAAAACAAAATGAAAATCGCCCATTTAAGGGTTAAATATTTATTATTGTTTTATAAGATGATATATATTCTACAAATAAAAAAAAATTGCTATTGAAAAATTTCCGGTGTGAGTTCCAACGCGCAAGTGAGAAGTCGGTCGACTACTGATGACGTTATACCCGTGTCATCTGGCCTTGAGTATTTCGACGGCAGCGGCTATGCGCTACTGAAAAAGACAAATTTTTCTATTTTAAAATAGAGGTAGATAATTAGCCCGCACAGTTCCAGTCCTATTTTTTAGACATTTAATAGTATGCAAATGTGTAAGCAATTAAATCATGTAAATAAAAAACCTGTGTGGAAATTTAAATTACTAAAAAACCAACGTGTGAACACACAATATATATAAATCAAGAGCTATTAAAATTAACCCTTTCAGGGCCAAAGTACTTTTATTCGTAAAATGCTGAAATGAGTGATTGACGCCAGAATTTTGAAGCAAATTTATTTCAAAATATGAAAAAGCTTTTGTTCACGTACTTGATCACTTGATCACTCCACCTCGGTGCCAACCAAATATGGCATAGGCATGAATACCCCATGTGAAAACCCCCTCCATTATAACAAATCCCCAGCTGCGTCAACCGACCCGGAAAAACATCGAGCATTAATTAAAAGAAAATAATTTCACAAGCAAAAGCAGTAAGTGCATTGGCAACCGTAAATTAAATAAAACTTAACAGAGTTAGAGCATCTACAGATATGTCTGGAGCAAAAAGATCACAGGTTTTAAGGCAACTGCACATTTGTCTGTAAAATTTTGAAATAGTATTATAAGCATTTACTAATATGCAGTGATGGAGCAGTGTAGCAGCAGAGAATCAATTGACACCGCAATAATTATTAGCATTCTTCATTTAACTTCAGGACAGAATTTCTGAAATTTTTCAAGGAGAAGAATACTATGAAAATTTAGTGGTGACAATCGCTCAGTTCCTGCGCCACTGTTCCTTCACTGAATATGTGTTAAAAAAACCATGAACACACAGATCAAGAAAGAATAAATAAATAATCAAAATAAAACTCAAAAATGAAAACTTCTAGCTCAATATACAACGTTCGATTCAAAGTTTCAAAAGTTCTGAAAGTCCAGAAGTGCATGTGCAAAGATTTAAATCTGTATATAGTAATACCGGGTGAGCAAAAAGTCCGTATAAACTTTAAAAATTCATAAGAACTGAAAAAATAACCGAAATGAAAAACTGTTTGCAGGATTAGCATTTATAGGTCACGGGAATGTTTTTAAAACAGAAATAAAAAATAACTAAAAAAAAAACAGCCGACAGATGGCGCTGGTTCGTGGAATTTTGGTGGAAATATGCAAATGAAACGGTTATAAGAACTTGCGCTCCTAATCCAGAAATTTTCCATGTAAAATAACTTCACCAACAAAGCTTTATCCTCAATACTCAGCATACTTGATCAAGTACACGGCTCACAACGGTGAAGAACTAGTTCTGGATTAGTAGCGCTAATTCTTAAAACAGCTTCATTTGCATACTTCCACCAAAATCGCACGAACCAGCGCCATCTGTAGTCTGTTTTTTGAATTATTTTTTATTTCTGTCTTAAAAAAATTCCCGTGACCTATAGATGCTAATTCTGCAAACAGTTTTTCATTTCGGTTATTTTTTCGGTTTTTGTGATTTTTTAAAATTTATGCGGACTTTTTGCTCACCCGGTATCTAAGTTCTCATGCCAGAAGTTACACCATACGAGTTCTCAAAAGGAACCACTTAAATGCCAGGTTCAAAAAAGTGTGAAAGTCTAAAATATTTGTTGAAAAAACCAGGAATTGTTGAGAACAATAAGAAACCATCATCACAGTTATTCATCCGCCCATCACCTGAAATAACCCAATTTAAAAGACGCAGAATAAATAAAAACAATGCTGCTGAGCTTAGTTGATAAGAAAATTTAAAACCCAAATAAAATCTGGTTATGTCTATGTTTAGAATCTGTACTAAATGAAAAACGTTTGTTCCGTTCATTATTTATATCTCGGAGTTTTTTATAGATGGAGGCCGATAGTAAGATGTTCTTGAATTATCAAGAAAAGGTTTTTGAACGGATAAACACGAAGGAAATCGGCATATATGTTAAAAAAACTTTGGACATGGGTAGCGCCAAAAATAGTAGTGCTTCGGATCTTCTAATTCGCCACAAAGACATCTCTTACTACTTTCTTCGTCAATTTAAAAAAGGAATGAAGGAAAGGCACCGTGACCTGATATAAAGTGGGCTGACACCTAAGAAAAGCACAAGAAATCAGCACTTACTTCCTTTATCCCTGTAACGGTATCGCGACCTTTTTCACTAATGCGCCAGGACTCCTGCCATTCTCTCCTAATTTCATTTTTGAAATGCGTCATTACACAGGAAAACGGGATTGAAACGTCCAAAGATTTATCAAATTTGTTTTCTTCAATTACGGCTTGACCAATGTGTCTGCTCTTTCATTGCCCGTGATTCCCACGCGTGATTTAATCCATCCAATGTTAACTTTTTTATCACAAAGCAGACGAAGATTAGTAAAAATATGAAAAGCAATTTCATTTACAGGAAATAAGTTTTTCAGAACGCAGGTAGAAGATAAGCTATCTGTATATATATATTAAACTGCTTATATTGTGCTACCGTACACCATTGAATCGCCTCGTCCAAAGCTGAAAGTTGCACATGAAACACAGTGTCATACTCATTCAATCTGAAACGCTTATCTAATGTGAATTGATTATTATAAAACTTTATGAAGGCAGCACGAACACTACTTGTCATTTTGGATCCGTCGATAAAAATATTCGGAAAATCCATTGCTGGAACCAAATCGTTACGGATTTCAGAAAACCAACGTTATGTTGAAGTACGTAGACAGGGTAATCAAAAGTTTGAAATTTTTTCATAACACAGTTACATGAAATATATTTTTCCTCGATCCAGGCCACACCATCCTCTTTTACAGTTCCATGAAATCTTGCTAAGTTTTGTAATTTTATACTGATAGGCGGTATGCCTGTAAGTACGCAAAGAGCCTCAGTTGAAACTGTGCGATACGTTTTTATTATCGAGAACAAACACATTCTTTGACATGATGATAACTTCTATAGTGCGTGGTAGCGAAGATCAGTCATCCATACTTCAAATCCATTAGCAATTCGTTTTTTTATTGCTGTTTCGCACCATATTTTTAAGCATAATAATGGAATACCTTTGTCCCTGATTCTGACACGCTTCATACGGCAAGTACAATCATTTAATCCAGAACGTACCATGTCAAGTTGCTCCAACCAAAGTCAAGTAAAAAACCCAGAAATTTAACATTGTTTTTAACTGGGATACTTGCACCATGTAGCTTAAAAATAGGACATCTGTTTTGAAGTGTATTTGTGCCAAGTAGCACAGCTGTTGATTTTGCAGGGTTAATTTCAAGATGAACCTCCTCACAGATCCTGGCAAGTTCAAAAAGGTGATTGTTGATTTTTTATTCTAGTGCTAATCTTGTATCGTCACATTCAATAATCACACTATCATCAGCGTAGGAGATTATATTTAAACTGAATCTTTTATAATTTTTAATAATTTTATCTGCAACGATAGTCCAAATGAGCGGTCCCAGACATGACACTTGTGGGGAACCACGGAACAACCTGGACCAGCGAACTTCTCTGACAAACTTAAAACCTATCAGTAGATGACTGATGTAATTTTAAGAGTTGACTTTCAGTAATCAAAGATAGGTAACTCGTCCACCACTTGCACAATGACAAACCAATTTCGTTGATCAAACGCGTCACCTATATGTGTAGAAACGTTGGAACAGTACTTATAGTTGTTCAAGTTCTCTTTTACAGAATTTTTAAAAGCTTGAAGGGCTCTAATTGTGCTTTTCACTTTCCGAAAGCCGTGCTGAGATTCGTATAAAAAAGCACCTGATTCCAGCATTGTAATAATGCGAGTCTTGATAACGCGCTCATATACTATACCTATGATCGAAAGTAATGTTATAGGTCTATAAGACTTTGCAACATCTGGAGGACGATTCCTTTTCTAAAAAGATGGATATACCTTTTTTCCTGCATAACGGAACATGTCAGACACCCTTATGTCAGTATACAATGCCCATTGTATACTGATATTTTTGTTTTCCTCTTTCTATTTCTTTTATTTGGGTGATGTTGATTTTACTTTAAATACTGATGATGTGTGTCAAAGTACTCACGAAACGAATTCGTCTGTTCATTTTCATAGTGCTTGATTTGTATATATTATGTGTTCAAACATTGGTCTAATAGGTAAACTTATTTTAATACACATATTACCACTAGAACAGTCAAAAAATTTATTCCAGTTTTATAAATATCTTTTATACCAGAATTTTTATGCAAAAATATTTAATTTGCTTATTTAGTTTATTGTTATGCTGTATATATTTAATTTATTTTATGAAGCTATTTCTAATTCGTATTGAAATATATGTATTTGGTACTTGTCAAAATGGTCACTTTGGGTTAAATATTTTTTTTTTGCTTATAGCTTGATTGTGTCGCCGAAAAATGTGTCTTCTAGCAAACTAACTATATGCAATTGTAATTTATTGATATACTAAACAGTATTAAAAACAAAACTTTTCCCCATATGCCGAAGAATTTCTAAAAATGAAAACTTTTCTTACTAACAAATGAACGACGTATGGCATTTTTAAAGACTTTTCTGTAATAATGTATATGAACTTGCGTCGAATTTTTATACTTTAAAACTAAGCTTTATTCTATTTTTTAAAGTACGTTAAGATTTAAATAAGACAATTTTTAGTATATATTTATAAATATAAATATTGATTGTATGTTTCAAATTGTAGATAGAAGTACAAAAGTTTAATTTCACTTTATTTTCACAACAACAATAATTCGTCTTTAAAAAGGTTTTTCAGTCAAATTTAGAAATTTTTTTTTCTTAACGATGACATTTGTTTATCATTTAATTAATATTTAATTCATTTGATTCATTTTATTGATTCAAATGAAAAAATAATATCCACACTTCCCTTTATCGTCTTACATAAACAGCCACTCTATTATATAAACTTAAACTAAAGCAATGTTTTTTGTAATAATTTTATTTTTCTCTCTGGAAATATGCTTTGTAAATTTTTAAAATAAAGGAGTTAATTAAATGTAGTGATCTCGGAAGGTAAATTAATGATTAAAAACTAGAAATGTTCTTTTAAAAGAAGAAAACGCTAAAGATGAAAGCAGTACATAAAAATAAGTTTTACGCAATCAAAAGAAAAAAAATAGAGGAAAAAAGGTAAAAAAAATATTTAAGAGATGACTCATCTTGAATTAAAACTAGTAAGAAATATTGTGAAGGATAATTTCTTATTATTTATTTAGGTGTTTTAAAAGTTTTTAAAAGCAGAATTTAAATTGTATGCTTATGTAAATAATTCTTACCCCGTAGTTGCGCAGGTTGCGTATAATTATTGAATTTAAGTACCACGTTTTCTGAATAGTAATGGTCCTCGTATTTAATGACTATAATTCTACTATTAAATTAGAGAAAGGTTACTATTCGAAATTTGTGGCATTAAAATTCAAGGATAGTATAAAGATTGTATACTCGATACTCGATATAAAGATGGTTCGAACAGGTACATACTTTTGTAAATCAAGAATTCCGAAAAATAATCCTTGCCTTCTTAATCGCAGAATCTCGCAGAGAAATGCGGCGGAATTGCTTATAGAAAATATAGGAGGTATTAGAAAATAGAGGTAGCGTAATTCCGGGATTTATGCCGCACATTTTTTTGAATTTGTGTATAAAGTCCCATGGTAGACATAAAATTAAAAAAATCATGCTGTGCTATTTAATGTTAAATATACAACGCGTGTACTGCGACAACAAAATTCAAAACAAATTATTAATATTTTTAACAATTTTTTTCTAAAACATTACACTGCGGCTCGTCACCCGTACATTAAGGCTGAGACGCCGCACTTGTGCAGTAGTTATGCCGCCCTTGCAATAGGAACAGAATGAAATCTATATATTTGAAACGCTAAGCGTTGTCTTTCGACAGTCCGTGAGAAGAAACTACTGCATCAAATTACACCAATCTTTTTTTAAATGAAAGATATTTGGCCACAGATTTGTTATCGTACATTCGTTTGATCAAATACTTTATTAATTCGCCGCAATTTTAAATTAAAATTCTACTGTTGCGCATGCGCAGTATATAAGTGCAAGTCTGCCTCAGGAGTGACGCGCTGCACATGCGCAAAGATGCTCGCTCATTTGAAGTATCACATCCCAGGTAGAAGTTGTCTTAAGTTCGTCTGCTATTCGATCTTACTGTAAACAAGCTTTTCTTTCTTTCACAGAATTAATATTATTTGGCTCTTTCAGCTTTATTAACAATTCAAAAATTTATTATGTCGACATTAAACGCTAAATACGGAACGATTTATTTCGGGGTTGTCATATTGTTTTAGTGATATTACACATAGAAGATAAACGCGGTGATTTGAGGCTAAAAATATTATGAACAGCCAATAGTTACACATGAAGATTGGGAAACTAGAGTGTTAAGTTATAACTGCTTCTTTGAAAAAAATAAGGTATCATAAATATTAAAACGCGAAAAAATTTCTGTTAGATCAGAACTCAAATTTGAGACAATTGTGTATGCGTCAACTGTTTTTCGGACCTCTTCTATTTAGAAGGAAGTGAAACGAGTTCCTGCTGGCGTAGCGGGTTTACACAGCAGTTTACAGCTCGGAATTTTTGTAGAGGACGCAAGTTCAAATCCAAGCCTGGCAAAATGTGCGTTATTTTTTTCAATAATGACCTGTTTTATTAGTTAGAGAAGTTATAGGATTTTTATCTTATTATTATTATTTGGATGTATAATTAAATAAAATTTAACACTCAATAATATTTTGAAAAAAATAATGATTTTATATTTAAAATATTTAAGCTAAAATATTTTGCATGTAATTATCAATTACATAAATTTAGCAGATCTACAATTTTCGTTGTATTTTCTGACCATTATCAAGAATATACATGTGCGTGTTTCAGAAAGAAAAGTTTGTCCGTTTTGCGTAAAAAATAAAACGGAAAAAAAGAAAAATATTCGTATAAGAGCTATACAAGAAATTACCTTGATATCCAGGTTTAATATTTAAAAAATGTAAAATAAAATTCAAGTAATGAAAAATATATATTATAAATCGTTAGCTGCACCAAGTTTCAAATTTAGGTTTTTAGAGAAAGAGATAGATAAAAATAAAATTCATAGCGGCTTTTAATGGTCGTGTAGTTAACTCTTTCACTCCCAGTGAGTCCAAACGGCATCATGATGTTAGTGGATTTTTTAATTCGAATGTTCCAAGTTCATACCAGAAAATTAAAATAGCAATATTTGGTCTATTTAATAACAGACCATTCCGTATTTAAATAAAGCGAAATTTAACATAGAAATTTTTTGGTGTAAATTCGGATTCTCTGAACTACGTAATTTCTAGAACGTATTCTACCATGGGAATGAAAGGGTTAAAAATAAATAATAAATGAAAATAAATATTGTTATTTAAAAAAAAAATGAGGCCGTAGGAAGTAAATATAAATTCTCTATCCAGTATTTTTAGGTAAATTTCTGATAAAAAGCAAGCATATAATTGATTGTAAATTATAAACATAAAATCCTTTCAATTCATTGAATAGGTTAGACTGACAGCACCATCTATCGCCGTAAAGAAATAGGAATAACTTGTGTAATATAGAAATTCGTTATTCAATAATTAATTTAAAAGCAACTAATTAAATATTCAAGAAATTTTCTAATGAAACATTCAAATTATTTACCGTCAAATCTTGACGAGCAGTATCTAGTTGTAAAAAAAAAAAAAAAAAAAATATTCATATCTGGACTATAATTAACGATGTAATAACAAAATGAAACTAAATGAGTACAATGAAATGTATTAGTAGATTCAAATTAATAATTGTTGCCTACTTTCACTATTAAAATTATCGACTTATTTTTTTACATTAAATTTTAATTGTTATTTCAGCAACAGCATAACATCAAGCTATTAGAAAGGGAAAAGAAAAAATGTAAAATTGTGTTTACATAATTTATTTGTTAACCCTTTCTGGACCGGTGGCTTTTACACAAATTTTATTCGGTTGGTACCACTTTTTTAAAAGAAGTTACCTTTACTTAAATAATCATGAAAATGCTCTAATTAAACAAAGCAAATACTACTTTTCTCTTTTACTGGTGCCAGAAATAAGTTTTGTAAGCTCTTTATGAAGGTGCTTATATGCACCTATGGTCCCGAATGGGTTAACCCCTTAATTCTCGCTCCCGTCATATTCACGGGCTGTGTCTTTTTTTCAGATTATTCAGATTTGCTTGATTTCCACCAGTTTTATAGAATAGTGTAATTGGCTTTATTATGGCATCGTGTTACCTGTCATTAAACAAGGTGATTATTACAGTCTTTATGTAACTACGTTTAAACACATGATGCAACGAAGCCAATTACACTTCCTCTTTTTTGGAGTAGTTTGCAAAGAACGTCTTTTGAGAATCCAATTTTTCATTATTATCATCTTGACTTGCATCTTTCTTGCACTTCTTACTTTTCATTTTAACTTTTTTCTCCTTTTTTTTTAGTAAACTTGTTAACATGCCTAACATGGCTAGTCTGTTCAAAAAGAAAAGGAAAAGTGAATAACACTTAATCATCCCGTACAAAAGAAACTGAGGCATCTATACCGGAATAGCAGTGCGGCATGTATCCCATTTTGCATGGTGCAGACGTCGACCATAACAGTTACCTGCGATCTTTAAGGGGAATGGCGTAATCATACACACAGTACTCTATAGAAACGCTACACTTAGTTTTGACTTCGAAATCATGCATGCATTTAGTAGTTAGTGTATGAAAAGTATTTAAACATAACGTGTTTAAAAGTTTGGACTGTGAAATCATGCACTTACGTCAAATTAAGGATTGTACTTCTACAAGTAAACATCGAAACGGGATTCACGCTATACACTGGTTAAAATAATCTCATTGCGCACCTATACTGTGCGTTTGACGACCATCTATCGAAAATTACAAGAAATACAAGGGGTGCGGCATCTATCCCGTATGCGGCGACTCTCCCGGAGTTACTCTATTTGAAAATAAGCTGCTGTACGAACACTGAAAAAAAATATATATTAAACACATGTATATCAGTCAATCTATATATATATATATATACACTGCTCAAAACAATTAGGGGAGCACATGGTTTTAACGAAATTACGAAAATATTTACACCGATAAGTAACGTAAAATAAAACAACCATAATTTAAAGTGTTTAGAAAACAGATAAAGAAAACTTCACACGTACATTAAAGTTTATGGCGTCAAAACCTGGAAAAGGTGATAAGTGCAGAAATCGGGATTTTGCAGAAACGTCTGTTTCACTGCCTCAGTTGTAAAATTCAATTGCTCAGCTTGTGTTTTGAGAAAAGGTGGCTTGAAAATGTCACAACAACATGATTTACCGCAATCCATGGCTTGGTGTGTTATCGGGACAGTTGAATTTGGGGAAACACAACGAAGTGTAGTGGACGCTGTTGGAGTCGCAAGAAGTGTCCATGAAAGGCTGGGGAATCGATTCCAAGACACATGGAATGGTAGTCATCGACAAGTGCAAGGTCGAAAATGTGCTAACACAGGAACTGATGACCGATATATCCTGTTAACAGCCCGTCGAGACGGTACGGGCAATGCTACTCAGCTGCAAACACAGTTGTTCTTGGCCAAAGGACGAAGGGTGTCCAGCCAAACAGTCCGAAATAGGCTTCATCAGTGTAGTCTCTATGCACGTAAGCCAATGCACTGTATTCCGTTGACCTCAAGCCACTGTGCGGCCCAAAGAAGGTGGGGAACGGAACATCGAGTTTGGAGGCAACGTTGTTGGAATGAAATTCTGTTCACAGACGACTCCCGATTCAGTCTGGATGTGACATCTGGTGTGTTTTGGCATGGAAAAATAGAGGCACTCAAAATAATCCCACATTCGTTCGTGAAAGAGCACATTACAGAGGAGGTGGGTTGATGCTCTTGGCTGGAATCAGCATATGTGGACGTACGGGACTGCATATCATTCGGAATGGCACTTTGACGGTCCGGAGTAATACAGACGAGATACCGAGACCTCATGTCGTATTTTATGTTGCAGTAATTAGCGATTTCTTTTTTTCCATGCATGATAATGCCAGACTTTATACAGTTCGTCTTTTGGAAAACATGCTTGAAGCGAAAACAATACAGCGTATGGTAAGACCAGCATGCTCTCCTGACCTAAATCCTATCGAGCATGTTCGGGACATACTTAGACGACGCATTGCTGAGAGATCGAGGCCTTCTTTTACTGTCCGAGACATGGAAATTTTAATTCTTGAGCATTGGAACAGTATTCCCCAAGTCTTATCGATAACCTCATCGCATCCATGGAAAACCGGTGTGCAGCAGTCTTAGCGGTTCGAGGAGATCTCATGCCATATTAAAAATCTTACATCATTTCTAAACAATACATTTTTTATGATTTTCAAGAAACCAAATTATTGCCCTAAACAATCTTTTCATATTCTTTTCATCTTTTCAAAAAATATAAGCTCTCTTACCATTTTTTGCGTCTTTTTTTATGTATTGCGCATTGCTACACGTGTACTATCCATTTTATGCCCATACGTTGCTGTTTTGCACTGTTTTCTTAACTTTTTTGCTTGCTTCCCTAATTTTTTTTAGCAGTGTATATATATATATGTATGCATGTATATATATATATACTGCTCACTGCGGGCTGCAGAGGTACAGTCGTGGTAAAAAAAAAGTAAACACCCCTACTGTGACAGCGTTTCTGTCCCATACCTATAATTTTTATTCAAAATTAATTTAAAACATAATTTTTACTTTTAAATCACATTATCCTCCCCCCCCCCTCTTTCTTATGCTGAAATATGTAATTAAATTCACTTCTCAAAACCATCCAGCTTTTATTAAAAGGGTTTTGCTTTCTTCTTTTTAAAAACATCTTTATTCCCAGCCGCAAAGATTCATTCCTTTTTTCCTTTTTTGTATCCGTCAGCTACCACTCCCAGTGCAAAGAAATAAATAAGAATTAAAGGGCACATCTGCTAGTATAAAGGTCTGCATTAGTTGCATCGGATTTTTGCGCGCCACATTGATAAGAATTTTTATCTCTACTAATACGTGAACATTGAACATGTATTAACAATAGAAAAAGTAAAAATGAACAGATCTTATGGGAAGAATGTATTTATCGTGCTTTGTGGTCGAGCTAAAAGCCAGATGCCTGTGATTTCCAGAATTTTTCTCAGGCAGCGGTCTTCATTGTAAGATCTGTTGTATAAACAAGTTTCGCTTTTCTGACGCATTTCTCATCGTATTAGAAGCGCTTGCTTGCAATCCAGGCCTCCCCCGTCCGTTTGTGTCACCACATTTTTGCGGTAATGTTTATCGCCAAAAGCCTTTGTTCATTTTCGCGCAGTCACCAAAAGTTGTAAATTGGCGATTCTGTGCAACGCCAAGATTTCTTGACTTCTTGCAAAAACTTCACTTCCTTTTCAGCTTTCGAGATGTAAAGTCGTCTAAAAGAAAAGGCGCTTCGGCGTCCCATGTATTTATGGGGGTCTCTCTCTCCCATTGTTCTTTAACTGAACCACCTAACCATGCTTTTAAATAAAGAGTAAGTCCGGTAAATTATTAGTTGGAGTTTTTTTTTTTTTAGCATTTAGAACCCGGTCTTCAATCAATGCTACACCTACTAACTCCTCAACCAATAACCGTAGAAGAAAGTTACTGGTACCGAACGATTGGAAATAAATTCTACTTTTAAATGATGCATATAAAATTTGCTTAGGGTCATCTAAATATTAAATAAGGCCATCTACATATTAAAACGAATCCAAACTTCATTTTTTTTCAATGGCAATACCCAATTTTAACGAAATATTTCAAATCTTCGGTTCAAACTATGCCTAGACACCGAATTTCAAGTCATTTGAATGATAAGTTTTTGAATTATAAACATTCAAATTTTAGTGCTTCTAATGTTAAATTACATCATAATATTTTTATTTATATCTACAGAAATTATGCTCCTAATGTGCTAATTTTTTTGTTAGCAATAATACTAATATACCCAAACATAAATACGCGAATTTACAATTTTTATAATTTTATGATTATGAATTATGAAATTAATATTCGAAAAAATTATGAATTGCAACCTACCATTTTTTGGATGGATTTAGATTTATTAAGTCCTGCTTTATGGAAATCCGAAATTTCACATTTTTCTTCCAAGTCGTTTTCAAATTATGCTTAAAAAACGGCAAAATGATGGTTTAAGGGGCCGTCTATAATAAAAGAGACTAGATATTTAGAAATTTCTTCTGCTGTCCTGTAATCTAGCAGGCTTCATTGACTTCTTAAGGTGCCTTGATCAAGATGGGGGCTCTCTCGGTTAACAATCGAGTTCCGAACTTCAATTTGGATACAGCCCTTAAAATATCCTCGTTATAAAATAATTAATTTCTCAGAAACGTATGGTACGAATTGCATAAAAATTTGTTTTTAGGCTAATTGAAGGGTGTAGAGTTCATTTATGCTGTCAGAATTGTGTACTGCTATTGAAAAAAAACAAAGTTATGGTTCGTTTTAATATGTAGATGGCCCCCTTAGCAAATTTTATCTATATCATTTAAAAGTAGACTTTATTTCCAATCGTTCGGTACCAGTAACTTTCTTCTACGATAATTTGTTGAGGAGTTAGTAGGGGGTGTTTACTTTTTTTTTCCACGACTCTACATTTGTTTTCGTACATATTACGACATGAATTTCAAAACTTGCGTTACCGAGAAAATCAAAATTTGGGAAATCGCCAAAAACCTCTGACTTCGTCCATTGGTTTTCATTATAAACCAAGATTTCACTATGCCAGAAATAATGGGTAAAACTAGATTGTTTGCAGATTGTAGTATTTTTTCGATACAGGTGTACCAATTGAATAGATTGATAGAGAAAGAAGATTTTTTAAAATTTTTCGATAAGGCAAGTTTAGAAACTTACGTCCTCATAGCAATTATCTTGTTTTAATGACAGGACGTTTTCGATTTAATAAGGTGAAGATTTTTAGAACAACAAACAATCAGTGACAAACAGTTTTCGAAAATAATACAGTACTCTCACATGTCCAATTTCTGTATATCAGTATTTCTGAAGAAAATGTTTTGTGCTATGTATTTTTACAAACATTGTAAGAGTAAACATTTGAGTAATAAGTGTCTGTAAAAATTTTAAGAGAAATCTAACAAGTATTTATTTCCTACAAAAAAGTGGTATTAAAAAACGATTCGATGAGGAATCCTGAAAAGGTTTTGATACACCTGACAGTACCGCAGCATCAGGGGATGCTAGACAATACTATTAATAGGATTACTATGTACCAAACTTCTTTTTTAACCATTTGAACTCTGGTGGTTGAATTTCTTCCCTCTTAATTTTAATTCATAAATGTCACAATGGCACCAGGATATTCGACCAAATTTATTTGAAGAATGATTAATGCATGTTTTCGTGTATATTGTAAACCGAAATTTTTATTTGTAAAATACTGGCGTCAATGTGACATTTGGCTTAAAGGTCTAACATTTGTACGTAATTAGCTCTAAATATAACAACAACTGGTCATTTGAACGCTCCAAAATGAAAATATTTCAATTCGAACCAGAAATTTCTTCATATCATAAAAGTAATAAAATGTATATCACACAGAAATACGCTATTTTAAAATATTCAAATATAAATTCTGGTGTGAAATATTTTTATAAAGCTTGAGTAAAATTCTCGGTATCTTTAATGAAAAGATAGAAGAATGCGTTGGATAAAGCAAATGAATAAATCAGAAATTAACTAAAAAGTAAAAAAAAAAGACAAGATATTATATGATTTCGGTTTTTGAGATTATTCTTAAGTATTTTATCGGATAAAATCATTTAAAAATTGATATGTCTAAATCCTTCTCGCAATAAATATGGCTCTTTCAAGAAATGACAGAAGGTCAAAAAGAAGTAAGAAAGTCACAATTGCAGCTCAAATAACTATAGCTGTTTCTTGATTGTACAGAGATGAGAAAAACTGTCAAGCCATGCCGGAAGGTAATGAAGTTTTTTTAAAGCTTCGACAGTAAACCTTACTCGGTGTTTCAAAATGTGAATATTGTACACTTTAATTTTCCATACAGTAATGCAATATTTGAAAGGGTTCATTGTGATTTCTTGTCCTCTGTATAGGAGGTAAATACTCTCAAAGTTTAAAATTTTTATCTTTGAAAAGAAAGATATACGAAGAGAAACAAATTTTGGCTAAATATAACAATTTCAAAAAATCTAAAAAACCGACATAAGGTACAAGAGCACTCTGTACAAGAGCAAAATATTTTTTGGAAAAATTCCAGCCAGGCTTTATTCTTCAACTTTCAAAAACAGAACACCACTAAACACCGCGATTAAACAAAAAGAAATTACTTTTTGGGTATTTTTCCCGCCTCAGCCCTAATGAACACTACTGACTCCTGACGTATATTATGTAATAATGTTCGTCATAAGCCCAATACAGGTTTGTTACCCCTTCTACCTTTTTGCCAGAAAGTCCAAACTCTAAGCAAATATTGTAAATAGTATTTTTTTTCTTTTTATAAGACAGCAAAGAAATGCTACTTTTCAGCTACTTCTTTTTATTCAGATTTCGTGGTTACCATGACATTTCTGAAAAAGTAATATTTATCATACTTTCAATTTATATAACCCATCATTAAATAAGCAAAACATTTTTATCTCAAAAATGTGTTGGTTATCTAGCAATCTGAATAAAACTATTGGTGGAAAAGCAGCGTTTTCGAGAAAAACAGATGATTCGTAATTACATAATTTTTTTTTCGTTTGAAATTTTCAGTAAGAATTCGGGTAACAAAAGAAAACAAAACAAACAAACAACAAAAAAAAAAGAAACAGGTAACTTTGACCTATGAAGATTGAGCCCTTTTGCACCTCAGATTTTTACAACTGTTTACATTTTGATTGATTCAGAAATATTTTGGTATGTTGCTGAATTAAAATTTGTGGTATGTATGCTCGCATATATATAAGCTGGAATTTTTTCCTGATCCTGATTGTTTCTAATTTGCAAAATTAAAAAAATATATTAATGTTATGATGTGTGATTAGTGTTAATTTCAATAACTGGAGTTTTAACTATATATAAATATATAGACATAGGTATAAATACTGATATACATATAGATATAGTTTTATATTATATATTGAAATGGATAGATTAAAAAAATAGATATAGAAATATACATATTATATATACAGGGTGTTCCGTTAAAGGGGTCCAATATTAATAGGGGTAATAGAGGAGATCACACGGAGCATAAATCAGTATATAATGCCTGGCCGGATCTCAATAATTTTCAAGTTACAGCAAATAGAATGAAAAATCGGAAATTTGTAAAAAAACCCTCATTGCTAAACTATCGATAATGCTACATAAAAACGAAGCACATATTTAGAAAGAGCAGAAAAAATCCTACGAAATGACATAAGTTGTTTTAGAATATTGAGAATTAATGGCGAGTTACAAGCTCTGAAACAGTGAAAAAATACAAAATCAAATATTTAGCAAAATAGTTAATCGTTAATTCCAAAAATGCAACTCTACCTACATCAAGGAAAATGTTATAAAATTTGGTCCATTCCGAAAGCTTTCGAAGAAGCTGACAATAAACCATATCAGTTTAATTGTATGGGAGAAATCAAGCAGTTCCCTAGTTACAACTCTGTACTGTTGCACGCTCGGAAAGGGCGAAACTCCGCCCATGACGATTGTAAACACCCCGTTTTAATATCTTTCAATTATACATTTCTGATCAACCTCTATCAATACCCTTTCATTATTCAGTCTGGTCAAGTGAATGACATATTGTGCAGCTCTCGCCTTGTCTTAAAGCAAACTCCGTGACTGCTGCGTTTCCTCCATGAACTTTCAGGATGATGAAGAAGAAGTACTTTTTATGCAAATTTTCTATGTGTATAGGAAGAAAAGTGTAATAAAACAGCAGTCATCAGTGGGCGTTATGTTAAAGGGAGGCTGTTGTAAGCGGGATTGTAGTAAGTTGATGTATAATAATTATGCCGGAATACTCTAACGAAGAATATGCGGACATGCATCTGATGTACGGGCAAGCTCATGGAAATGCATGTCTAGCACAGCGCATGTACCGTGAGAAATTTCCAAGGAGACGTTGCCCAAGTTCGAAACTCTTCATAAAAATCGATAGACGATTACGGGAGACTGGATCGTTTAATACAGCAAGCATTGATGCAGGGAAACCTCGACATGTACGAACACCTGCAATGGAAGAAGATGTACTGAATATTTTTAAAGATAACCCCTCCACGAGTACACGAGCTGCTGCGTCTGAAGTCGGTGTTTCTCACCAAAGTGTGTGGCGTGTTCTGCGTGCAGAAAACATGCACCCCTTTCATGTGCAGCGGGTACAACTGTTATCAGTAACAGATTGTGCTCAGCGGACAGAATTCGTACGCTGGTTGCTTAATGTAACAGAAAATAATCCACAATTTCTGGAAAATATTTTATTTACTGATGAAGCAACATTTACGAGAGAGGGCGTGGTAAACATGCACAATATGCACACATGGTCATATACAAATCCGCACACTGTTTTCCCGTCGAACGCACAACAAAAGTTCGTGTGAACATATGGGCAGGTGTCCTCGGCGATTATCTCATAGGACCATATTTACTCCCAGATGTACTCAATGGCAGTACGTACTTGGTTTTCCTACGGGATATCTTACCGCAGTTACTGCAAAATGTGCCAGCAACATTGCGCCACAATATGTGGTTTATGCACGATGGCGCACCGGCAAATTTTTTCATAGGTGTTCGCAATCACCTCAATTCAACATATCCTGGGAAATGGATTGGACGCAGTGGACCTGTTGCTTGGCCTGCACGCTCTCCAGACCTCAATCCGTTAGACTTTTTTGTTTGGGGACACCTTAAATCGCTGGTGTATGAAACGCCTGTGGATACACCGGAAGATTTACTAGCGCGAATCGTTGTCGCTGCAGGAGACATTCCCAACTCCGTCGGAGTTTTTCGGCGTGTTCGCCAATCTTTACGACGTCGCTGTCGGCTGTGCGATTCTGTTAATGGGCGTAACTTCGAACACCTATTATAATAATGTCCGTTCGTCTGCCTTCCGACATTGAACTGTGCAGCGCAGGCCAGAAGACTATGCTTCACATATGTCATAAAGTACGTGGAATGTAATTCTTTATTTGTCATTTTTCTTTTATTTTCAACACTTTTTGGCACAGTATTTTGTAAGTCACAGACTGTGGTGTATTCAAATTGTAAATTACAAAGTTTGTATGAATTAATTTAAAATTTATTGTCTTTTTTAAATTTATAATTAATAAAATTATTATGCTATTTGTTATTATTATTTCCTATCATAAATTATGATGCACATATACATACAATAATTGTCCATGTAAAACATGTACTGAAACTTCTTGCATAGTTACAAATCGGAATATTTTTAATTATTTCCGAATTTTCACCACCAGTTTAATGTTAAAGAATTTAACTTAAGCTTTATATCAATAAAAGACCACTTTAAAATGTAGACTATTATTGTAAAGTTATTTTGGTTCATTCAACTCTTGAATAATTAAAAATGTTGCATCTCAGAAGAAGCATGATCGAAAATGTATAGTTGAGAGTAATTAAAAAGGCGGTGTTTCCAATCGTGATGGGCGGAGTTTAACCTTTGCTAGTGTCAAAGAAAGCGGAGTTGTAACTAAGAAACTGATTAATTTCTCTCACACAATTAAACCGATATGGTTCATTGTAAGCTTTTTCGAAAGTTTTCGGAATGGACCAAATTGTACTACATTTTCCTTGTTGTAGCTAGAGTTGTCTTTTTGGAATTAACGATTAACTATTTTGATGTATATTGGATTTCGTAATTTTTCACTGTTTCAGGGCTTGTAACTCGTCAATAAATATTGCTATTTTAATACAATTGATATCATTTTGTAGGTTTTTTTCTGCTCTTTCTAAATATGTGCTTCGTTTTTATGTAGCATTATCGATAGTTTAGCAATGAGGGTCCTTTTACAATTTTCCGAATTTTCATTCTATTTGCTGTAACTTGAAATCTATTGAGATCCGACCAGGCTTTATATACTGATTTATGCTCCATGTGATCTCCTCTATTACCCCTATTAATATTGGACCCCTTTAACAGAACACCCTGTATATGTATATATATATATATATATATATATATATATATATATTATACAGAAATAGATATAGATAGATTTAGATTTAGATATTTATATCTGGTGTCTATTAATGTCCATTTCAAGCATTTAAATATATGCTGCTCACAGCATTAGTCATAACAATCTTCTATACATCATGGAACCATGGAGCTATGAATAAAGAGGAATTGACATAGCCTCAAAAAGGTGAAGCTTCAAATGTAACGGTTTCGCAGTAGTAGTTTGGACCCCAATTTTAATCCGAAATTTTAAATTCATACCATTAATTTCGAAAAAAGAATTTTTACTTTAAGCGATCACTATATGTCTATTATTAAATAAAGCACAAAATACTATTCTTTATTTCTGGTATGAACTAGACATTTCTGAATAAAAATGGAGGCCAAACTGGCAACCCTGCTCAGTGGTTAATTACCGTAGGGGCAAACTTCCACCAGTAAATTTGAATAGAAATTTTCTCCTCATTTAAACGTTTTATTAATTCAGAATTTCCCTCACACTTATGGGCAAAAACAGATTTTTATTTTTACTGGTGGAAGTTTATATCTGCAATAGTCAGGCTCTGCGTTTCTGACATATTGTCTCACATAAACTCGGCACTGTCAGTGTAACTGAAAAAGACTATAATAACCGGGCCAATTGCTACCAGAAAGCATAAATAAATAGAAATTTTTTCATATTTCTGAGAGAAAATTTGCATGAATAAGCCGCTTAACACCTTCAAGGGCGGTGGTTAATTTTTGGACCACTTAATTTTAATCCCTAAATGCCACATTGGCACCAGATTACTCGAACGAACAATTTCCTTTTATTAAGTACGTGAAAAAAAAATATCTCTTTTATTTTGAAATAATCTTTGTTTTAAATTCTGGTGTCACCCACTCATTTCAGCATTTTGGGAATAGGAATACCTTGCCCCTGAAAGGGTTAAAAAAGACAAAATTTTCTGTTTAAAATTTACTGGCTTCGGCGGTAAGGAGAAACTGTTAATCTGATGTTGAAAATTAGCCGCCAACTTGTGACATCATCTCAGTTACTTCACTCGCAACTGGTAGACTCTGCACAGCATGTCTTCGCTCTTTATTCATAACTCTATTCATTGAACTGTGAATAAAGAGGAATTCACATATCATCCAAACGTTGAAACTTCAACTGTAAGCGGTTTCGCAGCGACTCATTACCACCTGGTAAAACTTCCACAAGTAAATTTAATAGAAATTTTTTACCTTATTTAAACGCCTTATTCAGCCGATTTTCAGTCATAATTATTAGTCCAGGCAATAGGGAATTTTACCTAGCAAAATTAATGGTAGTTCTGGAAATCGGCTAACTTTATGTTTTTTGGGTCGCTGAATCCGAATTTGTAACATCCCAACAAAAGTTCCCCCGGCAACCCCCCCAAATTTTGGTAAAAAGCCCCCCCCCCCAAAAAAAAATGTTTTTATAAAAAAAATCAATTTTTTTATTGTTTTAGGGAAAAGTATCTAGAAATTCAGAAAGTAGACAAAATTTGCAACAAATTAGATATATGACAGTATGACTTAGGATGAAGGGGAAGGGAGATATGCCTCGGAATATGCGCGCGGTGCTGCGTGGACTAAGTTGCGCAATTCCAGCTAACCACTCACACGTTTACATTCGCCCTCCCATCTCCCCTCCGAACTTTCCTTATAAAGTTTACTTTAAGTATTTGGGTCGCTGAATCCGAATTTTTAACTTACCCCCAAAACTTTCCCCCCAGAAAACCCCCCAAAATAGTTGTTATTAACTTAAATTTCTTATTGTTTTAGGGGAAAAGCATTACGAAATTCAGAAACTAGACAAAATTTGCAACAAATAGGATATATGACATTATGACGTAGGATAAACGGGGAGAAAGGGGGCTGCCTCGGAACATTCCCCGCGCGCTTTTCTCAAAAACCAAGTTTTTTCAAAAAATCAATTTTTTGGGGGGTTGCCGGGTGAAATTTTGGTGGGAAGTTACAAATTCGGATTCAGCGACCCAAGAAACATAAAGTGAGTCGAAACACAGAACTAGTATTAATTTTTCCAGGTAAAATCCCCTATTGCCTGGACTTCATAACTTAGTGCACGTACGCCGCAGTGCATGTTAAGAGGCAGCCCTCCCCCTCCGTTTTCATCCTACCTCATAATGTCATGTATCCTATTTGTTGCAAATTTTGTCTAGTTTCTGAATTTCCTAATGCTTTTCCCCTAAAACAATAAGAAATTTAAGTTAAAAGCAACTATTTTAGGGGGGGGGACATTTTGGGGGAAGTTAAAAATTCGGATTCAGCGACCAACAAAACTTAAAGTACACCTTATAGATAAAGTTCGGAGGGGAGATGGGAGGGCGAATGTAAACGTGTGAGTGGTTAAATGCAATTGCGCAACTTAGTTCACGCAGCACCGCGCGCATGTTCCAAGGCAGATCCCCCCCCCCTTCCCCTTCATCCTAAGTCATAATGTCATATATCTAATATGTTGAAAATTTTGTCTACTTTCTGAATTTCTAGATACGTTTTCAATAAAACAATAAAAAATTTGATTTTTTTAATAAAAACCTTTTTGGGGGGGGTTGCCGGAGGAAATGTTGGTGGGAAGTTAAAAATTCAGCGACCGAAAAAACATATAGTAAGCCGTTTTCCAGAACTAAGATGAATTTTGCTTGGTAGAGCCCCTATACGGTCTCTATTGACTGGACTATATATCCAAAAACGCATCTTTATTTTTACTTGTAGAAGGTTACTTCGGCGGTAGTCAGGCTATGAGTTTCCGTCATATTGTGTAAACACAAAGAATCTCCTGTCCCTGTCGAGATTATAATACTCGGGCCGAATTCCGCCAGTAAAAAAAAAAAATGGAAATTTTGACAATATTTTTGATAGACCTTTTGCATGAATAAGCCTCTAAATAAGGCGAAAGTTTCAATTCAAAATTGACTGTTGGAAGTTAGCTTCGGTGGTAATTAGAAACTCTTGATTCGAAGTTAAAAATGAGACACCATCTTGTGACAACCTCCTAAATTACTTCACTCACAACTTGTAGACTCTACACTATTAGAGTTGCGAAGACTTCGGCTTTTTGCACAACATTATTATTTTAGAGATAACGTTGTTTTTTAAATTGCCCAAATGTTCCATTTAAATAAACGAACATTTTCTGTGTTCAAATGCTGTTATACAAAAGCTGGAGACTTGGCAGCTTTTTTGTTTATTCACAACTCCATTGTCTGCATATGGTAAAATGACTACGCGTTTTCAATGCGACTATTTACAGAATCTGTTAGTGGCTAAATCTAGGAAAGTTGAGCTACTGATCTCAAAAACTTTACAAAAGGAAAAATAACCAATCGTAAATCTGTAGAACAGCATCGATACAAAACGAAATATCTTGCGCATGTGAATGCTAATAAAAGTACGCGTGCGAATCTCCTCACAAAGGCGCTACTATTTGTCACTAGGTACAGTCGTGGAAAAAAAAGTAAACAACCCCTACTAACTCCTCAACAAATTATTGTAGAAGAAAGTTACTGGTACCGAACAATTGGAAATAAAGTTTACTTTTAAATGATGTATATAAAATTTGCTTAGCGGGCCATCTACATATTAAAACGAACCATAACTTTGTTTTTTTCAATAGCAGTACACAATTTTGACGTCATAAATGAACTGTACACCCTTCTACACACTCTACATTAGCCTAAAATCAAATTTTTATGCAATTCGTACGATAGGTTTCCGAGAAATTAATTATTTTAAAACGAGCATATTTTAAGGGCTTTATTCAAATTGAAGTTCCATACTCGATTGTTAACCGAGAGAGCCCCCTTCTTGATCAAGGCACCTTAAGTGCCACTCAAAGAGTCAATGAAGCCTGTTAGATTACAGGACAGCAGAATAAATTTCAAAATATCTACTCACTTCTATCCTAGACGGCCCCTTAAACCATCATTTTGCCGTTTATTAAGCATAATTTGAAAACTACTTGGCAGAAAAATATGAAATTTTAGATTTCCATAAAGCAGGACGTAATAAATCTAAATCCATCAAAAAAATTGTAGGTTGCCATTGATGATTTTTTCGAATATTAATTTCATAATTCATGATTCATATCCTAAAATTATAAAAAAATGCAAATTCAGTGTATTTATGTTTGGGTATATTAGTATTATTGCTATAAAAAGAAAAAAATTGCACATTAGGGGCATAATTTGAGGAGATATAAATAAAAATATGAAAATGTAATTTAACATTAGAAGCACTAAATTTTGAATGTTTAAAATTCAAAAATTTATCATTCAAATGTCTTGAAATTGGCTGTCTGGGCGTAGTTTGAACCAAAGATTTGAAATATCTCATTAAAATTGGGTATGTCCATTTAAAAATATGAAGTTTGGATTCATTTTAATATATAGATGGCCCCCTAAGCAAATTTTATATACATCATTTAAAATTAGACTTTATTTCCAATCGCTTGGTACCAGTTACTTTCTTCTACGATAATTTCCTGAGGAGTTAGTAGGAGGTGTTTACTTTTTTTTTTACACGACTGTACATTTCCCATATATGGAGGGGTAAATGGCTGGTTCGTTTTGGTTTCTTTTGATTTCGCAGAAGTACTACGAAAATTTTAAGGCCAGTTTGGAGTAACATTGCGTAATGTCAGGCAAGAACCCTCAAATTCTCGTCTTTGAAAAATGCTAAAAGGCGACTCAATGAACATATATTCAATCCAGGGAGAAATTTGAAGATTTTTCTTGTAGTCATAGACAGTTGGTATGTGGTCCCCTTTTTATCAAAGATCTAAAATGTTATCAGTAGGAGAGTCAGAGGTAATCTGATTCCGTTTTCATATCAGCTACGCTGTCAACACGAAAAAATGCAGTCTGAGCCAAGGCGATCAATATTGAATAGCGGTTAGGCCGACAGCAATTTAAATTTTGACTGGCAGACACGTCAATGTTTACATAATTGGAAACAGAATCAAATAGATTAAATAAAAAAGTAAACCTAAAAATATACGTAAATGCAGCTGAGAAAAGGAAAAATTCGTGTTTTTCATATTCTCTAAATGTATATCTTATACTATAATGCAAGCAAAAATTGTGTGTGTGTGTATGTTAATTTTATCTTGAAAATGGCTCTAACGATTTTGATTAAATTTGCACCGTACCGTATTCGGGCAAGAAAAGACCATTAGGATTGGCCTCGTGTTCGAGAAAATTAGTTTAGTAGGTCATTTTGGCTCATATTGGGTCAGGTTCAAGCTAATTATATCTAAGGAACGGCTTAATCGATTTGACTAAATTTTGTATCTAACCATTTTCGGGCACAACAAAACCATTGGGGTGGGTCACGTGTTCGAGAAAATTTGATTAGTGGGTTATTTTTGGGTGACTGTGGATCAAGCTATTTTTATCTAAAAAACGGCTCTAACGATTTTCACTAAACTCTATATTCTACGGTTTTGGATTACGAGAAGTCAAATGTTCGAGAAAATTCGATTAGTGGGTCATTTTTGGGTCACCGTGGGTCAAGCTAATTTTATCTAGATAACGGCTCTAACGATTTTCACGAAATTTTGCACCCTTCTGCTTTCGGGCACGAAAAGACCATTGGAATGGGTCTCGTGTTCGAGAAAATTCGATTAGTGGGTCATTTTGGGTCATAATGTGTCAGGGTCAAGCTAATTATATCTAGAGAACGGCTCAATTGTTTTTGACTGAATTTTGTATCTAACCATTTTCTGGCACGAAAAAAACTTTGGGATGGGTCTCGTGTTCGAGAAAATTTGATTAGGGGTCATTTTGGGTCATAATGGGTCAGGGTCAAGCTAATTATATCTAAAGAACCGCTCAATCAAGTTTGACTAAATTTTGTATCGAACCATTTTCGGACACGAAAAGACCATTGGGATGGATCACGTGTTCGAGAAAATTAGATTTGTTGATCATTTTGGGTCATAATGGGTCAGGATCGAGCTAATTATATCTAAAGTACGGCTCAATCGATTTTGAAAAAAAATTTGTAACTAACCATTTTCGGGCACGAAAAGACCATTAGGATAGGTCACGTGTTCGAGAAAATTAGATTAGTGGGTCATTTTTGGGTCACTGTGGGTCAAGCTATTTTTATCTAAAAACGGCTCCAACGATTTTCAATAAACTCTATATTCTACAGTGTCAGATTACGAAAAGACCACTGGCTAAGTCACATATTCGAGAAAATTCGATTAGTGGGTCATTTTTCGGTCACCGTGTGTCAAGCTAAGTTTATCTCGATAACGGCTCTAACGATTTTGAAGAAATTTTGCATCCTACTGTTTTCGGGCACGGAAAAACCATTGGGATGGGTCTTGTGTTCGAGAAAATTGGATTAGTGGTTCATTTGGGTTATAATGTGTCAGGGTCAAGCTAATTATATCTAGAGAATGGAACAATCGATTTTGACTGAATTTTGTATCTAACCATTTTCGGTCATGAAAAAGCCATTGGGATGGGTCTCGTGTTTGAGAAAATTAGATTAGTGGGTCATTTTGGGTCATAATGTGTCAGGGTCAAGCTAATTATATCTAGAGAACGGCTCAATCGATTTTTGCTAAATTTTGTATCTAACCATTTTCGGGCATGAAAAACTATTGGAATGGGTCTTGTGTTCGAGAAAATTCGATTATTCACTCATTTTGGATCATAATGGGCCAGGGTCAAGCTAATTATATATAAAGAACGGCTCAATCGATTTTGACTAAATTTTGTATCTAACCATTTTCGGGCATGAAAAACCATTGGGATGGGTCTCGTGTTCGAGAAAATTCGATTATTCACTCATTTTGGATCATAATGGGCCAGGGTCAAGCTAATTATGTCTAAAGAACGGCTCAATCGATTTTGACTAAATTTTGTGTCTAACCATTTTCGGGCACGAAAAGACCACTGGGGTGGTTCACGTGTTCGAGAAAATTCAATTAGTGGGTAATTTTTGGGTCACTGCGGGTCAAGCTATTTTTATCTAAAAGACGGCTCTAACGATTTTCACGAAACTCTATATTCTACAGTTTTGGATTACGAGAAGACCATTGGGATAAGTCACACGTTCGAGAAAATTCGATTTTTGGGTCATTTTTGGGTCACCGTGGGTCAATCTAAGTTTATCGAGATAACGGTTCTAACGATTTTGACGAAATTTTGCACCCTACTGTTTTCTGGCACGAAAAGACCATTTGCTTGGGTCTTGTGTTCGAGAAAATTCGAAAAGTGTGTCATTTTGGGTCATAATGGGTCAGGGTCAAGCTAATTATATCTAGAGAACGGCCAAATCTATTTTGACAAAATTTTGTATCTAACTATTTTCGGGCACGAAAAGACCATTGGGATGGGTTACGGGTTGAAGAAAATTCGATTAGTGGCTCAGTTTTGGGTCACCGTGGGTCCAGCTAAGTTAATCTAGATAACGGCTCTACGATTTTAACGAAATTCTGTAATCTGTCGCTTTCGGGCACGAAAAGACCATTGGGATGGGTCACGTGTTCGAGAAAATTCGATTAGTGGTTCTTTATGAGTCAGGGTCAAGCTAATTATATGTAAAAAACGGATCAAGACATTTTCACAATTTAATATATGGCCGTTTCTGGTCATGAGATGGCCATTGGGCTAAGTCACATGTTCGAGAAAATTCAATTAGTATGTCATTTTGGGTCACAATGGGTCAGGGTCAAGCTAATTGTATTTAAAAAGCGCTTAAACACATTTTGACAAAATTTTGTATAATACCGTTTCCGGGCATGATAAGACCATTGGGCAGGGTCGCATGTTCAAGACAATTCAATAAATGGGTCATTTTGAGTCCTAATGGATCAGGATCAAGCTAAATTTATCTAAAAAACGGCTTGACAAGATTTTGACAAAACTTTATACTACACCGTTTCTGGACAAGATAAAACCATTGGGCTGCGCGCAGGCTCAAGAAAATTCTATTAGTGGGTCATTTTGGTGATAATGGGTCGGGGTCAAACAAACGGCAGCTCAAAAATGTTCAAAAAATTTTGACAATTTGTTTTTGGTATACCGTTTCACAGTACAAAAAGACCATTGAAATAGCTCACATGTTCGATAAATTTCGGTTCGTGGGTTTTTGAATCAACGTGGGTCAAGCTTATTTTATCTAGAAAACGACTAATGATTTTCACTAAATTCTGTATTCCATCATTTTCAGGCTCGAGAAGAGCATTGTGTTAGGTCGCATGTTCGAAAAAATTCGATTAGTGGGTCATTTTGGGTCAGTATGTCTCAGGGTCAAGCTAATTGTATCTAAAACAGCAAAAATGATATAGTGGGAATAATATATCGAGATAAACACGAAGCTAATTTTGATCGAGCTTAGCTCAGTCATTCCTGCTAGTTTTATTAATTTAACTATCAGAAAAACTAGAATTCCGGTATGGAAAGTGAAATAAATACCTGAATTCAGGTATTTACCTGAACACAATCACCCTTGGGAGTCGTTACTTTTTGGACCGACTCCGATGAATCGGTCCTTTTCGGATTCGGTACATTTCGGAACGACTCCAAGGAATCGCTCCTTTTCGGAGTTGGTACATTTCGTAACGACTCCGAGGAGTCGGTCTTTTTCGGAATCGTTCCAAAAAGGACCGATTCCGAGGAATCGTTCCGAAAAGTACCGATTCCGAGGAGTCGTTCCTTTTCGGAACGATTTCGAAAAGGAACGACACCTCGGAATCGGTACTTTTCGGAATCGTTTCGAAAAGGACCGATTCCTTTTTACAGACTCGAATCATTCCTTCAGTTTCACTGCCGGAATCATTCCTTCGGAATCGTTCATCAACATATGACACATCTCTAATGTTCAGCGCTAGTTAACATTTATCTTTTCATCATACAACGATTTAGCAAGACGTTCTGAAATAAATGACGGCAGTTATATATTCTTTCATTTTTTTTTCAAATTATGATGTTTGACTTAACCCCTTAACGGTTGCAATAAATGACGGTTTAGAAATTCAAATTGCTTACTGGCACCACTTTTTTGAAAAAAAAAAATATTCTCCTTATTTAACGGACAGGTAAAATGATACCATAATAAAGCCAATTACACTGCTTTATAAAACTGGTGGGACACAAACAAAAAAGAATAAAATGAATAAAAGACACAGGCCGTGAATATGACGGGAGCGAGAATTAAGGGGTTAAAAAAACCCACAAAGTTTACAGCCAGTCATTGTTCACATTTCTTGATAATTTCACATTATAATTCACATTTCGTTATTGGCATCTCTTTTTGAAATGATAAAATTCTTCTTGTTCTCGCCTTAATTAATTCACCATTAAATAAGGCGAAATTTACCATTTAAAAAAGTGGAACCAGTAATCTGAGTTTTAAAAAAGAATCCCACTGGCAACACTGCAGTCAGGGGCGGCTCGTGACTGGCTTGTCTTGGGGCACTCAATTCGTTGCGGAAAAATTTACTATTTTTTACCATTATCTTTGTAAAGGAATCGTTTACTTCTTTAATTGCAGAACGTTCTGGGAATAAATAAGACAAAATTTTCCTTTAAAAAATACTGGTAAGAAAAGAATAGATTTGGATATCCATGCATTTAGTATCTCAAATAAAACCACTCCCGAGATCAGTGTTGCCAGTTGGCTACTTATTTTTAATTCACATTTAATTATTAGTACTACTTTTTTGAAATGGCAAATTTCCCCTTGTTTACTTCTTAATTTATATGTCATTAAAGATGGCGTAATTTACCATTTC
Source organism: Maratus speciosus (assembly GCA_963932465.1). NCBI lineage: Eukaryota > Metazoa > Arthropoda > Arachnida > Araneae > Salticidae > Maratus > Maratus speciosus. Next base: position 408,619,263 of record OZ010787.1, on the reverse strand, counting down.
AAAAACGTGGTTCTATTGAAGATATCTGAATTTTAAGAAAATAGTCCACTGGCAACACTGCCCGAGCTGCCACTGTCAACAGCTATGTACATACCTGCCATCATCTTACGCGTTTTTGTATCTCAAAAAGTTAATAGTAAATTTTAACTTTTTTAATCGCCGTAATCTGCTGATTAAATAAGTCAAAAATTTCTATTAATTTTTCTGTACAAAAAAGCGTAAGAGTTGGCAGCTAAGGCTCCGTCCCACGCATACTAGAACAAGACAACCTGAACTCTGAATTTACAGTTAGATATCAATGCATTAACCACTTCGGGACTAAAGGATTTTGCTTAATTTTTAATATTTTACCACCGGGTTTTCAAAACAGAAAATTTTCTGAATTTTTATTACGAAAATCCTCTCATTCATTAAGGTAAACTTTACAATAAAAAATAACTGGAGGTAATAATGAAGGACTATGAGCACCTGAAGTGGCACATCGGAGTGGAGTTTCGGACTAACCGTCCTTAACCCTCTCGCCGCGCCTCCCGAGAGTTTTTTCGGGAACTTAAATGTACCAAAATTCGCGCAATCCGAGATTTCATCGGGATGCATTTTTCCGTCTAATTAACCCTCTTTGATCATTCCCACTGGTAACTTTATTTTGTAAATTTTGCCTTATCTAATCGGAGCATTTTCCAGATTAAATCAGGCGAAAATTTTTGTTTTGAATAACCGGTGACAAAAGAATAAAAATTCTTAAAAGACCCCTCGTTGAGAAGCAATTAAATAAGCAATTTTTGAAGCTATTTTGATAAAACAATTACGCAGCGGGAGGGTTAACCCTTAAATGCGCGTCTTTTTTATTTTTTTTTCGAAAAAATTATATATCTTTCTCTGAAAGGTTTATTACATAGGAAAAATAATGAAAAAAAAAATCAGAGATACATTTTCCCTATAATACGTCAATCTTTTCTTCTGTTGGACATCTGCATAGCTGCCAACATCTTACGCTTTTTCAGACCACAAAAGTTTTATTGTAAATTTTACCTTTTTAAATCGCCGTAATCTGCTGATTAAAAAAGGCGAAAATTTCTATTAAATTTTTGTGGTTTGAAAAAGCGGAAGAGTTGGCAGCTATGCATCTGCAATACAAGTAAAAACTACTATTTTGTGGGTGTTTTACGCTAAAATATTGCAAATTAGTAATTATTTAAATAAGTATGTCTCCAAATACTTTATTTTACATAATTATTTATTTTATAAAATTTAATCTTTAACCCTTTAATTCCCACGATAGAATACGTTCTGGAAATTAAGTAGTTCAGAGAATCTGACTTTATACCAGAAAGTTTCAATGGTTAATTTCACTTCATTTAAATACAGAATGTCTGTTATTAATTAAAGTAAATAATTACGTTTTTAATTTTCTGGTGTGAATCAGGTATATACGAATAGAAAAAATCTATTACATTGAAAACACTGGCGTTTGCATATATGCAAATCTGCGCACTAAAGGGTTAATTTTAACCCTTTTGACTCGGACGACTCTCACACAAATTTTAATCGGTTGACACCATTTTTTAAAGAGAAGTCCTTCACGATTTCAAACATGCTCTAATTAAATAAATCAAACTTTATTTTCTTTATTACTGGTGCAAAAAACAAATTTTGAAAGGAAAGATGATGTCTTGTCAGACTGGACATACGAGTGCAAAGGGTTAAGCATAAAAAATAAATGATCTTTCTTTTTTTCCAATCTAATAAAATCAACAATATAGAGTCAAAGGCTCTTACAGAAAGAGTTTTTGAAAATTTACATGAACGCTGAAGACGTCTATTTTTTTTTTTTTATCGTTATGCCTGCTAATACATCCGAGAAATAAAATTGCTGGAACTTTTCTACTACAAATGTCCACACAAAGATTATTTTTTTGGAAATAGTGGTAAATAAATAATAAAACAATAATTGCCTTTCAAAAATTGCGTTTAATATATATAAATTAAAATGGTTAGATGAAATTTGATGCATACTTTCTTTAAATTAAGTAAATAAAATAAATTAATAAAGGTGATATTCGCTTTTACAACATAAAATAGGGATAATCATTGCCAAGAGATATAATCGTCCTTAATTTTTAACACTAGAACGCCCGGAATTTTTACTCAAGTTTCATAAAAACATTTGACTCCACAATTTTTATTTAAAATTATTTGATTGATTTATTTAACATAAATCTGCGTGGTTTTAATTTAACTTGCTTTGTGAAAAAATATCTGGTTCAGTTGACATTTTGTCATATGCACTGCAAATCCCCACAACACAATACAAAACGCAAAACCAACACAAAAAAGGTCCTACTTTTGAACGCCAAAAATGCGTTCATAATGTGTTTTACGGTGCTTCTAGCATAGTAAAATGCGTTCAGCTGCAAGTGTTTAATAAAGTGTTCGTGTGCCGTTTTTTGAAACGCATTTCACACGCATCGCTTTTTTAAACACATTCAAGACACACGTTTATTTACACCTTTTAAACATCACGTTATACATTTTGAATTGCATTTTGAGTAGGGATGCACCAAATATTCGGTATTCGGCCATATTACCGAATATTCGGTTTGGCCGAATAGCAAACTATTCGGCATGCCGAATATTCGGTAATGTTACCGAATATTCGGTTTGGCCGAATAGCAAACTTTTCGGCATGCCAAATATTCGGTATTAGGTCATGTTACCGAATATTCAGTTTGGCCGAATATCGAAATTTTCGGCCAAACCGAATACTTAAAAAAACTTAAAACATTTGTTAAAACCTTATACAACCTCTACGTTTAAGTAACTACTTCAGTCAAACGAAACGACCCGTTCGCCAATGCTAATCCTATGGAAGAAATTTATAAAGATATCTCGGTCGCATTTCAATATTTTTAAATGATTTCTTTTGCATTGAATAGTTGAGATCGATCTGTACAAAGGCCGTTGTTTACTTTTTCGATTTTGTTTACAGGTATTTCTTATGAGGACATTTTCATTTTCGGAACCGGTTTCGAAAGTAACAGCATCCTCATAAAAAATATCTGCAATCAAAATCGAAAAGGTAAAAACGGCCTGCATATAGATCGATCTCAACTATTCAATGCAAAAGAAATCATTTAAAAATATTGAAATGCGACCAAGATACCTTTATAAATTTCTAACATAGGATTAGCATTAGCGAATGCGCCTTTTCATTTGACTGAAGTAGCCTCTTAACAGTCAACTTATAAAGATATTCAGAATAATTAGAAACAGAATCATATTTAAATAAAAGAGATGATCCTGTACAATTTTTTTCACAATTTCTCTTTGATTTTAAAATGCTTTAGAAATTCAGAAAATTTTATTCATTTGTTTTAATTCTCAGAAGCCATGAAATTTAAAATTTTATTAATTAAAAAAAATTATAACTATCCCCTTCTTAAATAACTTTAAGCAGATTTTTTTCAGCATAAAGTTTACTTGAAAAATGCTCTTGATTATTAGAATAAAAGTTTGTTTTAAATATTAGGTAAAATTGTTTTAAAATTTTACATTTTAATGCCTTTAAACTTTTAAATATAAAAGTATTCAACAAGCCGAATATTCGGCCTAGCAATTACTATTCGGCCAAAATCACTATTCGGTGCATCCCTAATTTGTAGCAAATAACATGATACGTATGAGTCAGGGGAGCATATTTTTTGCAGGGATTCTGAATATTATGGATTTTTGCCTAAAATTTTCAAATTTACCCATCTTTACATTTTCATATTGTTTTTCTCCGGGTTCTTACATTTTTAGGTTCCTGGGCCTATGCCTTATCCTTCCCTAAATTCGTATTATTCGAACAATTTTTCTAACTTTTAACAGATTTTTGTCCCCACCACCATGGGACGCTTCTGTTACTATGCACACAGTATTTCTTAGTTTTCTTGTTTTATCATGCCATTTTTATGTAACTTTCAACTTTGTATTTGTAATCTTTTTCACCACCACTTCGTTTTAGTTCCCATCTTCTCCAGTATGGGGCGCTCTTTCTTCCCTTTTTAATATACTAACAGTATCTGACCTATTCTTGCTAGTTGTACATAGATATTTTATATCAATAACTATGTATAATAATTTCCCAACATCTATATTTTAATTATCATCTTCTCTGCTAGAGGGTGCTCTCTTTTTTTCTTGCACTAACCCCCCCCCCCCCCCAAGAAATACTACATGTATAGTGACAAAAACGCCACATGGTGGTGGGGCAAAAATCTGCTAAAGCTTAGAGAAATTGTTTGAATGAAATAGAAATTTAGGAAAGATAAGGCATAAGGTCAGGAGCCTAATAAAATAAAAAACCAGAATAGAAAAACAATATAGAAATGGAAAGAGGGGTAAAGGTCTTAATCTCTCTAAAACTATGCCCTATCGATAAAAAATAAAGGCACATTTAAAGACAATGACTTTCTTATACTAGTTTGGAATACTCAAAATATAAATAAGAGTAGGGAGGGGTCTAGATTTTAATTAAGGGGCAAGCTATCAGGGTTGTGATAATGCAGAAAATAGAAGGGGGAGAAAAGAAGAGTGAGATGTGAAAGAGAAAATCTATATGGGGAGGAACAACTGGGAGAAATGGGGCAAACATCGAAAAAAGGAGGCTCTATAGAAAATGGATATGCCTGCAATTGCAGTATACATTCATTGTGGCATTCAAATGGTAGCAACTCAGCCTGATAGAACCAAAAAGCAAGAGAAAAATAAAATAAAAATATCAAAGCTGGAACTGTATTCCTAAAACCATTATCAAAATAAATAACATAAATCAATATGCCTCCTAACCAATATCAGTTATTAGAAAGAAAAAAAGATTGGAAAAGCAAATACACTTTAGACTTAAATGTTCGAAATGTAAAATACTTTTTATACTTACCTGATAAACTTTCAGTATTCATGCTTTAAAGAAAGTAATGTAAGCTGTATGGAAAAAATCAGCGATACTTTCTAAAAACTAAATAAAATGCCTAATTTTGTATTTAAAATATTTACTTTGAAAATAATGCAACTGTAAATATTAAAATAAATGTTCAGTTTTTCTTATTCATCACCCATACTGTATAATATCACAAAAATAAACAACAAAAGAACATTTAAAAATTTAAACTTCATTTTTAACTTAACAATAATCAATTATTTTGAGAAATTGTTTTTAACAATAATTTTAAGATCTTATCCATGACTGCTATATCATGTTTTGACACAATGGACTAGTTGTGTTTAGCTTATTTTAAACTCTTTTGTTATAATGTGTATAAGTTGAACTTAGAAGAAACTTTAAAAATTTTTGCTATGCCACTTATTAGACATATTCTTAAAATGAAAATGGCAGAAAAGCTTTTTCAAATTTCTTTCTATTCCAGTTGATATATGTAACTGATTTTTTGCTTCTTAACACATTACTGTCTGGAAACATAAAAGTATCTTTTTATAGATTGATGGTAGGAATTATAATTGGAACGGAAAAAATTGTAAAGAGAGAAATACAAAGTGCAATCTAAGGATACTTGCTCCCGATTAGTGGTGAGCAGGTTTCAATTCAAAGCACACATAACTTTTAGCTCATATTTTAAAAAAGGCACACTTAAGTAACAATTTGATGAGAAATTTTTCAATTTACAATAGATTTTGCAATTAATCCTTTCAGACTTGTGCATTCTAATGCCATAATTTGTACTTTATATATATCTACATTGATGAATATTCAATGAAATTTACATACAGCAGAAATTGTGCTATTCATTTGTTCTGTAGGCACCTTTTTATTATTTCATGTTGCCGAGAAAAATTTGCTATTTAATTAAAAAGAAAAAATATCACACACACCTCAAAGGATTGAAAAGAGAATCTAATGCTATAATAAATTCAAAGAAACACTGATATGTGATGTTTCTTTCAACGCTGAAAACACAAAAAGCTTCCATAAAGGAATTTACATTATCAAACATTTGAAAGTGAATTTAATACACCCCACTTCCGAAATCTGCCTTCTACTTTAAAAACCAGGCTTACATTGATTTTAATCATCCTGATCAAAATATGTTTTTACCAGCAGTTGTAAAAACTCGCTGACTAGGAAAATAATTTTTTTTTTTTTTTTAAATGGTAAATTTAGTAAAATATTTGGAAGTGTTTGCAAATATTTTACTTAACAATATACTTTAGTTTAATATAAAAAGAGAAGGAAATTAAATCCCATTAAATGAAAGAAACATTATTAAAATTGTATTAAGAGATCAAAGAATTATTACAAGTATCATTGTATTATGCAAGACTGTTTCATAATTTATTCTGGACAAGATCATAGATGGAAAATAATCTTTCTTTTGATAATGAGTTAGCAGAACCATTCATCAGGGTCATTGTGAAATTAACAAACCCAAAATCAATATTTTCTTATTTATATTACTCTCCAGCAAATATTGTAATGTATTTGTTACACTTAAAGAATTTTTGTGAAATGTATATTTCTATGAAAGATTATTACATAAGACAAAAATATTCCATCTATATTTTTAATAATTATTAAAATATTAATTATATGTTCATGTTATACAATATGATAATAATTGCAATTTATGACGCTAAAGTTATTTACTTAGAGTTTTGACCATTTTTGGGTGGTTAAAGCCAGTTTTGACAACTTTTATACAGTTTAAAAAAAATAATTGACAACTGCTCAGGTTAAAGTTAGTTTACTATATTTAATAATTATTTAATACAGATGGCATATTTTTGTCTTATGTAATAATATTTCATAGAAAAATATACATTTCATATTTAAATAACAAAATAAATACATTATGATATTTAGTGAGAAGTAATAAAAAATGAGAAAATATTGATTTTGAATTTGTAAATTTAATAATATTCCTGCTGAATGGTCGTGCTTAATTATTCATCTGTAGAAAGATTATTACAACTCTGTTTAAAACAGAGCTGAGTAATTCAGAAAAAAAGGAGGCTTATAGTTTCTAAATCTTCTTAATCCAATTATTTTTTATTCTTTGAAATTAAAAGCAAGAAAACAGATCTCTATATGACAGATTTGTATTAAAATTCCTCTCTTTAGTAGTTCTTCTAAAAACAATATTTTTACAAAATAATAATAATAATTAATTACAATAAAATCTTATAAAAGTGCAGATATTTAACTGTATGAGAATCTGTACTTTAATTTTTGGATTCAGTTCCATTTTGTGCATGATTAATGTATTCATGCTCTTTTACATTACATTACATTCCCAATGAAATTGAAAACAATGTTCAAGACTACCACTGACTAGTAAATGCAATAAAATGATAACTGTTTTCATTGACAAAGATTGCATGTTAATTTCAAAAGCTACAGTAATTTCGTAATTACAATATGAAAAGTTTCACTTTAGAACAATGGAATTTTCTACAATACTTTTGATATTCAGTTTTAAGCAAAGAAAAAGAATAAAAATTTGCTTCTTTCAAAATCTCATTTGACACTTTTGATGTTAAGGTTAAACCTTAAAACAATATTCATTTTTTATAACTAATGGCATGTTTAAAGTACTTCAGCAGAAAAAAGTATGTAAAATTAAAAAATATTATGAAAGTCATAAATACCACATAGACTTAAGTTTAAGAATTACACACAGTTTAAGACCATAGTTGCCACATAGTTAAAGAATTAAAAACTACATATTACGTATCAAAAACAGAACATTACATTAATTTTTAAATGCATTTTTCTTTCTAAAAAATTTTCAATAAAATAAAAAGGAAAATTATACCAAATCATTGCAATGCTTTTCTGTAAAACATTATTTTACTTTAATTATTTTTAATAGAATCAACTGATTGTTAAAGAAATCACACAAGTAATAACTGCTCCAACTGAGTGAAATGATACTTCTGCATTATTGTTTAAATACTAATTTTCAATTGAAAATCCAGCAAAAAAAAGTCATTTATAAAAATCTACAAATACAAAACTAGTTTTTTTTTTGTTTGTTTGTTTTTTAAATAATTATTTGTAATGAAGATTTGTAAAGTATAAAAGTACAATCCATGATATTTATAAAGTTTTTAACTAAAATAAATATATTTTTAAACTAAGCAGTTAATCTTTTATTTGCAACCAGTAAGAGGAAAATTATATACATTTAGATTTCTTGGAGGGAATTAAAATAGTAAGTAATTCTTCACCGAAATTTCAGTTAAACATTTATTATTTTTTACATTTGGTATTAAAAATTTAAAAATAAATGTAAAAAAATGAAATATTAATTAACAATAAATAGCAGTATTTTTATCGGATTTTTTTTATTGCATTTAAAAGTTAAAAACCTACCTGAATATAGGTATAAAATTTGAGACTAATGAAAATTTTTAAACACTTACACCCTCATAAATTGAAGTATGAACTAAAGAAAAATGTTTATAAAATAGAAAATCGAGAAATGACAAAAACAATATCAATATACAACAACAAGAAAAATCTGTTTACTTAAATAAAATGTTTATTAAATCGAATATTGTACAATATGACTTAGTCATATAAATATGTATTACTATTTTAAAAATATACAAACAAATGTTATGCATTCCAAATTCAAATTTTAAGAGAAGGTTCCTTGTATGTTTTCATAAATTATGTCACTGCTAGCTAAAAGGAAAAATATTAAATAACAGTTAATTGACAAATTACTCTACAGAAATGGGAATTAACAAATACTATTTTGGCTCTTAACCCCTTCGGGACCGAAGTCTCTTACATAAAATTTATTCAGTTTGCACCACTTATATTTAAAAAGTTAATTTTCTTAAATTTAGAAGAAAATGCTCTAATTAAATAAAGCAAATTTTACTTTCCTTTAATACTGGTACCAAAAGTAAATTCTGTATGCACTTTCTGAAAGTGCATATATGCACTCATGGTCCCAAATGGGTTAAATTACAAATAACACATTGAATCAGATTAGTCACATAAAAATGAAATAATAAATTTTCAATAAAATAAAATTAATCCTGCAATATTTAATTCTTTAGTTTCTATATCAAAGACAATCTCTTCTTGTATATTCAATATGTAAATTTTATCAATGTGTGGGTAGTTTTATTTTTTCACTGATCTTGTAACTTGAAATTACTAATTTTAGTTATACAAAATTTTTAAAACATTATATAATAATGTCAAATATAAGATGTAGGACAGAGCTCGTGCCCTTTGAAAATTTTCTTGGCGCCCTTTTTGAAGGTTTCTGTTAATAGACTATTTAGAAGTAAAATTCTATTATAAAGAATGCGTTCTTTAAATTCATTAATATTTGCATCAAAGATATTTTTAAAACCTGTGAAAACACATTAAAAACCAGAAACATACTTTGAAAATTTATCATGCATATTTTCACGATTTGTAGTTATTGTTTATAAAGTGTAATTATTATGTTTAAATTTGGCAATAATTGGAAATAGCTCTTTTTGATACTTAAGAAGTAACAGAAAAATAAACATTTTTTACCTTTCGAAAACGTGCATGAAAGTTCAGATTTTTTTCTTTTTGCTGTTGTCACACTGGCACATTGACTATGTTTTATACAAGGGATAAAGGGGCATAATTCTTTCTTCTTGGCTTTTGAAATTTTACGTTTTTTTCTTCTTTTTTTTTCAATTTGCTTAGAAAAATTAATAAAAAAGTGCAGAACGATCTCATCTACGAAAGCACTTCCAGAATTGTCTCTCTTGAACCACCCATATGGACTGGTCACTATCATGTCTTTGTTTTTGTACTTTTTATAAAACTAAATTTGCACCATAAAAATAAGTCAAAGCGTATTTTCACATCATAAAAGAAACCTAGCAATATCTCTGATTTCCATGTTTATTTTTTGTTATTGTTGTTATTATAGGCACAATTAAAGTTTCTGCCACCTTACCCTTCAAACATACCTCTCACAGAAAAATGTATAATTTGAAATTTAATACATGTAACTCCAGAACTGTAGGGGCCTTTTGTCTACCGCTGTAAGATTCATTTATATTGTGTTAAGATGTACGTGTATACTATACTAATACTGTGCGATAATATTACTGAAGGTTTTCAGTCATGTGAATAATGGCGCCCTTCATTGAGTGCCAAGAGCTGAGGTGCTCCGTTATGCTCCGTTTCTGCTCTATGGCATGCAGCTTTGAGTTGGGAAAGGAGTCGTTGCTTAATTAAGGACTATAATTTCGGATATATTTTCCCGAAGTACATTTGTTGAAATCTGCTGGCACCACCTGTTGTTGTATATGAGGAACATTAGCTCTTTTCACGATTATTCCGATTAGCAACTCACGGAAAAAAAGGTTAGATTATCCGCACCAGCCTATAATACGCAGCAAAAAATTTATGACTTTTTTAGCACATAATCCGCCGATAATAGGCCGAAAGATACGGTATTTAAAGCTCCTTTCATTTATTTAATTAGGCAAAACATTTTTAGAAACAAGAGTATCATCTTGGATTTAGAAAATTCTCATATTTAAAAAAATTAAGAAAATTTATGATTATAAAAACAGATTTTAATCAACCAATTAATAATCTTGACACTAACAGAATTTCTATGAAAAGATTGAAACACATTTTAATTTTTTACCTGTTGGAGATATTTAGGCAATGTAAATTGCAGAAGTTTTTAAATTAAGATAGGAATTTTCAAAAACTTACACTACTTAAATTTTTATTTTGTACATCAATCTTATTAAGTTTTATTTAGAAAAAAATTCTCCATTCTCTGACAAATCAATCAATAAAAATTCCAGACTTCTACAATCAAAGCTTACCAAGTTATGATACTTCGAATTTTATAAATTTCAGAATATTCTTTCCGGAATTAAAAACGCTTTTCTGTTTTAGTGTAGAAAAGCTCCAAAATTTCAATAATTTTCAGAATATCACAACTCTGTACTTGTTCTGTATGTTTTTGTTGCAGAAGAGAAGAATGGAATTTTTACTGTTTTAATAGTCAGAGCATGGAGAAGATGCTTCTAAATATAACATGACCAGGAACCATACAAATATTTTAAATGTGGAACTTTTTGAAAAAAAATTGTCAGGAATATTTTGCCAACATAATCTTAATTTCTACCTTATTTTGATCTTCTTGGAACTTCTTGAATATTGAAAGAAACAATCATACATTTATATAGTTATTTAGAATATATGACATACAAAACTGAATGGAGTTTATTAGATTCCAACTCCAACAACTAAATCTAAACTACCCTCATCCATAATTTCCACTGCGCATTTTTTTATTCCCTTCACCAATATATACAGTTTAGAATCTTTAAAACTTTTTATTTAAATAAATCAATTTAGGTTACTTCTTTGGCTCTCACTTGCAGCATATGAAAAAAAATTAAGAACCGTTGAAACTCTTTATTAATAATAATAATCTGATGTACTTACTGCTCTGTAGTAACAATATATAATTATCTTACTCCTAAATTATCTGTTTCCCTCCTCTCTTTCTTCAAACACTTGGGATCTGGAATCTGAGTCAGGCCCATCTTGGGGCAAAAGAGTTTGAGTTGGTCGCTAAAAACAAGTCACTCAGCTAAATTTAAAAGAACACTCCAAATTTTAAACCGTACACTCCAGCAATTATTACTGAAAGACAGTACTGTAACCGATTGCTTTTGTGTGTCCCTGTAAATGAATAAAAATGCTATGAATGCCCTCATCTAATGTGATCATAGTGAAATTCAGTGATTCATATTAGTTTCAATACATTTGAAATAATGTAATGTCATTAAAATACTCTACAAACGATTTTTCCCATATACCATAATATAATGGAATATTTTTGAGTGCCCCTGTAAATGAATTATTTATCGTACATACTTCCTATACAATACCAAATATGCTTTGGTGACCATAAATAACCTTTATCCATTGCATGAAAATCCGAGTATATTTACGTCAGTTAGAGCGTGGACAGACGGACAGACAAACCGAATGCATAAACATTTTTCAACTTTGTTGGAAAGCATTAAAAACAAAATTTCGTGGCTTAGTAGCCAACTATGGCAATTTATAGAAGAGTTGGTTCTTACGTATTAACGCCACCGCAGCTTATATATATATAATAAATATGAAATCTCAAATATATGAACAAATGGTAAAATTCTAATAGATGAACAAAATATGAACATAGGAAACTAGTATGTAAAATAAAAAAACTATGAACAACCCACAGAATCATCAGAGGTGCTTGTTGATAAATTCATAGTAAAGATGCGTTATTTCATCTATATATATATATATATACTTATTATTATTATTGATGCGGTGGCGTAAATACGTAAGTACCGAAGACTTCCAAGGAGGGTTGCAAAAAAAAAACTGGTTAAAATTTAAAAAAGCCACGCAGTGGCTTTTATTGGTTTTAACCAGCTTTTTTTGGCCATAATTGGCTTTTATACAGTGCAGTATTTAATTACAATCTACACATTTTTAAGTGCTTTTTATTTAGTTTTAATGACATTTAATTGACTTAGAATTTAATAAATAAACCAATTTCTCAATAATTAAGACATTAATATTAATCCCACCTTTTTTTTTTCCATTTTTACTGCTTTATAAAATTAAAGAGAACAAGAGTTACAGTAGACTCCCTCAAATCTGCACACCATCGCTGATGTAAACAAAGAAACTGTCAATTCACATGAAGGCAAAAAATTACAAAATTCTTTCGTTTTATATCATTCTATATGTAATTCTTGATAATATGACTGAAATCATGGTTTTTCATGAAGGAAGTATAAATTTATTTCTGAAAAAAAAATCAAAATATTGCTGATACTACTGGTAATATCAATATTTTTACAAAATATATTTATGTATTAATCAAGCTTTTTTTATTATTAAGACTGGCTAAACTTGAAATAAAACTTCCTTAATTTATTATTTTTACGTGAATTAATAGGGTACCTTTATGAGGAAAGTTTCATTGAATAACAAGGAAAATGTATCTCATCTTTATTATGCATATTTAATTATACATGATTAATTATTCACTGGACCTTTACTTTTAATAATTTAATCATTTTTAAAATCCTCTAACTTTTTATCATTTTAGTTTATTACTTTACTGTTATTTTCATATTTACTATATATTAAAATAATAATAAAAATAATACACTATATTGCATTTATTAAAATTTTGATTACATTATTACATTCAAATTACTGTTTTAAAAATGTAAACAATGCAATGATCAGAAATCTGCAAAATTCTAAAATCCGCACAACATCTGGTCCCAAGCTGTGCAGATTTGAGAGAGTCTACTGTACTTAGTTAATGATTTATTACTTAACTAATTTTAAGAGCTATTAATATACAAGTCTTATTTTATTTCTTATAAACATTTAAAAGCACGTGTAATAAAATAAAAACACCATTTCTCACTATTTATTAAAAACACTATTATGAATAGCATATGCATGAATATGCACTCTTTTAAATAGAAACAAGCTTTTCAAAATGTTAACTCAACAAATTTTATTTGAACATTCTTTCTTTATTTATTTATGTTATTTATATTTTCTTTGTTTATTTGCTTTCTGTATTTTATATACTGAACTCTCCTTAAATATTATATCCTTTCCTTCCTAATTTCTCTTTTAACATTGTTCATTCTATGACATAATCTTTCCATATGAACATGTTTCAATTTTGATGTGTTACATTTAGTCATTGTTTAATTAGATTTAATTTTTAAAATGTGTGGTATATGCAGAGTTATGTAAAATATAGAATTTCCAAGCACCACTTTGGAGTAGGTACAGACCTGAAAATCTTTGAAAATGAGAAATCGTAGCACACAAAATTAAAATTAATCTGGAGGTTGGTTGGTTGGTTTTTCGCATCCATCTTTTGACATTCGTAAAAGGAATAAGGTTTCAGTTTTTTTTTTAACTCAATATACTAAATTTTTTATACACTTTTTAGAGTTTCTTCTCGTTTCGAAGCGTTTTTTTCACATTTGTAAAAGGAGCTAATTTCCAATTTTCTAGCCCAGTGCAGTAAATTTTGACAAAATTCGCGATTTTTTTCCCGCGATCATTTCAGATATTCACAATTTTTCCCCACAATCGTAATTTACATTTTTCTATCACGATTCTTTGTCGAAATCTGCACTTTTTACTACGAACTTTTGACGAAATTCTCATTTTTTACTATGATTTTTTAACGAATTTTGTGTTTTTTACTACGATCCTTTGACGAAATTAGTGTTTTCTTTCCTCGATCTTTCTGTGAAATTTGAGTTTTCTTACTTATCTTTCGATGAAATTTGCATTTTCTCACTGATCTTTTGACGAAATTTGCGTTTTCTTTCTGCGATATTTTGACAAAATTCACGTTTTTACCACGATTTTTTGTCGAAATTTATTTTCTTTTGCGATCAATTGACAAAATTTATTTTATTTACATGGTCATTTGTCGAAATTCGTGTAGTTTACCGCAACCGATCGGCAAAATTTTCGATATCTTTTCGCGACCAATTAACAAAATTCATTACTCATTTTCACGACCTTTTGACGAAATTTGCAATATTTTTATCTCGATAGTTTATCGAATTTCGCGATTTTTTGCGCAATCTTTTGACGAAATTCGCAATTTTTTTCTGAACTCTTAACGAAATTAGCGATTTCATTCAGCGACCAATTGAAGATAATCACTGTTTGTTTCTGAGATCTTTGACGAAATACCAGATATTTTTACACGATCATTTGAAGAAATTCTCAATTTTTTTCCGCAATCGATTCACGAACTAATTTGGGGAAATTCCATAAAAGAAAAAAAAAATTGCGGACTTAGAATTTGCAGGGGGAAATACTGCACAGCATTTTTCATTATGCAGGGCTTTCTTTTTCTTTGCGCAAATCGTGCGACTTTGCACACTATTTCAAACATTGCCTCTCAAAGAACCACCTCCCCCCTCCAGAAATTCTTGAAATAGCGCTCTTGTTTCTAAGGAAGGGAATTCCTGTATAAATATTTACTGAAACACGATTCACTCGTGATTAATACACATAAGGATTTCATGTTAAGAAGTTTGTTTTGCAGCATAGATCTTTTTTTCCCATGAGCATTTTTTAATGTCCGAATTTTCGTACTAATGACCAATTGATTTAAACTTTCGGAAATGAATATTTTGACCGTAACTAGAAACAAAAAGTTTGTTTATGTTTTTTGCAAAAAATCATAGTTTAAGACCGATTTTCGTTGTATCGTAGAAACTACGATTTTTTCGTAGCAGTTGGCAGGTCTGTAGGTATAATTTATATTCTTTTCGATATTAATAATTTTTTTTCAGACATAATGCCTTCACAGTTGCCATCTAGCAGTTATAGACTTATTTATATAACAAATGTTTTAGAAATTGTTATAATTTTTTTAGTAGCAAATATTTATAAGCGTATTAAAAATAAATTAATCCAAATTTAATATGAATTAGCTGTAAACTAACTTTTTAAGTAAAAGCTGGCCGGCTTTTTTTTGGCCTGGCTTAAAGCCGGCAACCCTGCTTACAAGACATCAATAAAGAAACATAAAATACATATTAAAATACAAACAACTATTGGTGATATATTTAACAAATATAAAAACAAATATATTTTTTAAATAAATTTTACTTAATTCATATGTTTAAGTGTGCAATTAATTTAAGCATTCACAATCTACAATGTCAAAATACTATGAATAATAAAAAAAAAGAGTAAAGAAACAAAGAAAGAAAATATACATAACCTGCAATCTGCAAAACATTTGGAACCCAACTGTGCGGATTAGTGGTCTTCTACATCTACAGTAGTAAAATTTCAGTTTTTATCTGTTCTTTAGTTTGTGATAATTGTATTTTGGGGTCTACAGGATACAAAATTGCAAAATTAATAATGCAGATAATACAGAACTTTAATTTTTTTTTAATCAGATTTGTGAGAACAAAATAACGAAATAGTAAAATTTTCGCTTTTATTTTTCATTCATTTCCACACAATTTTTGAAAACACCAAACAATGCTTAAATTGTAAAAAAAAAAAAAAAACCACCTATTTTTCAGGTCTGCAGGAAATGAATGTAAAATCAAAATTAAATATCCCCTCCCCCCCCCACACACACACAATCAAATTCCTTATGCCAAACTTACATCAAAATTGCGTCTCCATCATTAATGAATTTGCGGAACAGATGTGTTATTATCCCACCCTCCGCCATCTTGGATTTTTTTTGGCGAGAAAACCCCTTTTTCGCCAAGTAGAAAATGTCGCCAAGTACCGATATATGCGTATGTTAGGCTTAACGAAAAAAAATGTAAATAATGCAGAAAACATGCGCATGTTAGGCTTAACAAAAACAATGTAAATTTGTCTAATTTACATTTTTTTTTCGTACATACACATAAATCACTAAAAAACACATTAAAGAAAATGTAACCAAAATTAATTCCCCTCTAAATTAAAAGCAATATTTCCGAAAAAAATACAAAAATGACATTAGATTCTCTGTAATAAAACCAATATTTCTGGAAAAATACACATAAAAATATTAGATTTTCAAGATTACTTACCTTTTTGGGTTTTTTTTTTTTTTTTTTTTTTTTACACTTGAAATACACACTTTAAATAAACAAATTCCGAAAAAATTAAAAAGTAAAATTCTGGATTATAATAAGTTATATTTCCGACTTGAAATACACACTTTAAATAAACAAATTCCGAAAAAATTAAAAAATGAAAATTCTGGATTATAATAAGTTATATTTCCGATTCCAGGTTGTATCTCCCGATAACTTAAAATATGAAAAAAAATCTGACTTACTCTCAATATATTCCAACACCTGCTCGTTGATAAACTGCCTCCAATCGGCCATAGTATGACTATTAAACTTATACTGCGATACAATTTGATTTGTCTTTGTCCCAATAACAATTTCAAACGTTAGCAAAAAAATCTCCTCAATCTTCAATTTACTACAACCACTAAACCAGGAACCATATCTAAAAGACATTTCAGTGTTACACTTTTTATTCTGACCATCCACAACTCTCCTATTACGACAAACCCACGTGCAACAGTCAGAGAATTGCGTTCTTTTTCTAATTTTCAAATCGCCGCTACATTTATTACAACACATGCTAGATTTCAATAAGCCAATCTCTTTTAAAAAACTAAAAAACAATTCTCTGTCGCGTATCCTCAAAATAAAATGAAAAAAAAAAAAGATACAACCTGGTACAAGAGCGAGACGACAAGCACGAGAGATGTTCACGCAAAAAGCACGTTCTCGCGTCGTAAAAAAGGGGGTTGCCATAATAAGTTACTAGACGCCAAACGCCGGGGTTGCCAGCGCGATAAAAATCGCCAAATACTCAACATCGCGGAGGGTGGGATAATAACACATCTTAGCCAAAAAGGATAATAATAAATTTTCATTAAATTAGTAAATTTTCTTTCACGTTTCTAATCAAACTTTTTTTAATTCAATGTTTTAAAACTGTATAATATGTAAAACCGAAGAAGCTTAAACTATTTTGAAACCTATTCACATCAATTTAATGATACTTAAAAAGAAAAATTTCAGTACTTGTTAGTTATCCCATCGACCAAATTACTGTCGCCAAATTATAAAATTAAATGCCAATAATAGTTGCCATTAATTGATTGTGAGATTAAATGCCAATAATGGCCAATAAAACCATTAATTCGACATTTTGTATTTTTATTAATGTTTTACTAATTTATTTGTTCTTTCGTTATTTAAAATAAAAAATTGTGTCAATTTGTATAATTTGACGAAATTGGTCGACGGGATAACTAACAAGTACCAAAATTTCTTTCAAAAATCTATACAAGCCTTAATTTATTCCTGACAAGGGTAAACAACTTCTTAAGACTGCTAAAATATAGTAGTACTTTGTATTGTAGGACTTAAATTCTTCGACTTATACACGAGTATATATGGTAATTAAACATCCCAGTAATGGACACCCCTCTTAAAACATTAAAAATAAATGAAATTTTATAAATGCCTATTAGTACATAAAATTTAAAGTTTTCTATTACTACCAAAACAAAAAGTTGCAAATTTGGAAAGAAAAAATATATAAATTTATTAAATGAAGTCAGCTCTTAGCATGTTCCCTAAGATTTTCACTGATAAACATGGAACTTTGAAACATTATTTTCTGCTTCCTGATTGGTTTGATTACGAGTGTCAACAATAATGCAAGATTATAAAATATACAAGGGGGAATTGTAAAAAAATAATAAAAGTTAAATTTTTATTGGTTACTTTTTTATAAACCAAAAACATTGAAGGGTGCCCAGCCCATTACTGACACATCTACCCTATATGTTATTATTGTTTTATATATACAATTTACTTATGTTTGCATAAAAGTAAACAAATGGCTTGTTTATGTTAAATAAATTCTATAACTATTGAAGTAATTGCGTGTTGAGTCTGTGAATAAGCATGAAAAAGGCCCCAATACTTGTTTATGTGGGATATAAAGCATTTCATTTATGAATGATATGCTAATTTGCAGTTTTTATAATTTCTGTAATTACTAGTTATAATTTTATTAATTAAAGTATTAAAAAAATATATGTTACAATTAGAGGTTTAATTGGTTTGTAAATATAAAATTCTGTGTAGCTATTCAGCATTGTAACCCAACAAAAAAAAATCAAATTTAAATTTAAAAAAAATTGACAAAAAATGAATTTTGAATTTCTAAAAATATTCATTTTTTTTTTTTTTTTAAACACCGTAACTTATATGCGCTCTTTAACAAAAATTATAATTACATAAGATGTGTGTGTGGGTGAGGCAAAAGAGTTATTGGCAACTAAAAATTATTCCTGGCAGCAGATTTTCTTTTATTTGTAGATTTATAAATCCAAATCATATTTCATGTGCATCGAGCGAACGTTAAACGGTGCTAATGAAAATCCAACAGTCTAAAAAGCAAGTTTAATTTATTGCCCACACTATGAAATTAAATACAAAACACACCATGATTTTTTTAAATATGTTAAATTACAATTTTAAACAGATTTATATTAAAATATGATTTTCATGATTTTCTTTTCTGTCTTAATGAATGAATGGCTGCCAAAAATAGCAAGTTTCGAAAGCAATTAAACCTACAATTAGATCGTATTGCGGAATACTTGTGATCTGAGAAAGTATAAAAACTGAAAACAAATAATTTCTTTAGTTAATAACACAAACAACAAACAATACATGTCATAGCAGCCCTAATTGCATTTGTACTTTGTAATAAAGTTATTGCAATTTTATTAATCTAAACTTAACATATTTCTAACCAAATAGAAAAGGAGAATACTCCAGCTATCAGTCTAATCGACTTCAGTTTGTATAGTACATATCAACTGAATTCAGTTTAGATCAGTTGATATCTGAATCACGTTTGGAAACTGCAATTTAATTTTAAAACAATAGTTATAAAGAAATAAAGACTTACCGTACCGTTTCCTTTAATGTTTCCACTTCAATGTCGTTAAACGCGATGTCTTGAAACGCCATCGAAATTTCAAACTTTCTACTTGCGCGCGTCATAAATGGCGTCTGTTTACTTTCTATCGCTAGCAATGAATTTTTCACTGCGCAAGCGTAAACTTTTTATCCTTTTGGGGGGAGAGAGCGGCAAATAAATTGAACTCCTGTACGTTCTTTGAGAGCCGTGCTGTGCCGGCCAAACTCGGTTTTTGAGCTGGCAATTATTAGACAGTGGATATTTATACAGTGGTGTAGTCGTAAAAAAAAACAGAGGGTATACGTTCTAAGCAGAGGGTATACGTTCTAAGCAGAGGGTATACCCTAGTATATATATACTATATATAGCATATATAGCTTTCTTGAGAAACAGAGGGTATATGGTGTTCCTTAAAAAAATCCAGAGGGTATACGGCGTATACCTCCGTATACCCTCCACTACATCCCTGTATTTATAGAGTTGAATTCAAGGGGTGGCCCGGGGGACACCCCCCCCCCCCGAAGCAATGACATTTTTCCCCCCGCGGAAGATTTGAGATTTTGTATTTTCAATGGTCAAAAAGTGCAATTTCCCCCGGAACTCTATAATGTCCCTCCCCCCCGGAGACACAGGAATCCCTTCCGGATAAAAGTGTCTGAATTCAACACTATTAATTGTCCGTATGCTGTATTTTTTTTTATGCAACAACATTTGGTCTACCGTAAAAAAAGTAGCAATTTACGTACTTTTTTGGGGCAAGTAAATTAAATGGCCTACCGAGGGCGACAAGATATCAAAAAATATCCCATTCCCCGAAGTAATATTCGAAATATAGTTTACTCTTTTAAATGAAATAAAAGCACCCCCCCCCCACACACACACACACACATCCGTTTCAGATAACGTTTTAAAATATGAAAAGAAAAAGAAAAACAGAAACTAATAATGAGTTGTTAAGGTGAGGTTAAGAAAGGAGGGGGGGGGGGGCTCTCCTAATGAAAAACCTTAATTTATTTTGTTCTTCGTGGTTAATCACTTGAGAAGAATATATTTGTCTCTTTTTTTCAAAATCTATAGAGAAAAGGAATTTTTCTGTTAATTAAATGTAAAAATCCAGCAAGATGAAAAGGCCTTCCCCTTACCAGCGCCCATGGAATGCAATACTCGTCATAATGTTCTCGTAATGTTTTCTGGGGGGTTTGTAAGCAGAGTCACAGCCCCCCCCCCCATTTCCACACACATATACTTCACCACGGAGAGATGTCTAAAAGAAATCCCCACCCGGAAGTTTAAAAATTTTTTATTAATTAATTTCAGAAAGTGCAATTTCCACCCGGAGCTGCAGAAAGTCCTCTTCCCGGACAAAAATATCTAAATTTAACACTGAACATAGCGTTAACTGAAATACGTTTTTATTGTGTTCTGTTATAAGTATGTGTTTCGTTTGCCATTCAATCTTTATCAAAGTTCCTGCTGATATTCGGCAAACGCATTTTTTCACACATTCTCAAACACCTGGGATCGCATTAAACAGATTGGAAACACTTCTTGACATCTCAGGCGTACGTGAATGCGTTGTATTGTGTGTAAAATATGTTTTGGAGATTTGCAGTGTGGTCGGCGTGACTCCTTCCGGGCGTCTTTTACACAAATTGTATCATGTTGACACAATTTATTAAAGAGAAGTCCTTCAAGTGCGCGATTTCAAAAATGCTCTAATTAAATAAGGCAAATTTTATTTCCTTTATTAGTGGTGCCAAAAACAAATTTTGCAAAGATATATGATGTCTAGTCAGACTGGACATACGAGTGCAAAGGGTTAAGCATAAAAAAAACGGTCTTTCTTTTTTTCTAATAAAATCAATTATGTAGAGTCAAAGGCCCTCACAGAAAGAGTTTTTGAAAATAAAATGCCAATAATGAAGATTTCTGTAGAAAGTTTCAGTTTAAACACTCCAGGAAAAATATCATGTCATAATATCTCAAGAAAAAGGCAATATATATGGCCATATTGAACAGAAGATAAATGATCCTCATAAATCAAACTAACAGGAAAAACCCTCATGATAGCATTTTCATTAAGTTATCCGAAAAGTTTTAAAGTATAAGAGATTTGTTTTACGCTTAAAAAAAGGAATTTGCAGTTGCTTTAGATTAAAATTTAAAGATATTGGGGAGTTTATTTTGGGTAAAATTATATAGATACATATACTGTATTAAATTTCCAGCTAAAAATGAAAACGCACATTTGAATTTATTGAAAATAACGAAAGCTAGTTTAAATAAATATATTGCATTTGTTGGCTACTTAAAAATACATGAAATTAAAGTTAAAATGTTCTGTTTTATAAAAAATAAAAATGCACCATATCTAACAAGTACCGCAAATATAATGGGCTTGTTGAACCACTTGAGGACGAGCGACCAGTATACATACTACTTAAGGTGCTCAGGGTTCTTCATTATTCCCTCTAATTATTTTTTATTGTAATGTTTACCTTATTTAATCAGAGCATTTTGGCGATAAAAATTCAGAAAATCTTCTGTTTTGAAAAACCGGTGGTAAAATATTAAAAATTAAGCAAAAGTCGCTTGTCGCGAAGTGGTTAATGCATTGATATCTAACTGTAAACTGTAAGATGTCTTTTCTAGCATACGTGACCCATAGCCATAGCTGCCAACTCTTACGCTTTTTTGTGCTAGAAAAATTTAATAGAAATGTTTACCTTATTTAATCGGCAGATTACGGCAATAAAAAAGTTAAAATTTACTATTAAATTTTTGTGATACAAAAAAGTGTAAGATGCTGGCAGATATGTCCATCGCTGTTGAATATGGCAGCTAGGGAGTGGTTTTATTTGCGGTACTCAATGCATGGTCACCAAATCTAATCTTTTTTTACCAGTATTTTTTAACCTTAAATGTGCATTTTTTTTTCGAAAAAAAATATACATGATTCTCTGAAATGTTTATTACACAGGAATATGACGAAAAAAATCAGAGATACATTTTCCCCATATGCGTCAATCTTTTCTTCTGTTGTGCATCTGCAAAAAAGTAAAAACTACTGTCGTGTGGCTGTTTTGCGCTAAAATATTGCAAATTAGTAAATATTTTATTAAGTATGTCTCCAAATACCTTATTTTATATAATTGTTTATTTTATAAAATTTTACCTTTAACCCTTTAATTCCCAGGTTAGAATACGTTCTAGAAATTACTTAGTTCAGAGAATCTGACTTCACACCAGAAAGTTTCAATGGTTAATTTCGCTTTATTTAAATACGGAATCTCCGATATTATATAAAACAAATATTGCTATTTTAATTTTCTGGTGTGAATTAGGTATATACGAATAGAAAACTCTAGTAAATTCAAAACAGTGTTGTTTGCATATATGCAAAGCTCCGCATTAAACGGTTAAATGAAAATTTATCTTATTTATTCTCAGAACCATGGTTCGTACGGATACCGTTATTTCCCCAGGAAAACTAACAGTATCTTTTTACAGAAAAAGAAATCTAGGTTAAACGAGCCAAATTGCCCAGTCTTTTAATAAAAGATTTTCTGTAAGTTAATACGATTCCCGAAAATTATTCTGGTCTGCGAAATTCAAGGAGGCGTACGAACCATGAGAACGTTATGCCATTAAAGAAGTAAATGATTTCTTTAAAAATATAATGGTAAAAAAATAATAAAATTTTCCTCCATGAATTGAGTGCCCCAAAAGTAGACAGTCACGAGCCAACCCTGTCTACAGTGCTGCCAGTGGGCTTCTTTTTTAAAATTCAGATTACTACATTGGTTCCACTTTTTTGAAACGGTAAAATTCGCCTCATTTAATTGCATATTAATAAGGTGAAAACACGAAGAATTTTAGTATTTCAAAAAGCGATGCCAATCAAGAAATGTGAATTTAAAAGAAAGTAGCCCATTGGCAACGCTGACTAGCTGTAAACTATGTGAGTTTTTTCGTCAAAAAACATAATTTGAAAAAAAAAGTCAAAGAAATGTGTCTCTGTCTGTAAGCATACATATATAGCTGCCGTCATTTATTCCAGAACGTCTTACTAAATCGTTGTATGAAAAGATAAATGTTAACTAGCGCTCAACATGCAATAGTTCAATCATAATCCTTTATCATCTACAAGTCTAATATACTAATCATATGCTGAAAAAAATGTGGAAAAACTAAAGCCTACTACTTTAAAGCTAACTAAACTTTAGAACGTAATATTCGTGTGCCTGAGAAAAATAATTTTTAAGAAAATCGTAAATTAAATTCCTGGCATGCCATCTGTTGAATAATGTAAAGCTGGAATGACGAACCCATTCGCCATGCTACCACTTCCCCTGAGTAGTCTTTTTACGACTCTCAGAATTTATTTCATTAAATAAGTCGCAGAATAATTTTTAGAAAGTGTGGTGACAATTGGACTACAGGCACGCGGGGTCGCTCTCCCACATAAGAACCGAGAAATTATTTTGTCATGTTTGTGATTTTTGCGTAACTTTTAATGGAGTTGCTTATAATATTCTATTTTTCAGCCTTACACTTTATAAATAAAGAGTCAGTCTGTTGAATAAATAATCTGCCGTGCATCAGTATTTAGAGATAATTATCTCTAATCTAAAAACTCCAAGATAGATTGATCAATTAAATTTGATTTTTTTTTTTTTTTTTTTTTTTTTTAGCCAGTATGGATACTTAAAACATTTTTTAAGATACATTAATAGGCATGAGTATATATCCCTTATTGAGAAACGTAAAATTCAGCTGAATAATATATTATTTTAAGTTAATGACCGTAGATATAGAAAAGTCGCTAGTACCAGTGTTGCCAGCGGGCTATTTTTTTAAATTTCAGATTCCTTGATTGGCACCACTTTTTCAAATGGTAAAAATTTCCCATGCTTTCGCCTTAAGTAGTATGTCCTTTAATAAGGTGAAATTTACTATTTCAAAAAAGTGGTGCCAATCGAGAAATCTAAATTAAAAAAAGTAGCCCACTGGTAACACTGGCTAGTACCGTAATTTCCGGCGTATAATATGCATACCAAACAATTCTGTTTGAACCCAGAAATTTTATTTAATAATTGAAGACAAAGTTTACCGTGATTTAAATATTTAAGTTTTATTTTTAAAAATTTCGGGATCGAAAGATGATTGTTTGATCCGCGGATTATATGCCGGAAATTACGGACATCAAATAGCTCAAAGTTTTATTTGATCATCCTGTATTCAATTGTTACTTAAAAACTATTAAATGTTATCGTTTGTTCCACAAATTATTTATTTGTTTAACAAAATTATTATGATCAAAGTTTCCAGCCTTTTGCTTTTTCAAAATTCAGATTTCTAGATTTCTTCCACTTTTGTGAAATAGCACAATTCTCCTGATTTTCTCCTTATTTAAGCTGTCATAATGAAGTTATGAATGAAGAGCAGGAGGCATATAGTTTAGAGTCTACAATTTTCGAGTGAAGTAACTGAGTGGGTTATCACGAGATGTCTACTGATTTTTTATATCGTATCAATAGTTTCTGATTACCACCGAAGCTAACTTCCATTAGTAAATTTTTAATAGAAAATTTCGCTTTAGCTTAGTGGCTTGTTCTTGATAAATTTCTCTCACAAATTATGTAAAATTATCTATTTGTTTTTAGTGGTGGAAGTTGACTCATATACTATAATTTCATTCACAGACAAGGACCGGACGTTTTCTAGGTTGTCACAATATGGCGGAAACTATGGACCTAAACTTCAACCTGTAAAAATAAATATATGTTTTGGGCTATAAACATGAGTGAAGATCTCCATTAATAAGGTGTTTGAATAATCAGAAAACTTCTATTCAAATTTTCTGGTGGAAATTTTCCCGGCGGTAATTAGTCGCTGCAAAACCGGCTCCAGTTTCAGCTTCACCATTTTGAGGATATGTCAGTTCTTCTTTCTTCATAGTTCTACGGTAGTAATTAACCCTTTCAGGGGCAAAGTAATTATATTTCAAAAATGTTGAAATGATTGTTTGGCTCAGGATTTGGAAACATATTTACTTATAAATAAGTAAACGCTTTCTTTCACATACATTATTAATGCAAAATTTTATTTCAAAATTTTGTTGTGAATGTGGTATTTTTAATAAAAATTAAGTGTGATATATTATATACAACTTTTTGTTACTATTTTCAAAAAGCGATGACAATCACGCTTTCTGAATAATGAAAAGTAGCAAACTGATAACATGGATAATGATAGTGTATAGCTCCCAAATTCTACGATTTTTTCCACTAAAATTTTATTGATATTTTTACTCTATTTAATTGATAAAAATCACTAGATTTCTGCGATTAAATTAGGCAAAATTTACTACTAAATTTTAGTGTTAAGGAAAAACCGTACATGTTGGTAGCTATGATAGCCGCTTTGACAGCAAATATAGAACCAGTCTCAGTAATTGTAGAAATTTTAAATTCCAAATAGTTATTTACACGTATCCTACGAACAAATTTGGAGAAGTATTGCTAGGATACTTTAAAGTGAAAATGCTTAAAAGCTTTTATAATAAATATATAGATAAAAAATGAATACATTATATATGAACTGTGCCAAAAAATTAGCTAACCCGGGGTTAAAAAACTAACACTAATTTCTTATACAATAATTTGCATTATTGAAGGACAGAAATTTTGCGATATAATAAATCAAAAATTTTTATTTTGAGTTAGTGGTTGCAAATAATTTTCAAAACCTATTGATCTTAAATTTTTTTAAAGGTACCGAAACGAATTCGATATATCACTTAAAGAGGAAACGCTCATGTGTTTCCTAAATGTAAAGAATATACGGTGCATAAGAATTATCTTTAAAACTTTGACACACTATAAAATGTGGAAGAAGCAAATTATCCGTCATTTTTGTTTCTTGTACCATAAGAAGTATGGGCATAATCTCAGTTGTAATTAATGTAATATTTTTTTAATCCATTTTAATTCGTATCCAGAAATCGTATCCATTTTAATTCGTTCTTTATATTTTTATGTGAGTTTATTTTGTCACAAAGGATCGTGTAAATAATCAAAAGTTTACCGAAATTCCTTTTTCAAATGGTAGCTCCAATTTTACAAACAGTATTTTACATCCTTGTAACAAACCAGCTCAGAAAAGGAAGCAATTAATTCACCTTTTTATTATATCTTCTTAGATTTATAAAGCGATAATATAAGTGGCGTAGCGTCAGGGTGGTGGTGGTGTGAGGGTCATTTTTTTACCAGAATATTATATAGAAAATTTGGCTTTATTTAATCATTGAACTCTATACGAATATACAAAACAAAATTTAGCATACAATAATACTGGTAATTAAAAGATCTAAACCCCGCTGCCTGACGCTACGCCAACGCTACAAACTTTAACACTAGAACGCCCGGAAATTTTACTCAAGTTTCAAAAATATATTTGACACCAGAAATTTTATTTAAAATTATTTCACTGACTTATTTAACGTAAATCTGCGTGGTTTGAATTTAACTTATTTTATGAAAAAATTTCTGGTTCCAGTTGACATTTAATCACATGGTCGGAGTCGGATCGACTACTTCCGAGCATTCTAGTGTTAAATTACACCATTCGAAAAAGCAACCAATCGAAATTTATTGAAATAAATTTATTGAGATAGAGTGATTAGACACAATCATAAAATCATAATACATGTATATTTTGAATTGAAAAACATATTTTTAATTTTGAAAAAAGCAGTAATTTCATATTCAAAGAATGTTACATCCGCAACAAATATACATATTTTTTTAAAAATAAAAAAACATATTTTAGAAAATATGCGCTGTTTTATTAAGGCAAATAAATGTGTGTTTAGAAATGTTTAATATGTTTCGGCAGACAAAACTTTTAGTAAAAAACTATATTATGTATCAATATGTGAGACATATCAATACCCCTCCGCATGGATTGGGTGCTTTGTGTTTATATGTATAAAGAACATAATTTTCCTGCTATATTCCGTCCGTTTATATTTAGTGTAAATATGTAAAGACAAATTTTGTTCACACTGTATGTACTGAAGCTCATTTAAATACCCATAATCTAATAAATAAAAACGAAAATTTGTTTGTCTGTCTGTAATTCTATACAAATTCACAGTTTGGAAGCCAGAAATGTGAAATGTTACGTACATGTGTATTAAAACACGGCCGAGGAAATTAAAACAATCCGGAATCGAAATAATTTATAGTTAATTTTTAATTAATAACCCCCCTCCAATTTAACAGCAATTTCCTGTGAAATTTAAACATTTTTCGTTATAGTTGTTGTCAACAATTAAAAATCCGCAATAAAATTCTTACCACAACAATTACTTTTCAATTGCAAGATTTTCACGTGAAAAAATGAAATAAATGGTTTGACGAATTTAATAAAAGGGAATATTACATCATAACTTTTCAACAGCAAGATTTTCATGTGAAAAATAAAAATAAAATAAACAGTATGACGAATTAAAAACAAAAGTGAATGTTACGACATAATTTTTCTGTGTTATGACTTCCACGTGAAATATTATAATTATTTAATGAATTTGGCGAATAAAAAAATGAAATAATACGTCATATTGGAAATATAAAGGACGTGGTGAATACATAACGTCATATAAGTGCGAAAAAATGTATTGAAGCATGATAAAAAAACTCGATTATGGAAACATTGGCACATTTTAACATTATTGTTCCAATGATGAATGAAAATAAGTTCATTTATAGCTGTATTTGCGTCTGTTATATAAATTTATATTTTTTTATATTGGGTTTTCATTTGATTCATGTGTACAACACTTCGAGTGTTAATTTTTATTGTTTTTTTATGTTGTATGTAAAATTTTGAAATTGGTTTTTCAAAACAAACATTATTAACGCCGGAAACTTTAGCTAGTATTGTATAAATGTAATCTAAATTTTTAGTTTCATAGCAATGGCGAAGATATTTGTTTGTACTACTACGATCAAGAAACTCAGAGACTGACTTTTTTAATACCTTAACTGTTTATCCCGATTGCGTCTCGGGCAAAAAGTGTTTGCTATCATCAATACTAAAAGATTTTGGATACCACCTAATTTTAACCGTAATCTTTGGTTTATTAAATGGCGTGACTTTTTTGATTGTACAAAGCCAAATATGTTAGTAAAAAAAGTGGTGTCGGGTAATTATTTTTAATTTATTGTGCAAAAAAAAAAAGAAACAGTTAACCCCTTGAAGGGCGGTGATGCCGCTATGGTTTCATCTAATTTTAATCCTTGGTTGCCGCATTGGCACCCGAATTTTTTAATGAAAATTTCACTTTTAATAAGTACGCGAAAATATAATTTTACTTGTTTACAAATAAATTTTCTTGTAAATGTGGTGTCACTCAATTATTTCGATATTTAACGAATACAAGTACCTTGCCCCTGAAAGGGTTAAGTGGTTAACGGATATTATGTATTGATAACACGTGTTACAAACAAGCAGCATAAAAGTAATTCCCTTCTGAAGCTGTGCACTTTTGACAGCGCGAATACAGATGCTGAAAATGTTCTTGGACTAGCAGGACACATACTGGTCCGGTTTTTGAAAGCCAGCAATTTTTAAGAGACAAATTCGCGATTGGTTTCTACAACAATTGCATGCAAAACGTCCTTCCGGGTAAGTTTCTACGAAATTTATAAATAAGATTTTTCTTTGAAAAAAGTGGTGTTCAAAAAATGGACCAAGTGCGAGGCCTGAAATAGCCCCTTCGTTCATGCTGTCACAGATTTCTTCACTTTACATGCACTTATGCAAAAGTGTCGTTTGAAAACATAACACATCATATGTAACTAAACTTTTACAAATATGTTTATAAACGCATGTAAAAAAAATGTAGCCCACTTCAGAGTGGGGATCCGAAGTTTCAAGAGTGCAGATTGACTTTTAGGGAAAAAAGTCAGCTGCACTTTGTTAAAATAGTCCTTTGTTTTATAAATAAAAATATATAGTGAAACTATACAGTTCAGTAAATACACAAAAATACCGTAATTTCCGGCGTATAATCCGCGGATCAAACAATCATTTTACGACACAGAATTTTTTGAAAATAAAATGTAACTTTTTAAATCGCGGTAAATATTTGGCTTCAATCACTAAATAAAATTTCTGGGTGTAAAAAGAATTGTTTTATCCGCGGATTACACGCTCTAAATTACGATAAATAAATTGTTGCTGCTTATCAATATGAAAAAAAAAAAAATCAATGCACAAAAAGTGTCGGTTATTGTTGCTGTTATAAGCTTGTACGTAATATTTTTAGTTTCCTTTCGGCCGTTTTAGGGAAACGTAGTAAGTCAAGTGGCGATAATTTAATAAAGCGAATTCTCCTTCAGTTCAACTTTAGTTACGATGTCAAAGAATGTTGTTGATTTCCATACAAAAAATATTTTTATCTACTGTATTTTTCAATGCCAACGCCAACGCAAATTTTCGTTATCAAAACACTATCGACACCGTTGAGAATGACGCTCTATATGTTTATTTAAACATAAAACATAGCAGTTAACACATTGCCACATGACTTTATTAGAAAAATTCTCCGAATGACAAATTTGAGTAGCGTTGCGCCCGAAATGCCTACTTTATATGAGTTTTATGCAATTTGAAAGTATATTTGTAAATATTTATATGTTATACACATCACACAATTCCATAATTTATCTATATTATACCGGTACACACGTGGAAATTTTGACAAAAAAATCTAATTTTCGTATAAATATAAAATATGATTTTTATTTTTTAAACATTTGTTATCGTTATTTCCCACAGTTTTTTGTAACAGAATATTATACAAAATTTCCGAGTTATGCGCCTTTAGTATGTCTAAATCCTATGCTAATGGAAAACCTTTAGGTGCAATAGTTTTTGACAAATTCGTTTTAATTCGAATAGAAGGAAACTTTTTATCTCATAAAATTTCAATATAGTTAACGTGATAATTTACTGTCAGATAGGTAGATACTCCTGGGAAAAAGATTAGGAAAAATGATGGAAAGGCATGTTGTCCACATGTAAGTATTGATAAAGAGGAATTGACATTTCCTCAAAATACTGAAGCTTTAACTGTAACCGGTTTTGTAGTGGCCCATTGCCGCCGGAACAAAGTTCCACTCAGTTTTGCCAGTGGGCTACTTTTTAAAATTCAGATTTCTTGATTGGCACCACTTTTTTGAAACGATAAATTTCCCTTTGTTCTTGCCTAAATTAAAATATGTCATTAAATAAGATGCATTTTAACATTTCAAAAAAGTGGTGCCGATCAAGAAATCTGAATTTTAAAAAGTAGCCCATCTGGCAACACTGGTTCTACTAGTAACTTTGAATAGAGAATTT
Organism: Maratus speciosus; assembly: GCA_963932465.1. Taxonomy (NCBI): domain Eukaryota; kingdom Metazoa; phylum Arthropoda; class Arachnida; order Araneae; family Salticidae; genus Maratus; species Maratus speciosus. The sequence goes on along the minus strand of OZ010787.1, from coordinate 408,588,275 downwards.
CTCCTTATCTAAACACCTCTTTAATACAGAATTTCAATCCTAATTATGGAAAAAAAAATTACTTTTACTTGTGGAAGTTTACTTCGGCGGTAGTTAGACCATTTATGTTAGATATAGGCCCTGCGTTTCAGCGAAGCTAACGAAAAGGAAAGGCTACCGCGGTGCTTTACGCATATCTTTTTTTTACAGACCGCTGGAGTCACGTGATGCTCGAATGCACCAATGCAGGTGTACGAGAAGAGCATGACGTCGCTCTGACGGTCTGTAAAAGAGATATGAAGAATGCACCGCGGTAGCCTGTCTTTCTCGTTAGCATCACTTTCAGCCATATTGTGTCAGTGTCAGTGAAAGAGATTATGATACCTGGAAAAACTTCCACCAGTAAAAACAAATAGAACATTTTGCCATATTTGTCAGAGAAATGTTGCATGAATAAGCCGCTAAAATAAGGCGAATTTTTCTATTCGAAATTTACTGGTGGATGTCTGCTCAGGCGGTAATGAGAAACCTTTGATCCTATGTAAATAATCAGTCGCTGCCTTGTGACAACCTCCTCAGTTACATCAATAGCAACTGGTAGACTCTACACTCCTATGTTTATAAATTCTTGTGTAGTTCAATCATTTCAGCTTTTTAAGAATCGAAGTACTTTGCCCATGAATGCGTAAAGAGGACAAATATTTCTAGTTTATTTGGAAACAAAAATGCGTAAAAGTTGGCAGCTGTGATTTTCACACGACACGTCTCCATAGCTGCAAACTTTTACGCCTTTTTCTTCCAACTAAAATTTAATAGTAAAATTTTCCATCCTTAATCGGCGAACTCTGTGATTCAATAAGTAAAAAATTTCTTTTAAATTATAGTGGTAAGAAAAAAGCGTAAAAGTCGGCAGCTATGCGTTTCTGTCTTACCGCACCCATGCTGTAACATGTGCAATGATTCAGCTAGCGATTTCATCAAACGCTGGCATGATTTGATATTTGTACGTTCTTCTTCAAACGTCTTTTATGCTTTCCAGGAACACAAATGACTGTAGTTCTTTGACAGACATTGTCTGGAAAAACTTGGAACGATGAATAAAGAGAAATTGACATATGCACAAAGTGGTGAAGTTTCAACTATAGCGGGCTCCGTAGTTTCTGTTTACGTTCTGGACAAATTTCCACCAGTAAATTTCAAGACAATTTTTTCGTAATGTAAACGCTTTATTCATGGAAAATGACTGTCATGTTTATCACAAAAATATCTAATCATTTTTACTGATGGAAGTTTGCTCTGGTGGAAGTCAGGCCCTTTTCTTTCGCCATATTTAACAACATAAACAATCTAAACATGTCAATATGTCAATATATTTGATTAACGCCGGAACAAACTTTCGCCAGTAAAAACGAATACAAATCTTCGCCTTATTTTTAACACTTATTCATGTTGCACTTCTGTCATAAATATGAGAAACATTTGTATTTTTTTTCTGCTGGAAGTTTGCCTCTGCGTTAATCAGGCTCTAATCCAAAGTAAACAAACAACAGCCACCAACTTGTGACAACCACGCCAGGTACATCACTCGCAACCGGTAGATGCTACACTCTGTCTCCTCCTGTTTATTCATAACTCTATAACAAAAAAAAAATGCACTGTGGATGTAATTATTCGGGATCACGTCACATGGGCCTCTTACTCAAAAGAAAACAATTCTTCTCTCCTTTTATCCTTTTTAGAGGTTTCAGATAATATTCATCTTGATAAAATTACAGTGCAAATTGCAACGATATTTTTGGACTACTAAATTCCAAAAGGTAATCTTCTACTAAATTAAATGAATACTTGTGCAATTAAATAAGACAAAAAATATATTTTTTACAAAGGTAGTGGCAAAAAAGAGCAGTTGGCTTCTATGTAATAGTTAACCCTTTGAGAGGCAAGAAATTGTGCTTCTGTAATTTTGAATTCCCACAGAAAATTGGGAAAATTTTATTTCAAAATAAGGAAAAGCAGTTTTTCAGCTTTTCTTCACCAAAGTTACAAAAGTAAAACTTTATTAAAAATTTCTGGTGCAAATCTTAATTAAAATAAGGTGGGATATAATATATCCCACCGCCTCTCAAGGTGTTATATATACAGAGCTCGTAAGGGTTATGGAACTCCCTGACATTTCCCTGACTTCCACAAGTATTTCCTTGGAGAATAACACGCGCGACAATTTGCAATCGCGCGACTATATTAGTCGGGTTTTTCTACGTAACTGGTATTTCAGCTGAAAGCTTACGAACCCTGAAATACATTTGAGGACGTGAGTTTCAAAACTCGCCTTATCCAGAAAATCAAATGTTGGGAAATAGCGAAAAAATCGTACTGCGTCGTTGCCGTTGAAATACTCAAGGCCAGAGGACACGAGTGTGACGTCATCACTAATAACCCGATTTCTCACTAGTGTTGGAATTCACGGCGGAAAATTTTAAATAGCGTTTTCTTTTATTTTATTTGTGGAATATTCATCATCTTATGAAAGAATAATAACTATTTACACTTACTGGTGAGAATTTGGAATCCCCAAAGAATAAGAAATATTTAAACTTACTGGTGAGAATATGGAATCCCCAAATGAAAAATAAGCCAGATGGGGCAACACTGTGGGATTCCGCATCTGGCTGCGTTTGTATTTAGGGATTCTAAATTCCAGTAAGTGTAAATAGTTATTTTTTCTAAGATGATAGATATTCCACAAAATAGAAACACAGAAAATTGCTATTCCGGTGTGACTTCGAACACTAGCGTGAAGTCGGATGGTTAGTGATGACGTCACACTCGTGTCCTGCGACCTTCAGTATTTCGGTGGCAGCGGCCATAGGTTTTCATCCATAGCGGAGCCTTCCATCCATAAATTTAAATGGAAAATTTCCCCTTATTTTAACGCTCTATTGATACAGCTCTTCAATCATAATTATTGCCTAAAACAGATGTTTATTTTTACTGGTGGAACTTTACTTTGGTGGTCGTTAAGGTCTACTTTTCTGACATATTGTGACAACTAGACAATCCACTCTTAGTGTCAGTGAAAAAGGTTATGTTACCTGGGGAAACTGACAGTAGTAAAAACAAATGGAAATTTTTATCATATTTGTGAGAAGATATTCCCATGATTAAGACGCTTAAATAACTGTTATTTTTTTTTCAAATTTACTGGTGGGAAGTTTGTCCCGGCGGTAATAAGAAACCGGTAATTCGATGCAAAAAAAAAAAAAAAAAAAAAAAAAAAAAATCAGCCGCCATCTTGTGATAACATCCTCAGTTACTTCACACGCAACTGGTAGACAGTACACTATATGTCTTCTCCTCATTGTTCATAACTCCATTGTTTTCATTGTAAACCAAGATTTTACACTGGCAGAAATACAGAATAAATCTAGTTTTAATGCAGATTGTTGTGTTTTTTCGGTTCAGATTTAGCAGTAGTATAGATGGATAGAGAAAACTTGATTTTTAAAATTTTGGATACGGCGAGGTTTGAAACTCACATCCTCATACATATTATATAGAAAGTAAATTGTTTACTATGTTCATAAATATTATTTAAAATATCTATTGCGGTAGTTTTATATAGAAACTAAACGTTTTATTAATAGATTTTAATATAGAGGCTTTGGCGTGGTTAGCAAGCGAACAAGTAACCACTATTTAACACTAGAACGCCCGGAAATTTTACTCAAGTTTCATAAAAATATTTGACACCAGAATTTTTATTTAGAATTGTTTGACTGATTTATTTAACATATTTTATAATATAACATATTAACACCAATAGGTGGCGCTGCTATGCAGGAATTTTCACGGTTTTCGCTATAGCTCTATCTCAAAAACTAATGCACGGATTTTCTCCAAACTTCAGATTCAGTCAGACGTTGACATAAAATGTTGTTGATTAGGATTTGGTATAAATCACCCAATAGGTGGCGCTGCTAGGCAGCATTTTGCTGGATTTAGACGATTTCAGCGATAGTCATATCTCAAGAACTAATGCACAGAATTTGCCATTTAATTTTGGCACTATGATAGCGAATTTTGAAGTATTAACATGTATGAGATAGAAGAAAGTTTTGGGATTGGTACATCCGACTAGCATCGGTTTAGATTTGACCACTGCGTGGTTTAGATTTGACTTATTTTATGAAAGAATTTCTGGTTCCAGTTGGCATTTAAACATATGATTTGAGTCGGATCGACACCTTCCGGGCTTTCTAGTGTTAAGCATATAAAATGTATCTTATTTACCGTAATTTCGGGTGTATAGCCCGCAGATCAAACAATTCAGTTTGGACCCAGAAATTTTATTCAGTATTTGAAGACCAATATTTACCGTGATCTAAAAAGTTACATTTTATTTTTAAAAAATTCTGGGTCGAAACACGATTGTTTGATCAGCGGGCTATACACCGGAAATTACGGTAATTACGGAAAATTTGCGATGAACATGAAAGTCTATCTGTGGAAATTCGATGTGGCATAAAGTTGAAGTACAGGAAATCACATAAAAACTAAATCAAAGATTACGTTATTTATTCTACTCTATTTATTTTTTTCGTTATTTATTCCACTCTATTTATCCTGTACGTTATTTATTCTACTCTATTTATTTTTTATGCTATTTATTCTACTACGTTTCTTTTTATCCGGGAAAATGGTCCTTTAAAAATATGTATTTCTTTTTCATAAACAAAGTGTTATAAATCATATTTAAAGATTGTAATATTATTTATTAAATATAAATTTTAAAAAAGGAAACGAAACATACTTCTGGATTTTTAAAGTGTCGCTATGATTTAAAACGTACCGATTTCATGCTTGATATCGCAAGATATACTTTTACCTACACATTTTTTCTCCCACTTCTGATATTGGATTGGTGAAAGGGGCGTTAGTGGAAGTGGAGAAATTTTTGAAATATCAATGTGAAAGAGAAAATATTTGCGGTTTCAGTGGAGTGTATAAAATGTAAAACTAATCGAAATTTACTTATCGTACTTCACTTATAAAATGCAGTACGGATAATTTATTTTCAAATATTTTTTTTTTTTCGGAAGCTCGACGAGATAAAATCAAAATAGTGTGTTATTTATTAATTTTATTTGAGTCTAAGGAATTGTCTTGATAGCATTACTAAAATGTCTTGAACTAAAATATCAATATGTGTTACTTTTGTGAATGCAGGGCTCCCAAATGGTCCGCCAACTGAACACCAATAAAATTTAACAGAAAATTTTATGGTAGGTTTGTGCTAGAATTAACTTTCAAAGGTGGTTCCGGGGCAGTTTGTAAGAAAAATCTAAAAAGAAAATTTTTCTAAAATAATATGTGTATTGAGTTGGCGGACTATTTGGGAGCCCTGTGAATGAAATAAAAATGAATTACAAAATAATATTTACCACGATGTAAAGGAATTATAACGTATTTTACTTCCTAATCATAAATGAAAGCATTTGTACAAAATTTTAATCAGTATTAGATTTCTCATTTGCATCTTTTTGCATATCTAACGTGCATTTCGGGAATTTTTTTTTAATCAGAAATTCCGAATTCATACCAAAAAATAGTCAATATTTTATTTAAGTACAAGCGTTTCGTGATAACAAAAAGGAAATAAATATCTTCCGGAAATCCAGGTATTGATTCGGAATTCCTGAATAACGATGAAATTGCGCTAATGATGAAAATGGGTTAAACTTAAGCAGTCTATCAAACACTTTTTGTTAACCTTCGGAGTGTTATTTTTAATCCTTAATCTTTAAGTCGTTTTTTTCTAAGCAAAATAAACATGGCATCAAATTCGTTTATTAATTAATTTCTTTTTATGCGCAGTTAAAAGGAATTCATATTTTTTTTTTTTTTTTTACAAATTAAAAAACAATTAAAATTTATAACATCTGAAGTAAAATATCTTTATCGAAGTTTTAGCATGGTCATCTTGAATTAAATGATGCATCATAAGAATAAGGTAACGTCTGCCATAGTATTTGCTTTTAGTAGAGCGATTATAGTGTTACCGCAATTTTTTTAATAGAATTCCTCGCCTTATTTAATTCCAAAAAAAGCATTACAGAATCTGGGATTAACCCTTTCAAGGACAAGGTACTTCTATTCGTAAAATGCTGAAATGTGTGAACGACTCTAGAATTTACAAACATGTTTATTTCAAAATAAGGAAAAGCTTTTGTTGAAGTATCTATACAAGGGGTGGCCAAATGTGGCACGCTGGACACCACTAAAATTTTATCGTAATCATTTCCTTATCTAATCCTTGAATCTCTGCTATTCAAAAAGTCGGATATTCTATCAAAATTAAGCCAACACCAATTAAAAAACACGGCCGCACAAAGGGTCTGCGTGTCCCGTTAGTTATTCTAACACTGGGACCCCACCATAAGTAAGATTCAATAAAACCTGCTTAGACGGATACGGTAACGACCAGTGAAAATTTACGCTTTATAAAGGTTATTTTGGTTTTAGAAAATATAACTACATTTTTTAATGGAAAGGGGGGATTGATTTTTTTCCTTTTATTGACGAATTCCGTTATAAACAAGCTTTGCTCTATTGGAAATAAATTTGCTGGATAGTATCTTAAAAAAAAAAACCTATATAGTAGAATTTGCTTACAATTTTATTATATTTCTTTTACAGTATTACCGATTTTGATGCATCTGTAACTGTTTTACATAGCTTTCCAACTGATTTCTATTCGCGCACCCGAAACTATCAACATCATTAAAAAAAGAGCACCATTTCAAAACTTTTTGATATCAATGAACTATTTATGATTGAGATATTTGATACATACACAGGAGTACGGGCCCTGATCCCGGCACGTAAAGCCATTTTAGCACATTCTCACTTCTGAATTTTATTATTTGTTAGTTATTTCAATTTAAAATTTTGACATATAAAAGTATGGTATTAAAAAAAAAACAAGATCGAAGCCGAGCCCTAATAATTTGTACCATCTCTCTCCCCCCCCCCCCCCACTGTACGGACCTGTTATAGAAATTTCAGGCTGATTTAAGAATATTATCACGGGCTCGGGGAACGCCGGTTATGGTCAGCTAGTACATGATCACTCTACCAGGGAGTCAACCAAATAAAGGCAAAGGCCTGAATCCCTGGCAGAAAGACCCCTCCACCATCCAACTCAGCCCCAGCCACTGAAACAGACCCAGTATCAGTGGCAACTATTAAAACTAAAAAGTCACAAAAAATATCGTACGTTGTGCCATGCAGATAAAAATACAAAGATAAAAGTCATGTACAAGTTTTAAACATACGACTGTAACCCTAGCTACTAGAAAATAAAACTAAAACTAAAACTAAATGAAACTGCAAAACAAAATTTTAAGTCATTTACAGTTACAAATGACTGTATAAAGATATGATAAAACTAAGTACTATTTACACTAATAATCGAGACAAGATAAAACATTAAGCCAATGAAACACACATTATAAGTCAATTAGGGTTACAAAGACCATCAGACCCTAAAAGTCCAGAAACATCTCAAATTGAATGAACGCAGAAATATTAGCGAAGCACTATGTGGATAACAGTCGGGCAAAAGCATGGAACAATTAATAAAGAGGAACTGATATATCCATAACATGGCGACAGTATTGCCAGATGGGCTACTTTTTTGAAATTCAGTTTCTTGATTGGCACCACTTTTTCGAAATGGTAAAATACGCCTTATTTAATGACATATTAGTTAAGGCGAAAACAAAGGTAATTTTACCATGGAACTATTAATAAAGAGGAACTGACATAGCCTTAAAATAGTGAAGCTTCAACTGTAACCGCTATCAAAGGGTTTGTTTATCGACGGTGGAAACTCCCACCAGTAGGTTTATATAGATATTTTCAACTTATTTAAACGCCGTATTTTTACAAAATTTCAGTCATAAATAGTGACAGAAACAGATTTTCATTTTTACTGGTAGGAGTTTTCTTTGGTGGTAGTTAGGCCCTGAGTTTCCGCCATATTGTGACAACCATGGAAACAAACTGACAGTTTTATAAGGCATACTGACACCGGTAAAAACAAATAGAAATTTTTACGACATTTTTGAAAAAAAAATCCACTATTAAGACGCTTCTTTAAGACGAAATCTTCTATTCAATTTTACTGGTGGGACGTTTGACCTACCGGTAGTCAGAAACTGAAGAACCGATTTTTAAAAAGCAGCCGCCATATTGTGACAACCTCCTCAGTTACTTCACTCGCAACTGGTAGACAATACACTATATGTCTCCTCCTTTTTATTCATAACTCCATTAACCCTCTGTCTACCAGAAGGGTCCAATGGACCCGACATGTATATTCAAAATATCTATTCAAACCAGAAATTTCTTCAAAACAAACTAAATGTATAAATCAGACAATAATAAGTTAAATAAACAAATTAAATAGTTTTAAGTAAAAATTCTGGTGTAGAATGTTTTTATAAAACTTGAGTAAAATTTCCGGTAGTTCTAGGGTTAATTTTACCTTTGCAAAAAAGTGGCGGCAATCAAGAAATCTGAATTTAAAAAAAATAGCCCACTGGTAACACTGCATGGCGAAGCGATAACTGCAACCGCTTTCGCAGGGGTATTAACGCCGAGGGAAACATCCACAAGTAGATTTAAATCGAAATTTTCTCCTCATTTAAAGGAATTTTTAATGCAGAATGTCAGTCATAAATAATGGAAAAACAGACATTCATTTTTACCGGTGGGATATTACTTTGACGGTATTCAGGCCATACACTATGGCGTTTCCGCCATATTGTGAGAAACTAGGCAACCTCTTGTCAGTGTCAGTGAAAAAGATTATAATACCTGGGCAAATTGACACCAGTAAAAACAAACAGAAATTTTTATCCTACGTGTGAGAAAATATTTTCATGATATCAGGCGCTTAAATATGACAAAATTTTCTATTTTAATTTACTGGTGGTAAGTTTGTCCCGGTAGTAATCAGAAACTGTTGATCCGATTAAAAAAACAACTTCTAGCTTGTGACAACCTCCTCAGTTACTCACTGGTAGACAGCACATTATATGTCTCCTCCTCTTTATTGATAACTCCATTGGAAAAAGTCCACCAATAATACTTTAACCCTCCGTCTACCAGACGGGTCCATTGGACCCGACAGGTACATACAAAATATTCATTCAAACCAGAAATTTATTTAAAATAAACTAAGTATATAAACCAGACAAAAATAAGGTAAATAAATAAGTTAAATAGTTTTAAATAAAAATTCTGGTGTAGAACGTTTTATTAAAACTTGAATAAAATTCCCGGTAGATCTAGGGTTAATTATACCATAATGTTCAAAATATGTACTTTTTGAATGAATACAATTTATTCAGTTAATTATAAAAAACTCTCAGTTTATAATCATTAGATCTCGATAAGAGAACATTCTTCAAATTTCAAGAATGAGTTCTATTTTGCATAAAGTTAAAAAAAAACTGAGGCATGCGAGGATACTTGCCTAATATAAAATGCTTAACGTCGCTGACTTTACCTAATCACACTTATCTGTTGGATGCTTGACAATCTTAAATAAGTACGCTGGAAAAGCACCATGAGAGGAAATGAAATATTTTACTACCCTTGAATAACACAAATAAGAAACTTCCGGTGAAGACAAGATGAGGAAGGTATCTCTACCCTTTCCACTAGTTTTACAGTCATTAGTCCACATCGTGATAATATTACTCTGATAAAAACGCTTGACGAAAGAAACAGGGATTGGAATATCCAACTTCTCATTAAATTTAATATCCAATATAACAGACTTCGCCAGTAGATTTGAATGCTATGACGATTGCTGATGACGAGATCCCTCTCGTCATCAGCAAGGCCAATATGAGATTTAATCCAACCTATAAAAATAACTTTACCACTCAACAGTCTCAAGTTGTAATATATGTTAGAAAAATCTTATCAGTTGGAAATAATTTCTGCGAGGCCTGTGTTGAAGATAGGCTATTAGTGTAGATGTGAAATTCTTTGAAATCAGCCCTACAACACTAGTCGATTGACTTTTCAATGACTGATAATTCAACCTGATAAACGGTATTATAAACATAACGTTTTTCTAAAAGAATCTCTACATCATTATAAATAACAAAAGCGGAACTAACTACGATGTTCACCCTGGATCCGCTTGTGTAAATTACAGGGTAGTTAAAAATAGATACTACAGAAGTGATTGATTTTACAAACTGTATATGGCGAGTTGACACAAAATAAGGATAATCAAATGTATGTAAATGTAGCACAATATTTTTCTTAGTTACACAAATATCATTTATCCATACTAGATCTTCATGATGCACTGTGTTATAATGACCAGACTCCGTTCCAGTTCCAGCTCCCGCTCCAGGTCCAGGGGAGGAATACCTGAAATTAGGCAAAGAGCTTCCGTAGATATAGATCTGTAAACTCTAATTATTCATAATAAACAAGGACGCTGGCATGAAAACCAGCGTCTAATTCCATGGTATCTCAAGTCCCGGAACCAAATTTGATAACCATAAGATATCTGCTTCTTGATTACCGAATGATACCAAGTTTTCATATAGTCCAAGTGAAAACACTTGTCTCTAATGCGCGTTTTGCGCATGGAGCATGAAAAGTCAATAACTTTGTCACGAACTAGATCCAAATGATCAAACCAGTGGAAATGGCTATCTAGAAAAATCTCAAATATAGTACATTGTTCTTTACCAAAATTCTGGTATTCATAAGCTTAAAAATGAGACGGCGTTTGTTCGCAGTATATTTTACAAAAAGCATTGCTGATGATTTCTGAGCGCTGATTTCATCACAGGCATTCATAAAATCTTCCAGCGGTGCATGAGTATCGGCACGTTCCACAACAGCTGAATCATTAGCGTATGGAATGATTTTTCTAAAACGACGCTCATAATATTTAAATTTTTTATCAGCAACAACAGGGAACCCAAACAGGCCCAGCTAGTCTTAATAAAAGGAAAACTTTCATATGAATATTCTGGTTCTAATGTAAAATTTATGAATTAAAATTAAGTGGTCCAAAAATAAAAACCGCCGTTAAAGGGGTTAACAATAGAACGCCGAGCAATTTTACTTAAGCTTTACAAAAATATTTCACACCAGGATTTTTATTTAAAATTTTTTAACTTATGTCTGTGCGGTATATATTCCGCACAGACATAAGTTACCCTTAAACACCGGGTGTTGCTTTTCGGCAACATACCCAATTTAGGCTTATAAATACTATTAGAATAATATTGAAGCTATAATGCCTAATTTTGCCAATAAAATACATTCTGAAAATATTATTAAATCGATTTTCAACATTTAGATGGCAACACTTGTGCTGTTTATGAATAAAGATAGATTTATTTTTTCAATTGTTTATACATGTTCTTTTTGTTTTGTTTGGAAGCTTACGAAATACCCTGTTTAGTTCTGCAATGAGCAAGTAAAATTTATTTCTTGTCATAGTTCTCAAAATTCTTGTGTGTTTAATATTATAGAAATTTATCAAAGAAAATTATTTTTTCAAGTAAACACCAGTATTGCCGACAAACAGTTTTTTAGCCGTAAACCATACTTAAAATAAAATATGATTTTTTTAAGTATTTTCTCCATGATTTATTTAAAAAAAGAAAGCCGAAAAACATTTTTTAAATGATTTTTGAAAACTCAGGCATTTAACCCTTAATTGCATAGTGATGTAAATTTCCGTCACCTTTTTATTTAATTTATAATACATAAATTATGTTCTTACAACCACTATATTTACATAGAAATTTTAATCCTCTAAAAATTTCAAAAATACGCTACTAAATAAAGTTTAAAATCTACCTTAAGATTTCTCGTGTCTAATCCTTAATATAAAAATAAAAAACACAATTCTAAAAGAATAATTCATGCAATTAAGGGTTAAGGGTTAAATAAAAATCCTGGTGTGAAATGTTTTTGTAAAACTTAAGTAAAATTGGTCGGCGTTAACCCCTTTAACGGCGGTAGTTTCCGCACAGACTCTCTTTCTCTTTCCGGCGCGGCGTTGTTCTGTTTACAAAATGATAAACCGATACCAGAATTTACAAACGAATTTATTAGAAAATAAACACTTGCTTAATTTACCGTACTTTTTAAAAGGGAAATTTTAATTAAATATTCTTGTTGCGAGTACTCTTAAAAGTAGGTGTACTTTTTTGTAGTTACCGCCCGCTGAAGGGTAAACCGATTTTATGAAGAAATTTCAGCTTTGAATCGATATTAATTCATTTGTTTGGAATCGAATTCACTCCTGTTTGTCTTTCTAGGGGCTACAAAGACAGAAAATAAAAAATTAAATAGTTTTCTGGTCGCTAATACTGGTAGCAGAACTCTTGAACACTCATGAAGTGTGCGCATCGTATTTTATCCATAGAACTATGAATAAAGATGAACTGACATATCCTCAAATTAGCGAAGCTTCAACTGTAACTGGTTTCGCAATGACTCATGACCGCCCGACGCTATAAACTTCCACCAGTAAATTTGAATAGAAATTTTCTCTTTATTTAAACCCCCTTATTAATGCAGGATTTCAGTCATAGTTATGGCTGAAAAGTGATATTTTTTTTTAATCTTGAGAGTTTTACTTTGGCAATAGTCAGGCCCTGCGTTTCTGCAATATTGTGATTACCTAAACAATCTCCCGTCAGTGTCAGTAAAAGAGATTAAAATTTCCGTGCCAATTTCCACCAGTAAAAACAAAGAAAATTTTGCAACTTTTGTGAGAAAATTCTGTATGAATAAGACGCTAAAATAAGGCGAAATTTTCTATTCAAAATTTACTTGTGGAAGTTTGCTTCAGCGTAATTAGAAAACGTTTATCCAATATAAAAAATCAGCCACCATCTTTGACAAACTCCTCAGTTACTTCGCGCCCAACTGGTAGACTCTACACTATACGTCTCCTCCTTTTTACTCATAACTCCATTGTTTTACCAAATGATTTATGTGTCTTATTTAACCCTAGAACTACCGGAAATTTTACTCAAGTTTTATAAAAACATTCTACACCAGAATTTTTACTTAAAACTATTTAATTTGTTTATTTAACTTATTATTGTCTGATTTATACATTTAGTTTGTTTTGAAGAAATTTCTGGTTTGAATAAATATTTTGAATGTACATGTCGGGTCCATTGGACCCTTCTGGTAGACAGAGGGTTAAACCATTGATGCCAACATCTCTTAATTATTCCGGGGTCTGAACCAAGACAAACATGTTTAAAACAAGAAAGTGTGTAAAGGAAAATCTGTCTTCTTTCTAAGAGATACTTTCCACATAGCATTTTTAGTTTGCAGAAAATTTTCAGCAGTTTTGCTTTGAAAACCTGCAAAGTTGCAGCAAGCTCAGCATAACAAGACTGCAGCAATTTAACGCAAACGCCGAAGTCACCACACTTTGAACTTACAGCTAACATGTCGTGCAAGTTAAATTCATGCTGTATCAAATTTATTGCAAATTAACATGGCTTTATTAATAAAAAGAAACTGACATATCCTTAAAATAGTGAAGCTTCAACTGTAATCGGTATAACAGGAGTTGTTCATCGACGGTGGAAACTCCAACCAGTATGTTTATATAGATATTTTCGACTTATTTAACGCCTTATTATTACAAAATTTCAGTCATAAATTATGGTAGGAACAGATTATCATTTTTACTGGTAGGAGTTTTCTTTAGTGGTAGTTAGGCCCTGCGTTTCCGTCATATTGTGACAACCATGGAGACAAACTGACAGTTTTATAAGGCATACTGATACCAGTAAAAACAAATAGAAATTTTTACGACATTTTTGAAAAAAAAATCCATGAATAAGACGCTTATTTAAGACGAAGTCTTCTATTCAATTTTACTGGTGGATGTTTGACCTATCGGTAATCAGAAACTTTAGAACCGATTTTTAAAAAGCAGCCGCCATCTTGTGACAACCTCCCCAGTTACTTTACTCGCAACTGCTAGACAATACAGTATATGTCTCCTCCTTTTTATTCAGAACTCCATTTAAATTAACGGCAAAAAAGAAATAAAAAATGCTGCAAAGTAGTAATCTTTCCATGACATAGTATCTTTTTTCAAATGTTATACTATATGCTTAACCCCTTCGAAGGGACCCATAGACCTGATCTGGTCCATTAATGCGAACGCACCTTTACAAGGTGCATGCATCGTCCTTGCCACCATACACAAGTTAAGATAATATTTGAGCGTTTTCAATTCAACCCTTTTTTTGGTAATTGATCAGTATAGCGTTTAAAAAAAGCGGTGCAAACCGAATAAAATTTCTGCAATTTCTGCGTATGTGCTGATTGTCTATTCTCTCAACAGAGGGAATTTTTGCTTTCGTCATTTTCGTGAATTAAAGACAGTCTTGCAATCAGTTGCACAACAAACTACTCATGCAAGTGGGTGATGGTATACCTTGCGGGAGATTTGCTGCAAATTTCTCAATTCAAATTTGTCACGGCAAGATAATATCAGAAAAATCAATCTTGCCGCTAATGTTCATGCTATGTGGGTTATTAGATTTAATTTTAAAATCTTTTCTTAAATACAATTTCCTGTTAAAATTATGTTTGTTTTGGATCAGACTCCGGAATAAGCAAGCGATGTTGGCATCTATGCTTAAACACTTAATGTACCAAATTATGAATCAAGAAATTTCTCCAACCACAATCACTATTTTCGTTGAAATCTGAAGATATGTAAGAAAATTTATTCTATAGTGATACAAAATTTAGATAAAGCTTTTCATTAAAAATGATTTAATAAATCGGTACTTATAGCTCTTTTTTGTAAAATATTTACAAGAATAATTAAATCAAATAATAAATAATTGCTTTTGAGGAAATTTCACAATTCGTTATAAAACCAATGAAATAAATCCATTGTAATCCTATCTATAAATGGAAAAGTTTTTGTAGTTGCAAATTTTTCATTTAACATTTTTCAATAAGAGTCGAGCTACGCTTATGTAAATGTTTGAGAAAATTTCCAATTTGCAAAATAAATATCTTCGACTGCTTCGCCGTGCTTTCAAAATGTGATCCAGCAAAGTACTTTGTACGAAATGTAAAACTACTTTTATTATTAGACATCCGAAATAAATTTAATATTAAATTTTCTTAAATGGTTCTTAAAAGTATCGTCACTGTATAAAGAGTTAAAGGGAAATCTCGGTTTATGAGAAAGATAAAATACATTAAACATAAGTTTTTAAAGAACGGTCAAATTCTGCGAGTCTCAAAAATTTCTGTAACAAACATTTCTGCAAAACGAAAACAGAAACCTTCCAAGGTGAGTAAACTTCTAACTTTTGAAAACAATTATTTCCGAAAACTTATTTTGCCTTGTACTATGGCAGTCAATACACGAATTCGCAATAAGATATCGAAGTGATTTTCTAGAAAGGATAAAATTTCTATTCAGAAATAACGGCATTTAAAAGTAAGGACTTTACATACTTTGCTCGTAGAATTTCAGTAGCCATTTACAGAAGATACTGTACATACAGCAATACATCGATTAAATAAGGTAAGCCTTGTTTGTAAATTAATATCTAGTTTTTATTCACGTTTTATATAATCTATAATATGTAATTTTAATATAATAGTTTTATGCGAGAGTTTGCGTAGATATAATACTAAAATCTGAATTCATACATCATTTTAGACAAAAGAGAATTTAATTCTAACATTTTGAAGTATTAAAAAATAAAATATGATATAAAATGTAACAATGAGGTCTTTATAAATTAGATTTACGGGTGCAACTTTCGGGTATAGCAAAGCTTTCGAATAAAGAAATACAATATCCTCACAAAATAAAATCTTATTACAGTACTACCCCGACTTACGTCATCCCCAGGGATGAGAGTGCTCGACCCAAATGGCCGATTACTACCACTAAATTTTAATAGTATTTCAAGCATTATTTACTGACAGAATTTCTGAGATTTAATAAATCAAAGAATGCTATTAAAATTTAGTGGTAAGAATCGGTCTTTTGGGTCAGAACGCTCCCATGTCTGGGGGTGACGTAAATCGTGGTATTACTGTATACCAAAAGTTATTAACCCTTTCACGGTCGGTGGTTTGTTCATGAATCCACAAAATTTTAATTACGAAATACACCATTGACACTAGAATTTTAATATGGAAATTTTAAATTTATTACGTGTGCGAAATAACGCTTTTTCTTATTTGCAAATAAATTTGTTCGTAATTGCCGGTGTAACTCATTTATTTCAACATTTTAGCAATGGAAGTACTTTTTTCCGTGAAAGGGTTAAGTTTATCGTTTAAGCCCTTAACGGTCGCATAAAATTACGGTTTAGAAATTCAAATTGCTTGTTGGCACTGCTTTTTTGAAAAAGAAATATTCACTTTATTTAATAACAGGTAAAATGATATCATAATAAAGCCAATTACACTATTTTATAAAACTGCTGGGAATCAAAAAGTCTGAATAAAAGACGCAGCCCGTGAATATAACGGGAGCGAGAATTAAGGGGTTAATGAGGAAACTCAAGTGAAATATTTATTTACCGAAATTAATAATATTTAATAATAATTAATATTCAAAACCCCCAACGTAAGTAGATATTAACTTTCCTTCACTCTGTTGACAAAATTTTAAACTTTGATAAAAGCACCTCACGTCGGAATTTTTATTTAAAACTAGTTAAGCGGTCTCAGGTCTCTTAAACCTTCAAAATTTTCGAAATTTTAATTTTTTTAGATGTTAAACTGCTATCTTTTCTGTACATCTTTATATAATTGTTTCCTTGAAATTCTAATTAGAACAGAAGTTATGGCTTTTAGAATTATACCCGCCCAATAGCTGAAGCGGCATTTCTAAAACTTTGAAGTCATTTTTCTCCAAATGACGTTTTTGTGCATAACGCGCACGATATCTGAAAAACTTCTGAATATTTTTTCATGAAATTTTCAAAACATATGTTTCATGTTAGTCTGTATAATCTTAACCTAAAATTTCATTTTTATTGTTCACAAAAATATTTTTTAGGTGATTATACTGTTCAAATTTTCAAAAACTTTTATTAGTCAAATACAACTTCGTATTAAAGATATAAAAATTGTTTAAATACAAATTTATTTAGGTTCAGGATAATTATTATTATCTGAAGGATAATTAGGCACAAAAAATTTCATTCTTATTCGAAAATTTATTTTGTAATCCTGCACCTAAGCTGTTATACCAATTTTCTGCCTGACAAATGTCCGACAGTTTGAAGCCCCCTATAAATACTAGTTCTTCATCTTACAATATTTTAAATACATGAAATGAAAGAACATATTTATACCTTCCATCGCAATAAAAATTGCAGTTTTGAATCATATACATTTTAAGATATTAAATGTTGAAAATGGTCTTTTTATTCATTTTTAAGAGTCCTGAGACCCCTTAACACATTTATTTTACTTGTCTGTGGCTTTTATTTAACCCTTTAATTATCGCTCCCGTCAATATCACGGGCTAATTGTCGTTCATTTTTTCTCATGCCCAAAGCGATATAAGTAAACGTACAAACTTAATACTGGAATCGGGCGTAAAATATCACAGTTGTGCCATCTTGTGGACGGGGTGATAATCCACCTACGAGGGCTTTTAGTGTGACGTCATATATGACAGGATACCTACTACCTGCGGATATTTTCTAAATCTTTAGTCACTCATGGACCTGAATTTTGTTTACCACATTTATTACAAAATAATGGCGTTGCGAGTGGAGCGTCCAGATGCACTTGACACCACAAAATTTTCTTCTCCTTGTCAGAGACATTTCAGCTATTAATCATGGTGAAAAAAACGTTACAAGTTTATAGGCATCTTCCTGTAGTTTAAACCCGTTCGCTACGTGGCGTGCGACCTTGATTGATGTGACCTCGCCTTTAATCTTGCGGTCAACCCTCCCATTTAAGACAGACAGTACGCGTACTTATATAGCTTTGCTCATGCCCGCCATATTTCCGGGCTGGAGTTTATTGCTGGGAAAAACTTCTGAAACCAGAAAAATTTAACTGGCATTTTGGTGTGAAATCTTTCAATAGTTGCGTTGGGGTTTGGTTTTTGGCACTGATTGTGATGCCGGACTTTTTATTGCATGTTTCGAAATATATCACACTCAAATAAATTATTAATAATCAAAATTTAACGTATATTATATTATTTCAAATATTATTTGTAAAAAATTGTTGATGATGACAAATAAAGGTCTAAAATGTGAAAGATAAAGGTCTTATTCGAATTAATTTGTATGGTATAAAACAAATATTAAAACACAGAATTCTTTCATGATGGCTTTTCCACAAATGAGAATTTGTTCTATAACACCTTTTTTTTCGCCTGAAAAAAAAAAAAAGAAAGAAAAAAAAACTAATTGCATATTTTATATAGAAACCTTATTATTATTCAATTTCTGTAATTTAAAAAAAGGTACTTTTTCGATGGTTTTTCCAAATATTAAGCGACCATTAAGGGGTTAATTTGCTTTTTGAAGATGTTTCTGATTTGAGTCGAATGAAATTAATAATAAAAAAGGCTCGGTTAGACCGATTCACTGTAGGATGGTTAAGAAATATATAGATGTGAAAGTATATTCCTAATGCAAATATACCTTTTCTCCACCAGATGACGTTTTTTAATAAATTACACATTAAGCCACCGCCCACTGAATACTAGGCATGAGATCTGACAAAAAATGCCAGCTGTCATAGGCGGATTTTTTAAGAGTTTGTACGGTCCGTTCAATTCGAACACCAATAATTTTTAAAAGTTTTTACACTTTATTTTTATCTTTTGCGAAGATATCTAATCATTTTCATTAAAAGAATATGTATTCGAAATTTTCTTCTTTCTTTTCAAAAGTAACCTTAAAACGCAATATATACGAATGAGTGCTACAGAGAAGAATAATATAATAGGGCTACTGTATTTCCATTAACCCCTTAACCCTTTCAGGGGCAAAGCATTTCTGCTCTAAAAATATTCAAATAATTAATTCACACCGCAATTTAAGAAATTTTTTTTTAAATAATCTAAAGCACTTTTTCACGCATATTATGAGATCGAAATTTTAGTAAAAATTTACTGGTGTCGTTTGGCATTTTGAGCAGTAAAATTAACCGTTAGCAGACTGCAAACGGCGCCCCTGAAAGGGCTAATTCTCGCTCCCATCAATATCACGGGCTGATGTGTCGCTCGTTATTTCTCGTGCGCGTCATATTTCCGGGCCTGAGATTTATTGCTGTGAAAAACTTTTGAAACCAGAAAAATTTAACTTTCATTTCCGTGTGAAGCCTTTGAATAGTAGCAGCAGGTTTTTGCGCTGATTGTGATGTTGGACTTTGTATTGCACGTTTGGAAATATATCACACTCAAAAAAATTATTAACAATCAAAATTTAGTGTATATTATATTATTTCAAATATTATTTGTAAAAATTTGATTGATGGTGATTAATAAAGATCTAACATGTGAAAAATACGGGTTTTATTCGCATTAATATGTATGGTGTAAAACAAACATTAAAATACAGAATTCTCGCATGATGGCTTTTCCACAAATGTGAATTTGTTCTAGAACATCTTTTTTTTTCGAAAAAAAAAATAATTGCATATTTTATACAGAAACCTTATAATTATTAAATTTCTGTAATAAAAAATAGGTACTTTTTTGATGGTTTTTCCAAATATTAAGCGACCGTTAAGGGGTTAAATAAGAAAAAGGTACAGAACGCTCCCTGAAAATTATTCAGCAGTAGTGACTTAGCATACATTTACAATATTTTAAAATTTTATTACAAAAAAACATTTTCAACAGAACTTTTTTTACTAAATCGGAAATTTCGAATTCACACCAGGAATTCTTAGTAGTTCTTTTTGCTTTGTTTAATTTAGGATATTACGTGATTATTCAAAGCAAAAAATGTTATTTCAGAATTTCCGGTTAGAAATTAAAATTTCTGAATTAAAAAAAAAGACCAACTGGCAACCTGTGATCTGGAATCGTCGGGTAAAGTTTCACAGACAGAGGACGTGAAATCCTATAATTTAAATAAAAATGCAAATAAATTTCTGCCGATGTCACGAAACAGCTGTTATAAAATCTGGAAACTTTCGCAGAGATTTTGTTTTTAACCCTCTGTCTACCAGAAGGGTCCAATGGACCCGACATGTATATTCAAAATATCTATTCAAACCAGAAAATTTCTTCAAAACAAACTAAATGTATAAATCAGACAATAATAAGTTAAATAAACAAATTAAATAGTTTTAAGTAAAAATTCTGGTGTAGAATGTTTTTATAAAACTTGAGTAAAATTTCCGGTAGTTCTAGGGTTAATGAGCTTGCTATTGGTAATCAGAATATCGCTACGTTTTCCAGCCGAGCTTTGTTAGTAAAATTGTTTTACCAAAACGGTAATTCCGCATTAGTTGCCCTACGGAAATTTCGCATTTCGAAGGAGATGCGGAAAGGTCCATTGACTGTTAAAAATCTTCAATTAATGGTATCCAAATTTGAAGAAACAGGATCGTTTAATGTTCGTTCTGGAAGAGGAAGATACCTGTTTCCTCAGAAGAAATAGAGAGGGTTCCGCTTCAGGTGGAAGAGGACGAAGCGTATAAGGTAGTACCAGTGTGTCGTGTGGCAGAAGCATTGGATATGCCTCGTTAAACTGTCCAAAAGATCATGCGGATTATCTTCCGGTATTATCCGTACAAGATTCAACTTGTGCAGAAGTTGCTTCCACTCCACATGATTTCGAGACTCGACACCGGTTCTCACTTCAGTTTCTTGCTCGCTTTCGGGTTGATTCAGAATGGCCTTGAAATGTCCTCTAGGCAGTTGAAGCGCATTTTCATTTGGACGGTTCAGTGAATACTCAGGAATGCCAAATTTGGGAACCAGAAAATCCGCGTTCAATTTTACAGGCTCCGTTGCATTCACCAAAAGGGAAGGTGTGGTGTATGTTTTATGCATCGTTTATTCTCGGCCCATATTTCTTCGAGGAATTAAATGCTAGAAATCCAGTAACATAATGGATCACCGGGCAGTGATATGCATCCTTGTTAGAAAATAAAATTATTCCGGATGTGCAAGCACGTCAGCCCCTCTCACGTACATTTTTTATGCAACATGGCGCTCCTCCACACATTAGCCACTGAGGTAAGGACGTCCTTAAGAATCACTTCACAGAAAAACGTATCATCAGCCACCAATTTCGTAATCTATGGCCTCCAAGATCTGCAGACTTCAATCTATATAACTTTTGGCTTTGGGGGCATTTGAAACATTTGTTAAGTCATGATAATCCAAGAAATTTACCTAACCTTAAAGACAGCATTTCGTGACATGTTGTCGATCAGACCGAGATTTGTTACCATTGCTTTACCAAAACGGTAATACCGCACGACATGTTCTTGGCATTCCCCAGAACACACTGCGGTCCACTTGGAATGTGCTATCTTAGGAATCCAGATGGTAGTTGAAAATAATGGACGTCATGTGGAACATATTTTGTTGCAATAAAATATGTAAACTATTGCAAACATATGCTAAATGTGTAATGCATTAAAACCGTCATATCACCTTTTATTATTACTGGTATTATAGTTATTGCAATTGGTGTTTTTGTTACTAATATTTTGTAGAGGAGACTATTGACGGTTGACCATACGGGAGGCTTGACCCACACATCAATTTTCATATTTAAAAAAATTCAGAGTTCTATCAATGGGTGTCAACCAAAGTTACTAGAATGCTCAGTCTTCGTTTCATAGAGATAATCGAAATAGGTGTGGAAAAAATCCATTTTAAGGCGTTTTCAAACTAAATGTTGTGTTTTTTAGAAATATTTTGTAAGCTTTATTCAGATAAATTTTATCATAGGAATTTAAGTAAGTAGGTTTAAAGTAATATAGAAATATTGAGCTTTCATTCCAGGTATAAAGATTGTACAGTAAGTTAGGCTTAAAATAACAATGTGCTATTCTTTAGAAAAGGTCTATCCCAGCAAAGAAAGAAACAGTGATCCATCAGCTGGAAAAAGGATGGCAGCCAGCACTGCCATCAGCGGTAAAGTGAAAGGGTGCCATTACTTAAACCTGTACAAAAGTGTCCGAGCCGAATGCAGCTAGCCCATCAGGGATGGCCAACAGCAGGCCAACATTGGTATGCCATCACATTACTTCAATCAGGCACTTTTCCTGCAGTGATAGCAGCTATCTCACTGCTATTCCTTTGCTGGCCCATCATTTTCCCTTAAAAAAATGTCTTATAGAATTCTATAAAAAAAACAAAGTATTATTTGTAATTATGGCCTGTTGTTGGCCATCACTTATGGGCCAGCTGCATTCGGCTTGGACACTTTTCGACAGGTTTAAGTAATGGCACCCTTGAACTTTACCGCTGAAGCACTGCTGGCTGCCATCTTTTTTCCAGCTGATGGCCCACTGTTTCTTTCTGTGCTGGGTGGTATAGAAATTATTCTATTGTATAGAAACCCTATGTATTTTACACGCTTTTTATTTATTATTGATTCTGAACTGCGTAAATTATGAAAACCGAAATCCTTTGTAACCTAGTAAAACCAGATTTAAGGAGAAAAAAAAGAAGTGCGTTCAAGTAAAGAAATTATTTATTTTTTCATTTACTTATTTATTTTGTTGGTGGAAGTGGTGCTATATTTTTTACAGTTCCAAAAAAAATTAGCTTCACAGCTTAAATTGTGTTAAGATATTCATTTCAGATTTGTGTTCAAATACTCAATGTCTTCGATATTCGAAGCGCCACCTAGCGCAAGGGTTCACAGCAATAATACTGCAAAAGTTCGTGCACTTCCATGTAGGGGTGGGCCAGTGCATGATATAAAATGGATGCCCACCAGAATTTTATCTGATGATTTCCAACAGCAATGTTTGCTGAAGCTGTCCAGCAGTGGTCATGCAGTGGTAGACCATCATCCAGCACCTATCTTGCTGCTGACCAGCAATTCCCTCTTTGCCGGGATGTAGAGAGGCTTCACAAGATACTCAAGGCTCTCTTAATTAACCTCTTGAAGGGCGGCGGTATATATTATATACCACCTACGATTAATGAAGTTTTACACCAGAAAAATTTTATTAAATTTTACTTTTCAAACTTTGGTGGAAAAAAGCCGTTAAATTGCTTTTAATTATTTTTAAATGGAATTTTTCAAAGATTCCGGTGTGAGTTCAGCATTACAGGAAC